>WOVY01000615.1:235000-689833 GCA_013436015.1 Rhipicephalus annulatus
GCATATACATGCAAAACCATCCGGCAGGCGACAGGTCGTCTGAGAATCGCGAGGACACAACGCACGTGCCGCCTACGCCGGCTAGCCACACATGTGACTCGAAGTCGGGGTGTCTGTAACAAGATGGCGTGTCGTATAGCGGTGTTATCGAAAGCGCGTGCACACACACACACACACACACACACACACACACACACACACACACACACACACACACACACACACACACACACACACACACACACACACACACACACACACACACTGTATTTTTAGTTATGTGCAGAACCACTAATTATTCAGAAGATGTGACTCGTGTAATCTGAACAGTGCATAGGTTCAATTATTTACGGTTGAATTGGTGCAACAAAAAAACAATATTAAACAGGGCAACAGCATTATATATTTCCTGTTCTTACATCACACTGTCTCGCGTCCGAATTCTCCGAATTCACCCTAAACTATATATGAACCAACAATACAGCCCAGCAACGCGCCGCGGGGTGATAAGTTTAACGCTGTGCAGGGCGGCAGTGAGTTTCCAATACATTCCTTTTTTAGTATATTTTGTCTCTATTGGCGATACACAAACGCAAACGCGTGCGCGCACACACGCACTCACGCACGCAGGTGGGCACCCATACGCAAGCACGCACATGCTGAGCAAAAGATTGTGAGAAGCACTCAGCTGTTTCCTTATCGCTGTTATCATCATGGTATATGCAATTGACTCAATAGAATCTAAGCAATTCGCAAAGTTGAAACCGGAGTACGTACACTCCTGTTTATGTACAATCTGGAGAACGATACTAGGAGCTATACACCGCAACGGCGATCTTCCGGCCGTATCGTATACCAAGTAAATGAACCTGATCCCGGGTCATTGAGGTCAAAGTAACAAACCGAAAGGGTAAAAAAAAACAGACAAGAAGATGCGCATTGAACTTATTTGCTCTGTAAGTCATATCCTCCTGAAATTTGCCTCCCGTTTCCGAACGCCTTACGGTTATACATCTCACGAACGAGTAGCCTATCTACATAGTGGCGATATGTTATGCTGTGCAGGTGTACACTGTTCTTCAGCTATCTGGCTGTCAGTGTCTACTCAGAATCCGAAGTTTCCACGTATACGTCTTGTTACTCCGCACGAATGCGTTACAGATTACCTTGCGCGAGGCGACGCGCGATAAGAATTGCACCAATGAGTTTCTCAGAACTGCATGGGGTGGAGGGGCGAGCACATGCAGAACCTGATAGCCGGAAAGGACGTATTTCGGCTGACACGACCTGCAAGCAAAACAGTCAGCATCTTTTTTTTTCCTTTCTTCATCTCTTTTTGTCATAGGTAACACGAGTGCAATGGCATAATGTGTCACTGGGCCAGTTGGTTCATTCTATAGAGTTATTGTAATTTGTATATGCTCCCTACACATATGTGTACATGCTCCCAGGTTTAGTTCATACTTGAAAGTTCCTACTATAGTTCACACTTGTAAGTACAGCCGGTGATTGTCAGTTCGGTCTTCACGAAACCACTATACTCAGTCGAATTATCCGCAGGGTCATACAAATCGGTGGCGGCGATATTTGAAAGAATTTAGGTCCTTTTTTTGCTGCTTGAACTAGTCTGCCAAGTTATGTTCGTTCTTTAACTTGAATCGATACTCAACCTCAACCAACAAGGAAGTTATACCCAGCCACTGGAGAACCCTAATTATGCTTTCGTGACAGCAATATGGAGAGAGGATGTACCTATTGGCTTAAGCCTGCAATAAACGAAGGTGGTGCTGCCGACAGACTGCCAAGCCACGCATTGGGCGAAATCACGCTGATTTCATCTGCTATGCGTGCTACAAGATTTTTCATACACCACTCCAGCATGCTCGGCTTCAGTGTAAAGCCAAATGGGGCCACCGGAACTTCCCCTCTCGGACAAACAGTAAATGTAGATTCTGTGGAATCGGTATGAAAGGCTAGTTGTGGGACCAAGAGTCAAACAGACAAATACGACAAGATCACGGTTGCAACTTTCTTGCATGTCCGCACCTCGGTTTAGAAATTACATTGGTTCCATATGATAGAAAAAGAGCAAACCAGGCGGGGTAATTGCCTGCTTATATAGCAAAGCTAGATCCACCTGCAAGCTGCAACATCCTTATCGCAATCCCATTCAAATGTAAAAAAAAACGTTAAAAAAGGAGCTGAGTACAGGCAGGCGATAGTATCAAGCCAACGCCTTCTTTACTTCTTTCAATGCCAGTGCAAACGCGAGCTTCTCAACGGGAACCGTCGGTCCACCTCAGTTTAGGGAGTGGTCGAGATGCGATGCTATATGTGGGTAGCGCTACGATGGCGTCACACGTTTATCAGAACGCTTTCCCCCGAAATGCGATAGACGTATTTCCCACTACAACATCATATACGTCCGTCAGACTTGTTCCTTCTTGGTCCTTTTTCGTGGCTCGAAGCAATGCCGTCACTGCATAACAGTGCTCTTAAAGTCAGCGCATGCAGTAGCGTTGCTGTGACGCTTCTCCATTGGTCGCCCGCATAGCGTCACGAATGGCGAAGTCAGCGCATGCAGTAGCGTTGCTGTGACGCTTCTCCATTGGTTGCCCGTATAGCGTCACGAATGGCGACATGCTATCTTTGTCTCTTACAGAGCCAGCGTGACCGCCAATATTGTGAACACGGGGAATGCTAGACGCCGCCCCATGAATCTGTACACAACAAATAATTACTTCATTTGATTTCCATCGTGAGGCGCTGCATAAGGGATTTTCTCCTACACTACCGCATAGCACATGCGAAGGCTAGGTGATGATTGATTGATTGATATGTGGGGTTTAACGTCCCAAAACCACTATATGATTATGAGAGACGCTGTAGTGGAGGGCTCCGGAAATTTAGACCACCTGGGGTTCTTTAACGTGCACCCAAATCTGAGCACACGGGCCTACAACATTTCCGCCTCCATCGGAAATGCAGCCGCCGCAGCCGGGATTCGAACCCGCGCCCTGCGGGTCAGCAGCCGAGTACCTTAGCCACTAGACCACCGCGGTGGGGCGGCTAGGTGATGGGAAAGAGCAGGAAAGGGATAGAGGAAAATGTGGTGGACAGCTGGATACGGGGCATCTAACTGGCATTTATAAAATAGAGGAACTGTTGACCAAGTGGATACATTCGTGTCAGTGTTTAGTTGTTCGTTTCATTTTCCTCTTTCCCTGTGAACAGGGGAGGGGAGCGTTATTTTGAAAATAGACGACAAACACAAGCCAGTGGGAATAATTTACAACAAAATTTGCTCATTTTATTTTATTGTCATATTCGCTGAATTGAATGTGCTGCCTGCAGTCCTGCATCCGAAGCGATGGTGTCTGGTAACAGCGCTCCAAGTCGCAGAGCAGCGTGAGCCAGTTGACGGCTTTTCCAAAACGTTCGGGGCTGCACTGAAGAGGAAGATTGTTAATCAGCAACATAAGTTATGCCCCATCCGCAAAGTACAAAGTAAGATATTCTTTTGCCGCAAACACGATTACACACGCACTGGCGACTGCATGTATGTTACTTATCGTTATGATTATTTTACAGGCGTACACAAATACATGAGCAAGCAGGTAATGAGCAGGCTGACAGCTGCCACCTAGAATGGCACAACGCGGGTGTATAGGCTATTTTACCTAAGACATATGGGCGCCATCATCTTGGGTCCCTTAACCCGATGTTTTCTTTTTGTTTTTGTATACTGCGAGGTGAATTAATAAGGCCATAAAACATCGTATGCAACAATCTAACCGTTTTCACTCGTATGAGTCTACCGTAACACTCTTCGTTTGTTGAAGATGTAAAACACAAAGACATAACAGCCCAATATGGCGGCAGCGAAACCCATTCGTAAAACAGTCAATACTTTTTTTTTGCGGAGGAAGAAAAAGCAGAGGAAAGGAAGATAATAGGAGAGAACGATGAAAGAGGACCGGAGAGTAAAAAAAGGGGGTGAAGGCTTCAATGGACAAAAAAATCACAGCATATTCATGGAGATAATGATGATGAGTGGGGCAATATGTCCGTCCATCCGTGCCTCCGCCTGTCCCTGCTTCCGTCCATGCTTCCATCCGTCAGTCCATCCGTCCGCCCGTCCATTCGTGCTTCCGTCCGTCTGCCCATGCGTCCATCAGTCCGTCCATGCTTCCGTCAGTGTTTCCATCCCTCCGCGCGTACGGACTGACGGATGCTCAGGCAGAGGCACGGACGGACCGACAGAAACACGGATGGACGATTGGTAGAATGGACGGATGGACAGACACACGGACGGACTCACGGATGGACGGGTGGGCTGAAGCAGGGACGGACGGATGCAAGGACGGACTCACGAATGGACAGACAGAAGCACGGGTGCACGCATAGACGGACGGACGGAAGCAGGAACGCACGAATGGAGGGACGGGCGAACGGAAGAACATGCGAACGGTTGGACACACAGACGGACGGGCTGACGCTTCACCCCACTCAACATTATTCACTCCGTGGATACGCTGTAGAAACCAGTAACGCAATCTTGTTATATTATTACCAAGGACATATACACACAATGCCAGCTATTGAGCAAATCATAATCTAGAGGTGGCTACATGCTACATATACGGAGGAGGGAACGAATGACCCGCGGCGTAAAGAGCTTTTCGTCCTAAACACGCGTGTAAAGACACACAAAAAAACGCATCTATAAACGGCTTGCGAGATATAAAAATGGGGTCAACGCGCCTGGCGGTATGTCGAGCAACATACCCTCTCGAACCCAGGTAATCGTCAAGGGACGCACCCTTTAATCCAAGGAACCTATATTTATTATTCAGCAGTTTCCGCGGAGTAAAACATGCCGACACTCGGATATAAGGTGCTCAAGTGTTTCGCAAGAACCACAAGATGCGCACGGCGGATTGTAGAAATGCCTTCGATGGCATTGGCCCCGAGAACGAACATTGGCGGCGCGGCTATTGCGGTGATCTGACGTCACGGCAAGGGCTCTCTTGCTCCGCGACCGAAGCTCGCATTTTCTGCGTTCGCCGTGTGCACGCTCTTTCGGATTACTGCTCATTCTTGCGATGCGAATTCACGATGGGAGAAGGTGGATATTTTTGATACTAGCAAAAGATAAGCGGGCTGCAGAAAGTTTCTATAACACAGCTTGTAAAGAGCGAACTCCCACCCGAACGGGATAGCCCCTGTGAACATGGTGATGCAGGACACCAAGGCATTGGCTGTTAGCTCCGCTTTCCCCGAGAAATCGGTGCTGAAACATTTCCGCTAATGGTTATTAACTTCATTACAACTTGGCGTACAATTTACATGCGGTTAGAACAGGTGTGCTGAAGAATTACATGTGAAACTATGACGTTTTCAATTTCATAATTGCATTGAGGTTTATCTGCAGATTATCCAGCTGATTCGACAAAGTAGCGCTTTCCGCGACAGGAGTCATTAAATAAATCGGCCTATCACAAACAATCACTTAATATGTAAGGAATAGTAAACAAAATATATTACCACACACAAAACCTCTAGCGAAAATTCTAGGATGCTAGTGTATACTTAATATTTGTATAAGTACACACTATAAGTATACAATTAGTGACCTGGAATATCGTGGCCGTGTACCCCGGTTTGCATGAACCAGTCAACTGCCGCATCACTAACGACAATTTTTTGTCTACTCATAGCAACTACTGATAGCAAACATTTGCAAAAAAAAAACAACAAAAACTGCCTGAAAGTCGAAGCGAACGTTCTGAGCTGTTTGGATAACACTCTCGGCAACGTGGCCCTTATAATAATTAAAGTCCTTCGCCTCGATGAGTCAGTGTATTATCTCGCATGTTATGTCCCTATATAGGTTGATGAAGCTCAAAGGTAAGGAATAACATATATTTGCGGTTGGAATTTCAAGCCCCAGAACCACCATGCGATTATGAGAGACGCCGTATAAGGGAGGACTCTGAAAATGCTGGCCACTTGGGGTTCTTTAACCCTATCCTAAGCACGTGGGCCTCAAGCATTTTCTCCTCCGTTGAAAATGCGGCCGCCGTGGCCGAGATTCGATCCCGCGACCTGCTTGTAAGAGCCGGGCACCATAACTACTAGACTACCGTGGCGAGCTTCAGGGGCAATCAATTGCAAGGAAAATTAATTTACGAGTTCACTATCCAAAGCGGCTTATGAGTACTAACAGCGCTATTGTTACGATGCTGTATGAAGTTTCCGCAATTAACGTTAACTTGTTTTTGCAGTGAGATGAAGCCGCCAACTTATTGCAAGAAAGGTGTGAAACGAAACTACTTGGTCAGAAAAACAAACACAACAGTTGTGGTTATATTTCTGAGCAAGCGCTTTGGAGATTCTTTGCGAGCCTCGATAAGAAACGGATTTATGCGAATGTGCGTGGAGCGTGCTAAATATCTTCCTGTTTTTTTTTTTTGAACCGTCGCGGGTTCTCTGACTGACACGGAAAAGGATGGGTAAGGGAGACCCCTTGGTGGACCAGAATCGCGGATAACAATAGAGGAAGCGAGACCGGTAAGTGCGGGGTGACTCTGTTATAACTTGCACCGAAGAGACGGGGACAGAGACCTTTAGCACACGAATGAACATGGATGCTCGGTTTCCTAAAGCAGTTGTAAATAGTATAAATAAACGTCGAGTATATGAGTTCCGTCGTAAGGGAGTTACTGTTATAGATCCCTTTTTATAACAAAGCATAACACAGCGACAAAAAAAAAACGTGTCCGCGGATATACGCGCGTGCGTCTGATGCATATGCCACTTGCGGAGGTGAAAACATCATATCGACCTCTAAAAAGCACCACCCTTAAACAACGCAGCCTTTTATTGTAAGTGTGGTGTCTTACGTGCATGCGCATGCGCATGATATGCGCCAATGGAATTCCGTACTAAGGATTCCCCTCACATATCTACACACTCACGCAGAAAATCTCAATAAAACTTTTATTCTCTCTTTCTATCGACTTGATTATAGAGCACACTGTAGAAGAATTTTGACTGCCTGGCATTACTTAACGCACCTAAGCACAAACATGTTCTAATTGTTCAGCTCTCGTCGGAATGCGGCTGCCATGACCGACATTCTAACACATCCCCGTGTTGCCCCGCCGCGGTGGTATAGTGGCTAAGGAACTCGGCTGCTGTCCCACAGGTTGCGGGATCGAATCCCGGCTGGAGCGGCTGCATTTCCGGTGGAGGTGGAAATGTTGTAGGCCCGTGTGCTCAGATTTGGGCGCACGTTAAATATCCCCAGGTGACCTCAATTTCGGGAGCCCTCCACTACGGCGTCTCTCATAATCATACGGTGGTTTTGGGACGTTAAACCCCACATATCAATCTATCAACAATCTGTCAACAATTGTAGTAGACAAAAAAAAGTTTCATAATTTTTCACTAAGATCATTATCGATGCTGCTTTCGTCGTTTATCTGAAGCATGATACAAGCGAAAATCGATGACAAACTGCGGAACAGTGTAGGAAGCGAGCGCGTGTTATGTATAGGCGCACCACAGTGCAACGTTTATATCACAGCGGACGTCGAAGAATCCTTTCCGTGACGACATTGAGGTCTCTCGCCAGATGGCGCCATCCCATCTTTACTGGGCTCACATGGAGGTTCATATGTCTCAGAGAATGGTTTCAGTGCCATCGTGTTTGGCTGCTGGCCGTGCCGTTTTGTGTCTTGAACTACTGAATCCACATTGCTATGGTGTCGACGCATGCGCATGTAAACGGCTGGGTTGATGCGTCCAATGTTTCATGGCATGACATGGCAAGCAATTCATGGCGAGAACTAGGGCATGAGGACAAACACCCCCAGGGTAAGTCGGTGGCTCCGCTCACGTAGACACCGGCAGGCCAAATGCCTTGCCGATGTCGTGAGCTCTTCGGACGGCCAGGAGTCGAACATGGAGGACTTCGCTTTCGCTAGATATGCAACGACTACAGTTTTCGCTGTCAAGATCCAAAGCCCTTTGGTCGAAGCAAAGCTAGAATAGACTGATATACATGATTAAATAGACACAGAGTGTTTACGGAATTTTCGCGTGCCGCGTATAGTGAACTAGAACCAGCATTATAGTTCACTATAGTTCCGCTTTCACTATAGTCCGATGTTTCATGGCTTTTATACGCGTGTCGTGATATACAAATGCAATACGAAAAAATTCGTTTAACAACCTGAGGTGACGACGTCCATATGCCGCATAATTGCCTGCAAGCAATCAGGTCTCAACACAGAGCCAACATGCTCGCGTTTTTCAAGATCACGTGCCGAGAGGGAATCATTCACGCGGGTGTTCAGTTATGTACGCCGGGGAAACTTTTCCACGCAAGTGAAAACCAACGAAAGGACCTTCCAAGGTTGCCGAGAATTACTGCGCCAGCACGTTGCTATAAAGCTAATTCCGGACGACCGCGACGACAAAGTGCGCGATGACACGCAAACATGACTGAAAAGAAGAAAACAGGTGCTTATATGTATTCGCGAACCGAGAATAACAAGGAGCGAGGCAATGTGACGAAATGAGCTGGTCGAGAATGCATCTCGTCGACCCGGCTGCGTAGACAATGGGTGTTCGGGCTGCCAGAACCTCGACCAGCAATGAACGAATAGGCTGGCGAAGTATTGAAGAAGTACAGAGAAGAAGTGCAGTCCACAAGAGCATGTGTAACTCTCGGTTATTTGCCTACTCCCCGGGTGCGCGTCACTTTGACGTAATTAAAGCGTCGCTGCTGCATATCTGCTGAGTTGAACGTAAGAATTCCGATGCAGGAAGTCGGATTTGCAGCGTATGGAAACAAAGTCGGCAAATCCATGTGAAGCTTTCGCGTTCGACACTTTCTTTTACACTGGCCGACGTTGAGCAGCTTCGCGTGGCTTACGGTGAGCAGGTCTGCGCAAGCGCGAGGAGCAGGGACGTCACACGGCGCACAGCTGCTGCGTCGATGGCCTAGAAGCTTCTGTAGTGACGTGTAACCAGTGTGCTGGCGCTCGTCTCACATGAGATCGCTTGCTAGTCCGTCCGTCCGTGGTTCATTCATTCATCCGTCTATCCATCCGTTGTTCACGCTACGTAATTCTGGCATCGCCGAGCTAAGCGATGGTTCGTTGATTCGTCCGTCCGTCCGTCCGTGGTTCATTCGTTCATCTGTCTGTCCATCCGTAGTTCATGCAACGTAATTCTGGCATGGCCGAGCTAACCGACTGCAATTTTTTTTTCCAACGTTTTACGACCTCTTCAGGACATACACAAGGGGGGTTCGTTGATGCTCGATCCTAAGGTATTGACTGCAGCCGCACGCTGCAGCCAAAAAGCACGCTTTAAGAGCCGTGTCAGAATTTGACATGGCACGGAAGTGCTGACACGTGCCGCAAGTGTTAATGGCCCGTGGCAATTTGCATTTGTGTGCGTCTTTGCTGTTGCTGCCATGACGGGCTCATCTCTGTTTTCATGAAGGAATTTCAACAAAATAACGATAGCTTTGTTTCATAGTCGCAGAATCGTTAGCCATTAGTAATATTCCACCTTATCACATCACTGCAATTATTATTATTATTATTATTATTATTACTGCTCCTTTATCGTAAGGATTAAGACCTCATTCTACATGTATTCGTGTGCGGTGTTTGCGAACACTTGTATTCACTCTTCAAATTCATCCTTCGCGGGGGAAACGTAAAGAGGTGAGGACGAAAAAGACACGGTGCGGGTGTGAGCCGTATGTGTAGAAACAACGTCATAATCATCGTCATTACTAGACGAGCTCTGTTCCGCTTCTCCTTCGCACTCGTTTCCCCGTCTTTTAGAGCTCCGTTTCGCTCGCTAAGCATGTACGAACTCGCCCAAATCAATGTGTTGCTCTAATTCACCAATGTGCTTTTCGTGTTGTGTGATGGATTTTCTCTGGCCCACCACAAGAGGAACTAGTCGCTGGGCGTTACGACACCATGCAGGTCTTATGAGGAAACCATGACGCCCCAACACACGTCTTATAACGGAGCCACGACGCCCCAACACACGTCTTATAAAGGAGCCACGACGCCCCAACACAGGTCTTATGAAGGAGCCACGACGCCCCAACACAGGTCTTATAAAGGAGCCACGACGCCCTAACACGGGCCTTAAAAGGAACCACGACGCCCCAACACAGGTCTTATAATGGAGCCACGACGCTCCAACATCAGTCTTATAAAGGAGCCACGACGCCCCGAAACAGGTCTTAAGTTCTGACCACATGAACGCGTTGCAGCGCGTCAGCGCGTGTCTCTGACGAAGCGCCACACCCTTTCTCTATGGACAGAGAGCATGCGCAGCCTCGCGTAGCCATCCCTCTCTCTCCACAAAGAGAGGACGTGGTGCCACGTGAAAAAAGCGCGCGCTGACGCGCGTCAACGTGTACGTGTGGCCAGGTTTTCTGTAAAGGATCCACGACGCCCCAACTATGCCTCCTGAAAAGTGTGTCCCGAATAATGTATCGACCCACAGTTTTTTTTTTGAGTTCACGTCTGTGATACCTCGCTTTTACGAAGACTGACATTGCGAATTTATCGCGTGATTCGAAATCGTAGGCGCAACGAAGACGATGGACGAAAATCGGGACACACACTTTCACATCATTCACTCTCACATCGAATTTATTGGTCTTAGTGAGGTAGATGTGAATTTTTGGTGGTGACGCTTCACTTGAATAACATATACTGTCTTTACAATGAAACTTAAGCGCGAGCGCCACCGCGATATAGGCAATAACGAAGAAATGTTTGGTGTACTCGAAGCTCAAAGCTCAAAAGGTGCCGTAAATCTAAAATAATTATAACAGACAATTCGCAACCACTGATCTCTACTATATAAAATAGAGGTCAGTGTTTGCAACCACATTTAGTCTTGGTTTATGTGGCTGTCGCATTAAACATTTATTTTAAAATGTGGTCTCAGCGTTCTTCAAGTCTGAGCGGCGACCTGTTTTGTCTGACGAACTGTATCTAAACAGGTTGAAATTCCACAAAAAGACACGTAAGATTTACATCTTTTTATAGTGGGTGTGAAGCCCAGAATAATTTCTCTTTGATAACTAGGATTTCCGTGTGAGCCAGATCATCGATTACTTAGTAGCGATTTCCATCTCTACTGTTACAGCGAACATCGGATATAACGAGCTGACATGATTTTCACGCTGTTTCGTTATAGTGAGGTTAGACTGTATGTTATGTTATGTAAAAAGCTTTTGGTTTCATTAAAATTGGTTAGGCATTATATTTGTTACCAAACATTTCTAATGGAGTGCTATTTTACGGCCATTCTGTATGTAATCAGCATGGCTACGGGCGCTCATTGTCGCGGCAAGCAGTACAGATATGTGAACGATAGCATTCTACTTAAACAGACCTCCTCGAGAACTCCTATCGTGAGATGAGGACCTCCTGCGACGTTCGCGTGAAAGAAGAGTTCCAGAAAACGTCGTGCCTAACAGCCCGCCGTGCACTTTTTTCTTTCATGACTTGACACATCGCGCAGTGTTGGACAAATGTTGCACCATCACGCAGCAATGCCGTTACACGGGCTGTTAATCTCGATTCCAGTATGTCGGCGGGAGACAGTTTTATATATTCGGCGCTGTCACGCTCTACAGCTACATTTTAGAAATAAAGAAAAGGAGCCTAACCCGATGTTTTTTTTATCTGGTGCTGTATGAACAGTCACGTTGAGCTGCGTGCAAGGCGTTGGCATTCTGAGAAGAAATCTGCATTTCTTCACCCCGATGCAGACTGCTGTCTCAGCCGTTCAAGAAAGCGCCGGTGGTGTTGCGCAACATCTTATGAAATTGACCTTAACAGGCATGAACGTCGCAACACGTGTCTGAGATGCACGGAGGTGCGCATTTTAATTAGACAGTGCGAAGAAGCTGAGATCAAAAGTCGGATAAAGAGTTTCGAAATCTTACCTGACGCGACGGGCAGGGTCAAGAGTGGAATTTAGTATGAACGGGGAGCATCCGTCGCTTTTGTATGCGACAATGTGTGGCCGTGGAGGCAGTGCGCGTGGAGTCGGGTAAAAGCGCGGGCTAATGAAGGTATTCGTGAGCGGCACTCTCCTCTGTAGCTCTCCAATGTATAGCGAGCAAGGACAGTGGTAATCGTGCGACGAGAGAGACAATGAGAAGCCCGGGAAAGGTCAGACTTAGGGAAAAGAAAGAGCACGGAAGTGCGTCTTCTTAATGCTTTCTAGTTAGTTATTTTCGCCGACGTCATTTTGACGTAATCAGAGTTTTCGGTGGCAATGAGCAAACCGGACCGAGGAGGAAGGCTGGCGGTTGAGTAACAGAGTGGAGACATGCACACGAGCGAGGCCTCACGACATCATGGTCGACGTTTAGAACGAAATAATACCGTCACTGAAGAAATTGCTGATGGCCGTAGCGTTATTATGAACGTAGGTCCTTCTGTGGCTCCACATATTCCACTTCACTTGAAGTATTGACTTAGAACGATGTATATGTAAACAATATGTATAATAAAAGTAAAGAAGAGTTGGTAATGGGTATAGGCTATAATCAAACGATGGTTGTTGAAGCGCTGCGTGCTTATTTTATTTTTCTTATTTCCAGTGTAATTATCTGGGGCTGCGGCCTTTAGCTGCTTGCTTGCTTACGTGAACAAACGCTGCACACAGGAACGTACTGTTATACAGGGAAAGCCGGGCGATACTCCATCCTGCTTGTTTCTTTTTAATGACCTCAGTCTCATGTGTACACCATCATCAAATTTCGTAATCCTGTTTACGCGGAAAAATCATTCGCCAAGAAAGAACACATCCGACCACACCTGTGATGCCAGTCCAGGCCCATACACAACGGCCCACATGTCACGTCGCCGGCATTGTCGTCGCAAGGGTAGGGGGAGGGGGCTTCAATTTCACTTTACGTATGCTCGTGCGTTCGTTTGTATGTTGATTGATATGTGGGGTTTAACGTCCCAAAACCACCATATGATTATGAGAGATGCCGTAGTGGAGGGCTCCGGAAATTTCGATTCTTTAAAGTGTGCCAAAATATGAGCACACGGGGCTACAGCATTTTTGCCTCCATCTAAAATGCGGCCACCGTAACCGAGATGCGATCCCGTGACCTGCTGGTCAGCAGCCGAGTACCTTGGCAGCCATGGACCACAGTAGGGTCGTTCGTTTATATGTGAGCGTATATATATATCGAACGCGTTATTCGAAGGTCGTAGGTTCGATTCCTGCTCACGGCTGGTTATCTTTTCATCCACCTTTCTTTCTTCTTATTTACATTCCATTGGTTCTAATAACTTCCCCTGTACATTCCTTGGCATTACTGTCTGTTAGATCTCATTAATATTGTGTTAAAACACGGAAAAACGAGCCCTTAGGTATACACTTCTCTCCCATATATATATATATATATATATATATAAATGTGTGTGTGTGTGTGTGTGTGTGTGTGCACAGGTGAAATTTGAAAAATTTGGAGGTTCAGAATTGACCCCATACAACCCTGCCCCTCTCCCCTCCTTCAGGCTACGAGAATATTCCCCGCTATAGCCGTTGTCGTCAACAAATGGGGCACCTCTGTATGAACTTGCACATATAGAAACAATTGGATTGTAAGCACCGAAAATACAATCTCATAATGAGGCACGTCGTAACTCAGATTACTTTTCTGGATTCCTGGTGTTCTTCATCGCTCACCTAAAAATACTTAAGCCGACGAGCTTTGTTGCCTGTTTCGATGAAACTACTTTATAGGGCCCTTTATTGGGAACTTATTGCGAGTTATATACTATAACCACAGCGGTGGCAACATGGTTAAAGTGCCCGCTTCCAATGCGGCAGGCGCCGAGTTGGTATGCCGGGTTGGATTCCCAGTGGTTTTTCCCAGAGGAGCTGGGTGGAGGGGCGCTCGGTTGTTTCGCCATGGGTGCTCATCTCGAAAAGTAGCCCCACAAGGTTCTGTGAAGGGACTTGGGCGTACCCACCACTGCCTTGGTGAAATAGTTGAACATCCGCCGCTGCTGTGGGAGGCAAAGAACTGCTGCCACCAGGTACCTGCTAATTAAATAGGTACAAGCGCACTTCCGGTGTCGTACTCGGCAGAAGGAAGTTGTAGTCGCTTGGAAGGACACCCACCCCGCGGAAAATGGGCGGCGTGGTTCCGCCAGACCTAAAGTTCAAGTCATTATCTCCCCTTTTCTTTCTAATGTTTGGATTCTATTGTCTACATCAATTTTCGTATATTGCTTTGTATTACTGCTTATTTATAAGTCTACACAGCGGGTTGGTGCTTTGTCAGTCCCTTTACGCTGATCTCCTAGGTAACTAGGTATACTGGTTGTCTGAAATGAAATATAAATAAGGTGAAATGAATAACTTTTACTGTATGTTGCAATAAAAACCTCCGACACTCGGGGACTGTAAGCAGTCGCTTACTGTAAGTTGCGCAGTAATTTAGGACATGCAAAATGAAAAACCAACCATAATTTACGAAATGATAATTAGGTTTCAAAGCAGCTGAAGCATATTGGTTGTACAAGTCACTTTACTTAAGCTGAACCATACATTCAACGACAAAGCGCTGCACATTACCAAAGGGACCTTGCTAAGCCATTTTGACTTCCATAGCTATTTCTTTGATGAAAGTTAGTTAGCATATTAGACGCGGTTAGTTCAAGATTTTATTTACTCGGTGCAGCGAGACGTAGGATATATGTAGAAAGTTGGAGAGCTCGCTCAGAAAAGCCCGCTACGCTGTCTTCTTTGTCGTTTGATGTGGACACTGCCTCGCTCGTATCCATGGCCTTCTGCCGAGGCTGCAGTTGTTCCCGTCTTAACTTACTGCACGAAATGCCGCGTGTAGGCCCCATGTTCACAGTCATGATCCAACACGGTATGACGCACCTACACCGAACGCTCCTACATCGACATCAACCGTGCAACGAATGATTTCTTAAGCGCTGACATTAGTGTGAGCTTTCCGATGTGCGAAATTTGCTACATAGTGACCTACGTAAAGAGGTGTTCTAAAGAACCCGAACAGCACGTTTTAGCGCTTTGGCTGAAAACTGGGCTTGGGGTGGGATGATGGAGATGCGATCATAGGCGCGTGCGCAGAGTTTAACGTAATAGTGAGCGAAGTTTCACATGAGGCATAGGTGTTGCTGATCAAGTTGTCCATTCCTCGACTCCAATTACTTTTCCTATTTATTTCATCATTACAACAGGTTAAGCAGAAAATATTAGCAAGACATCGAATCACCCCTTCCATGCCAACTGTCCCAAATTTGCTGCTTTATTATCTGTGATTCATTTGAAAAAAAGTAGAGAACTATCTACATAAAGCCAAAAGTGTTCCCTCAAAACATTTTTTGCGAGAAAAATTTTCCAGTACCGCAAACTTTATGTGATTTTTTTCTTCTGAAAGCTCGAAACCATAGCTCGTAAAACACGCTGTCGAAAAATTGGTTCTTCTTACACTAGATTAAGACAAATGTTTATCTTTAGAACAATAGTAGCCGTTTCACGGACTTCTATAGCGCTTTCGTGGACTTTTTACGTAACCTTGAATATGAAGAGTATGGTTCATGTTGCAGATTCTTTTCATAGAAAAAACAACACAAGGTGAAATGTGATAGATGACGTTTGCGTATTGTCATAATGTTTTACTGTAGACCAAAAAGAATTTCAGGTGTATATATTGCGAAATAAAGTGCACAGATGGCGAAAAAATTGCAAAAATGTGAGTTTTGCAGATGTTCGGCCTTGAATTAAACACTGAGGGAATCCTACTAAAAATATGCTCAATAGCAGATTCAGTAGCAACTTTCATTGCCTACTCACTCAGAATGTCTTGTAAAATTAATTTTTGTTTTAAGCGAGAAAAATATTTTTGAATTTGTGCGTTACCGCTCTCGGGGTTTGCACGTGTTCATACGCCGTAGTAACGCGTTCTAGCGATAAGGACGAGCTGCATGGGCATGGAGATCATCTGAACAACAAAATAAACTTTTTCCGCGAATATTTAAATCATTCAAGAGCTATAGTGTTACCCTTAGTGAACGAGAAAAGCGAGACCTGCTAGACTGCATTTAGCCACACGCTAGCATGCAGCCTGCGTATATTATGCTTACGCAGCACCAGGAAGTTGTACCGATGTGTGCGATGCAGCTTTATTTTTATTTATGCTAATATATAGAAGTAGGAAGAGCACTACGATTAAGAAAATGATCTATATGAATAAAAAAGAAATCGCGGAAAAGTCACAGTTAAGACCAACATATTCGTAATATAATTGACCATTTGGCACCAGTGACCATATTTTGGTGCATGACTGCACTTTAGCTGCCAAGCAGTACATCTTTTTTTAACCTTTTTTTAACTTCAATTGGTCTTTTTTTTTCAGCGTGATCTTCCTATTTCTAAATGTTAGCATATAGGTATCGGTGTGTTGCACGTGCACATCGGTACCACTTCCCGGTGCTGTGTAAGCATGCTATGCAGGTTGCCAGTGGACAGCTGCACGTGACTAAATGCAGTCACCGTGGCTCACCCATGGCCCTCTCGAAGGCCACAATTCCCCAGACGAATGTCAGAGCTCTGTAGTCATAATGGTCGGAGAAACTCCGGCCTCGGTGACTGATTGTACCTTTTTGTACGTGAAGTTCTCGCTCCTTTTCTCTCTATGTTCGCTATATTACCGTATCCTCTGTCCAAGGTAGAAAAGAAGACGCTCGTCTGGTTAGCATATCTGCCTTTCCTCCTCTTGCCGTCTCTCTCCTGGTGTCCCGTTTCTAGGCTGTTTGAAGCACTATTGGCCCGTATCTACATGTTACACTGTAAATTTTGTCGAAAGGCGATAGTCTTCCGTCTGGAGAGAGTGAATAAAACGTTTATTTGATGTTCTGCGCAAGAAAATCGGTGAATGGTATTCTGCAGGCGCTGCGTTAGAGTGCCTCGAGCGTGTGGCGGAGGCGAACGAGCGCATCTAGGTACGTTAGACACTAGTGTCATCTGGCAGTTTTCTTCGAAAACGAAGGCGTGCAGCCCGCGTAGAAAGATGCACGCCAGTCTCACAGATGATAAGGTGTAGAACGCAAAGCGACGGGTAGGTGCCACCACCTTGACGTCGTAGCAAAGCGTTGAAAACACCTTTCTGAGCATCGCGTTGCACTGTCAGCGCAGCGCGCTAAAACGCTACATTCCTTAGAGTTACTTGTGTGTGCCTCTTCTAGTATGAAGGCACACATAGTAAACATCGAAGCGTTGTTGCGGTGCCTCAGATATGCGCAATAATTGCTTTTTATTTGACAATCGCACAACTATGAACGCTAAACCTTGAGCAATGTTTGTGGGTGCTGCGGATGGGGTTGGCCGTTTGAGGTATCGTTAGGGCGGACAAACAGACAAATGTACAGACAGACAGACAGACAGACAGACAGACAGACAGACAGACAGACAGACAGACAGACAGACAGACAGACAGACAGACCAAATTTTTGTCGTCGAAGGTCTCCAAGAAAGACTGTCGTCTTAAATAAACTGTTTAGTCACCATAATCAATGTGATTGATATGTGTGGTTTAACGTCCAAAAACCACCGTATGATCATGGGAGACGCTGTAGTGGAGGGCTCCGGAAATTTCGACCTCCTGGGGTTCTTTAACGTGCGCCCAAATCTGAGCACATGGACCTACAGCATTTCCGCCTCCATTGAAAATGCAGCCGCCGCAGTTGGAATTTGATCCCGTGACCTGCGGGTCAGCAGCTGAGTACCTTAGCCACTAGAGCACCGCGGCGGGGCCATATTCAATTTCATAGCCAGTTTTTCACGATCAGTGCCAATGAGAACATTACTAGAAAGTTCTTTTCGGTTTTTACGTTGGTAAAAGATAGCATCTTACGGTTAGAGAGTGTGTGCGGGGTGTAGTCAAAAAGTTTTAGCGGGGGAGAAGGACGGAGTCGACTGCACCCCTCCTGGCTTCGCCAATGGTGTGCTTCTGTGTGGTGAAAGATGTAGATGGAGCGCTCTACGGCAACAAAGAGAAGATATAGTTGCATGAAGACACATTTTTCATGGTCTGTGTCAGTTCATTATATTGTGTAGAGTTAATGAACTATATTAAACGTTCAAGATTTTGATGCACGGAGAAAAAAAATAACAGTGCAACCCCCTCCACCCCCACCCCACAATATACACACAAAGAAAACGAAAGAAATTGTTTTCTTTTGCGCTCTCCTTCATTTGGTTTATAAAAGCGTAGATGTAGGTGATATAAGGATTTATGGTGTGCAAGGCTAACTGGCAAAACTATACGATACACATCCATGTAATTTTTCTTTCTATACCGTGTGGTATTGCGGTTACCTTTGCTCATTAACTTTAAAAGGGCACTGAGTGGCCGTGGAGACGTCACGATATTTTGCGCGAAAACTTGACGAGAAGCTCGTACCGTGTCGTGATGTCAGGGCGCAGTAGGAACCGAAACTAGCTTTCAAAACCACGCTGTAATTACTTTCCCAGGGAGCACTCACGTTTAGCAGTACATTTTCGAGGCTCTTGAGGGCTTGGCCTTTCAGTTGACGCATAAAAAATGGCAACATAAAGTTTTCGTGTCAATACCCCTTCAACTGGTCACCTTGGGAGGTGATGGGACTAATCTATTGGCCACGCATAGCACGAACGAGCTTGGTGTCAGTTGGAAAAGGAGCTTCAGACCCGATACCGAGAACTGCCGCGCCAGTTACCATTCTCGAGGTCATGCCGCTGTAGTAAAGACCTTCTTACGTCACTGCCGACAGGCGTGCCCCAGTACAGAGGCCTACGCGCAGGGTACACAGAATGACGAAACCCCACACGGAGACCAGGCCGTGAATGGGCGTCGTATGGGAAAACAGAGGTGTCGCTGCGTCGAGTTCTACGCGCGCGTATACCGGAGCCTCGAATGGCGAAAAGGCAAACGAGAGGCTAGCTTGCGATATCGCACTGTTTGCCGAAGAGTGACAACGCAAACGGCCGGGTTTCGCCAAACAACGACCTGGCCCAGCGGTCTCGGGTCGTCGCATCGGCGACGTTGCTCCCTCTTCAGCGGAAGTGGGGCAACATGCGACACACCGGCGCGTTCGAGAAGCTGCGATTGCGAGGTTGGATAGCGCGGCGACCTAAGCTGGAAAGTAATACGGAGCTTTTGACGTCTATGCTTAGCGCGCAGTTTGTGACGCTGCTTGTAGGATGACGACGCAGTGATTGCGCGTTGCAAGTGTTCAGCGTTCTCGTACCATTGTTACCTTAGCAATACGAAGTACTGCTTGCATAACTGCAAGCAAGCACATTTTTAACGATGACCACAAATAAGGAGGTGGTAAAAAACGCTGATGCATATAATCTACAGCATAATTGAAATTCGCAATTCGTGGCGTGTTTTACGTACCCTAAAAAGAGCAACAGTACAAAATTCATTCGCCGTCACAGGAGTCATGTAGAAACGTCACGTGTGACTTAATGCCACAAAAAATTGACTCAAGGAATAAGTTCTGTGTCAATGTTGCATTAGTATCGCTATTGTACCAGTGGTTGGTTGGCCGGTCTCATTGCAGGGGAAGCGGGAGGAGGCAGCAGTAACATGCGTCATGCCGCTTCGCGGTTCTCAGTTTTTTCGCCAGCATCAAGAGCGCTTGAACCAAAGTCGAGAGGGAGGTGGCGCTCTATACCATTGACGTCACGCATGACGTATGTGCTCGAGTCACGTGACTTTACCGCACGAAATGGTGGCCAAAGTATCATTCTTACGCTGTTTTGAATACAGAAGTGCGCCACCGTCTGCAAAAGAACCTTGCTACCACGTTGATTGCATATTGCAATCCTGGCATTTCCAGACCAATTTTGATTGTGGATGCCTAGTGACTTTCTCAATTTTCTTATCTTTCTATCTCTTTCAAAATGCCCCACCGTGGTGTTCTAAAGGCTAAGGTACTTGGCTGCTGACCCGCAGGTCACGGGATCGAATCGCGGCAGTGGCGGCTGCATTTCCGATATAGGCGGAAATGTAGGCCCGTGAGCTCAGATTTGGGTGCATGTTAAAGAACCCCAGGTGGTCTAAATTTCCGGAGCCTTCTACTACCGCGTCTCTCATAATTATATAGTGATTTCGGGACGTTAAACTCCACATATCAATCAATCAACCTCTTTCTAAACAATAACAAAGCAACAGAAATGAACGATATTTAGAGAAAGGGGAATGATGCTACGATGTAGTTTGGCAAGTTGCAGATTATTCCGCATCCGTACACTGCGTACTATACGTGCGCGCTTCGCACCATATGCCTTTTGCGCACTATGGAAGCGTATGGAGTCTGCACATATTTAGTAGTATGTTTTATTTCTCCGGCATTTTTCTCAGCCTGGATGTAGCCACTGCGGAAAGGCTATCATTCGCCTGCCTTATCATAGAGCCCAAATGGATTGATGTTCTACACCGCCGTTGTAGCTTCTCAAACCAGTGACCACCCCGGCAATCTTGGCAGTGCACTCGAGTCCATGAATGTGCCACACTCAGTGCGACACATTCAGGGCAAAACTCCTAAAACACTGTAAGGCCGCACTGCCAGTACCAAGTACCCCAACAAAGCTGAATTGGGTCCGTGACTTCGTTAACGGGGTCGTTAACCGTGCCACAACTACCTTGTGAGCTATGGAAAGCACAGGACGAATTAAGTTGCATTTCGATATACTCGAAAGAAATGTAATTTGTGCGTTCGGATACTCAACGTACAAGTAAATATGCTTTGATTGATTGATTGATTGATATGTGGGGTTTAACGTCCCAAAACCACCATATGATTATGAGAGACGCCGTAGTGGAGGGCTCCGGAAATTTCGACCACCTGGGGTTCTTTAACTTGCACCCAAATCTGAGCACACGGGCCTACAACATTTCCTCCTCCATCGGAAATGCAGCCGCCGCAGCCGGGATTCGAACCCGCGCCCTGCGGGTCAGCAGCCTTACCTTAGCCACTAGACCACAAGTAAATATGCTTCGCTATCTTTCTTTACCTTTTTGTTCGTCTTTGGCTTTGCTCACATCAATATTGAATAACAAATGATATTTTTTTTTTCTGATTAGTGAGTTTACGAAGGGCCCTTGTTCTCAATGTCCCTGCGTGAACGTGTGCCGCACCACGTGAGAACATTCGACTCTTGTGTCTGTTCACAGGTGAGAAAAAGCGGCAGATATACAGCGAGATTAATGCAAGCGCTTCCGGCCTATCTGACGTGTCTTAATTCGAAGTCGCGCAATTATGCGCATAAAGAGTACCTGCGAAATATCGCCGATGGTACAATGGCGAATCGGCGAAGCGCCAAGTTGCCACAATAATTGTAGTCTGGACTATCCCAAGAGAATAATATGAATGTGGAGTGTAATAGCTGCAACGTGCTAAGCCGAGATCACGCAATCGAGTTATCTTGAACGTACGTGCCTTCCCGATGAAGTTGTCCGCTAGAGGGACGCGCGTCGCTTGTTCTATTGAGGAGCAGCGATGCCTGCATGCGTGAAGCGCTCAGTTAACAGCCGCTCATGCGCCATTATTGTGCAACTTTAATGGCAGCTTGAAGCGCACGTTTTAAAGAAAGAAAAAAAAATAAAGGAAAGAGAGGAAGTAGGAATTCCACGCTTTTTTTTCTGTGTGTCGGTGTCTGTGTCTCGTATTTCTTTCTACCATTGCGCATCAGCGCTTTTCGTTCTCTGCGTTGGCAGTCTTGGTCATATATCGCATGTGTACAGGTGGCCTTGGACAATGAATGGCTATTCAAGTGAGCATAAAATATAGTCCCGATTGCGCCGGAACACGAAGTCTATGGCGGGTGCATGATTTTTCAACCGCGTCACTTTGTGTAGTTTTCGACATAAAATGATGAACGCATTGTGTTCCTGACACTGGTCGATCGGACAGCCGATAGACATGAGCATATATACTTTTCGGTGGACAAAGAAAACGCGAATGGGGCAGCACTGTATAAAGCTGAGGAAGGAGGAAGCAACAAAAGGGAGAATGCAGGGAGGTTAACCAGAAAGACATCTGGTTGGCTACCCTCTACACTGGGGGATTAGGGAAGGAGACAAAAAAGACGAGAAAGAGGGAAGAGAGGGAAAACAAGGGTGGCGGAGAGACTGACAGTAACTTCACTGCAGCGTGTAGAACTCTACCGCATGTGAGAGTTAGCTAGAATTCGTGGCGGGTAGCTAGTAGCGCGTGCTGCTGAGGCAGTTAATGAATAAGTTCGTGCTGAAATGTGGGAGAGGCCTTGCCGTTGCCCCATAATATATATATATATATATATATATATATATATATATATATATATATATATATATATATATATATATATAGGTATGGGATATGGCACAACGGGAGCGTTGTCAACAAGGATAAATATATTTATTTCCCAACAGTTTCGGGAGGGGTCCTCCCTTCATCAGGGGATGAGTTATACTGACATGAGCTTCCAAACTTCGTTGCTGCCGCGTCCCTCTCGCCTCGAAAGATGTTTGCGAGAGTGAGAGGAACCTAGAAAAAGGAAAAAAAAAACGAAAAAAAAAACAAAAAAGGGGGAGAAAAAAGACGAAAAAAAGAAAGAAAAGAAAGAAAGTAAAAAAGAGGAACAACCACTGTCAACACTGAGAACGAAGCCAACTGTCCGTCTACATCCACATACGGTTCATATCACGTGCTGTTGTGAAAAATGCCCGCACGGGTAGAGGGCAACAGCAAGCACAATAGTGGGTCGTATGTCCCGTGTCGTCGCAGTAGACAGTAGTATTGCATCGCATGTCAGTAAAAACGGTGTCACAGCATATCCAAGGAGTGAATGATGATGAGTGAGGCGAAACGTCCGTCAGTCCATTCGTTGGTTCGTTGGTTCGTTCGTTCGTTGGTTCGTTGGTTCGTTGGTTCGTTCGTTGGTTCGTTCGTTGGTTGGTTCGTTCGTTCGTTCGTTCGTTCGTTCGTTCGTTCGTTCGTTCGTTCGTTCGTTCGTCCACCTGTCTGTCTGTCTGTCCGTCCGTGCTTTGCCCCACTCGTCATCATTCACCTCGCAGATATGTTGTAATTTTTGTCTTTCTCGTTGGTTTCCATCCATTTTATAACGTCATATCAGTGATGGAAAATACGCCACAGAAGTATTTGATGACCCCGGCATAAAACACTGTCGTGTTAGAAAAATGTCGACCCTTATTTACGATGCAGTGTGGCTACAAGGATGGCGCTGCAAGCGCAGTGCAGAGAGGTTCCCGTAATTCATGCTTTGGAATGTCAGTAGAGCGCTTGAGTTGCAGTAATCACGAAAAAGGGTTTCCACACATCTGTAAATTTACGTGTCTATCTCTCTCTCTAAGGCATTTTGTCGATGCAAGAAAGCACTGATTGACTTTGAAGATGTCCGAATCTTTTTCTAAGACACACTTGTCTTTCTCTCCAGTCTCTTCACGCATCCGCAAAGAAAGAAAGAAAGAAAGAAAGAAAGAAAGAAAGAAAGAAAGAGAAAAAAAGGAAAAGAAAGAAGAAAAGGAAACAGGCGCTGAACGCTTATAGAGAATGCGCACTCTTGCAGAGAAAGTTAGAAAAGAGGAAACGGATGCAAAAGAAAGCAATGAACGTGATGTGGAAGGTATGTGGCAACCCCACAAGCCCGCATCCCCTGTGCTCTCCGATACGGCTTGTTTGCGCCTCCTTTGAATCGAAGAAAGTAGGCTTCGCGCCAGCGAATAGCACCGGAGAGGCTCTGCGAGAGTCGTTATTTACGGCGCGCCATTATTTTGCGGCGTCGTTCTTCCTTCTTTTGCGGCGTCGTTCTTCAGTACCGATGCGGCGACCTCGTTTGAATGAGCCAGCAGCATAGCACGACGAGGCCGCCAACGCTGCCTGACGAGGTGTTACGCGACCGCATCGCACAAGCGTATACGTGCAATTCGACTAGATACGCGTATTCGGTGTCTGGAATTATGTCGCACACGCAAGGCAAACGGACCGTGAGCGACTGCTATATAGCTCGTCATTCCTGATGACGGAAGTGGGGAATACGTTGATTGATTGATATGTGGGGTTTAACGTCCCAAAACCACCATATGATTATGAGACACGCCGTTGTGGAAGGCTCCGGAAATTTCGACCACCTGGCGTTCTTTAACGTGCACCCAAATCTAAGCACGCGGGCCTACAGGATTTCCGCCTCCATCGGAAACGCAGTCGCCGCAGCCGGGATTCAATCCCGTGACCTGCGGGTCAGCAGCCGAGTACCTTAGTCACTAGACCACTGCGGCGGGGCAAGTGAGGAATCCGTGACGTGGGTTGGGTGACAGGAGAGAACGCGAATCCGCTCCCAGTTGTCGTTGTTGTTTCTTCCTTCAAAGACGTCTCCGTTGAGACGCGCCGTAGGGAAGTGTGGCATGTTGCGAATCTCGCTGTAATGGACAGGAAGAGGAGAGCAGTATGTTTTTTCCCCTTATTTCATATCTCGTACGTAGCAGCTGTGTAGGCAGTGTTCCTAAAATAGAGAAAGAGACAGAGTGATGGGAAAGTGATACTCAATAAAGTACACAGAATTCTACCACCGTGCATGCAGTAACGTTGACTCCGCAAGCGCCTCAAACTGTACCGGCCTCGACGCTTCTTAATCAATGCCGATATTATTATCATTATTAGACATTATTATTAGAATAACCATATTAACAATAGTCACAATTGCGCAAATTGGTACTGACCCACGACTTTTCGCGCAACACACACAATGACCACAAAGAAATAGGCACATGGGGCGCAAAATCACAACTGTTTCATTTGAAAGAACGAATTGCACTTTTATCTTCGAGATATATAGAGACTTTCCTCCATGGTGGACCCGAATATATACGAGAGAAAACATAGCACACGTATTCAGCAACCCTACGCCATCAGGAGAACAAGAAATCTCGTATCTCGAGCAAGTTATCTCGTAGGTATCCGCGTCCACCGCTGAGGGGCGCTCTGTTTCTCGAAGATTAAAGGGCGTTTCGTTCTTTCAAATCAAACGATGGTGAGTTTGTGCCCGTGGTGTCTCTTTCTGGTCCGAGTGTGTGTTGCGCAAAAAAAAAAGCATCTACAGTGATATTATTATTCACAAGGAGTTGTCATTGGTGTGCTTGTCCAAGAAAGCTCATTACTATGCGACGTCTGGCGGCAGCAGTGCGTGGCGAACGTGTTTCGTCGTGCTACGTCACTCGAAACTGAGACTGCTATCATAAATTTTGTCTTAGTGCCACTGATGAACAGATCATCAAATAATGGCATAAGAATGTAGTGTAGGTGATGCGCCTCATTCGGTGTTAAACACATGATGTCGCCGCGGTGGTACACATTGATCGCGACGCTCCACTTCTGATTCGAAAAGTACTACTTATAACTACGACCAGTGGTGGCATCTTCGATGGGGGTAAAACTCTTGAAGCCCGTGTACTTAAATTTGGTGGCGCATTGATGAAGCATTGAAAATTCCTGAGCTGTGAACTATAGCGTGCTTCCCAATTACACGTTTGCTTTGTTACGTGAAACTCCTGGAAGTTTTATTATTAGACGCTAAACGCGTGCGTAGCATTGTATGCTGAAAAACTGCCCGCGAAGAGAAAAAAAACAAAAGAAAAAGAGGGGCTGCTAACAGGAGGAGTGTTCTTTTAGCTTCCCGTAAAAATGGTAATATTTCAGAAATTTTCATTACATATTATCACGTTGCTGTAGGGGAAATAGATTACGTGAGCACAACAAAAAAAAAAGCCGCCGCAAGGGTGTTTGTGAATTCAGTCCATATACGGGTACTAATTATGAAGTGGACATATGAAAGCTAACGTTCATCATGTTCGATTAGTACTTTTGTGGCCTCTTCAGCTACTGATCTGTTTTTAAAGACGATAGTCTTTCTAGGGGTACTTCAAAGCAAACATTTTGGTCTGTCTGCCTGTACATTTGTCTGTTTGTCCGTCGTAACGATACCCCAAACGGCCAACCCCATCCGCAGCGCCGACTGATATTGCTCAAGTTTCAGTGTTCATACTTGTGCGATTGTCAATTGAAAAGCAATTCTTGCGCATATCCTAGGCACCATAACAATATGCCAATATTCTGTATGTGTGGTTTTACTAGAAAAGGCATACACAAGTAATTCTAAGGACCATAGCGTTTATCACGCTGCGCTGACCATGCAACGCTTCCACGAAAAAGCAAGTGTTTCCAACGCTTTGCTAAGACCACACGGTAGTGGCACCTACCCGTCGCCTTGCGTTCTACACCTTATAACCTCCGAGACGGGTGCGCTCGCTGCACGCTTCGTTTTTCAAGATAACTACCAGATAGCGCTCATGTATCGCGTGTGACATGACTTCATGCGCTCGTTCGCCTCTGCTGCACACTCGAGGCTTTAACGCAGCGCCTCCAGAACACCATTCACCAATTTTCTTGCGCAGAACATCAAATAAACGTTTTGTTCACTCTATCCAGACGCAAGACTATCGTCTTTCGACCAAATTGGCAGTGTAACATGCAGATACGGGGCCAATTTTTTTCTTGATTTTATTTCTCTATGATAAAAATGGGTTTCGCATAGTCCATTCTCCTTGCCACGTGTCTCGACGGCTAGTAGATGTATTTCCCCGTTCAAGACCCCGTGCTAAGCGAACTTCATTGACTTTTGCATCCATATAGACCCTATAGTAATAATAAAAGGTGACACTGACTCCTCCACTGTTCACTTTCTTTTTTTTAGCATATCACGCTCGGTAAGCCGGACCACCAAGGATAGCTTTACAGAAAACAGATCGACGGGGAATTTCACAGCAAGTAGGTCTCTGGTCACCTGATCGGGGATTCCCGAATAAACATATCTTATAATTCGTTGTGGCACCCAGCCAAGGTCATCACACATGACGAAGAAAGTACTCGTGGAGCACTCTCGAAGTTGTAAAGAAAAGAGTTAATGTCTGATATTAACCTACACAAGCGGGGCAGGCGAAATAAAGAAGAACTAAACAAAAAAAGCGCGCAGTGATTAGCATCGCGTATATTCACGCAAACGAGCGTTGCCCCTATAGCGTTGAACCGAAGGAGACACGCTACTCAATTAACTTGCTGTTCATAAGCGTTGTGCGCCAAGGTGATGCACCAAGCGCACAGTGTTTGTAAAAGTTGCAGAGAGGCTGCAGGTTGATTAACGTATTTTCCGATAAGTACGAAGTTTGTCTAGGGTCTTTGCATAATCCGATCGGAGCATTCCCGTAATTTTAGATTCTCTTCACAACAAAACTTCAACGAGCATACGTGAGCTGTATTTCTGTTCTGGGTAACGCTATTAAGAAAATATTGGCAGATCTCACGAACTATGGGAATAAACGTTATGCGCAGCATCCGGAGCGAAGGCGACCATGTTTTAAATTTTTTTTATTGAGCAACAGTTATGGACAGTCCACCCTGCCCGTGGCGCTGCAGAGAGACTTTGTCTTTCTGTTGCGACGTGGGAGTGGCCCGCAACGTGCTCAGGCGCATTCCGAAGGACCACATGAAGTTCATCCATTTATACATTCATTGAGCCACAGGTCATGAAATGACGCTAAATATATGTACAAATGTCGCACGCAGAGACATATGTTGAAGAATTGCAATTTATATAACCAGGTCTTTGCACTTGCGCTACGGTGCCAACAGAACATGAGTATTAGCAACACCAGAAGCGATAAGCTGATGTAAAGAGCTGGTGCTGGCGAGAATGGTGGTCCTGGACACTGCTACATAAATCCACTCCAGCGCACGGCGCCCAACTACAATTGAAGTCAACCCGACGTGACTGCTCTATATACGTAACCTTTATGAAATCAGATAGCCAGCATGGCAACCACAACTGACGTTTGGGTGCACGTTAAAGAACCCCAGGTGGTCAAAATTTCTGGAGTGCTCCAATGTACGGTGTCTCTCAAAATCATAAGGTGATTGAGGAATGTCAAATCCCACATATCTATCTATATACAACTGACGCTTCACCTACATTTCTTATTTAAAAGCAGGTCTTATTTAAAAGCAGTTCCAAGGCCTGGCATGACCCTGTGGCAGAATGCATGCTTGATTGCCACCCAAAATGCTCGGGTTCGACTCCTGATGGTACCCTGACATCATTTCGTTGTGTTCGTCGGGTCAACGCTACCGATGTCAGGTTTTTCTTAACGCGTATACGCGTTAAAAAACGCCAGGCCTGCGCGGAAGGCGCATCACATTCACAGCAAAATCTAGAAGAGCGGATTTTCAGAGCCTTTCGAAACACTCATTGAATACCCACTAGGGCATTATTAATAAATGTTCTGGGTAGTAGACCGGCATTCGCTATACTATTTTTCGCCATTATTCTGAGAAGCATCGTGTCTGCTAAACACTCGCAATGAATTTTGTGCTAATGGTCCATGCATTGTCTAACGACGATGATGAATTATGGCTGAAGTGGGTATATGCCACAGTTAATAGGAGAACAAGAACAAGCTTTTTTAATGGGTTGGTGCATTGGACGATGCACTCGTTACGATATTCGCATTGTGCGACGACTGGTTGTTCTTTCGCTGATTTAATAAGCTTTAAGGGTCGTATTAAATCGATTGCTCTCCCGACATCAAGCCTGCCTAAGGCAAGTTTGCCGACAAGTCCCATGCACCGGTGTTGCTCAGTGGTAGAATAGTGGGCTGGCACCCAGCGGACCCGGGTTCGAGCCCCACTGTGCCATTGGTGCTAGGTTTTTAGGGGTGAAGCTCCTCATGACGTAGGTATATGCATGCATGCATGTATGCATGTATGGACGGGCAATGCAGAGGTTATTGACATGTGCATCTATCTACATGCCCACATCTATCTACATGCCCACCCGCGGGTATGGGCTACTGTCTGGCTGAAAGTGTTTGACGACGTGCGCGACGGGATCGCGACATTATTTATCTCCTGACCAACGAGTCGTATTCGTCAAACCATCTTACCCTCCCATGCTAATTTTGGTTCACGCCAAGTTAAGGGCGTGACCACGAGAGCACCCAAACGTAAGCGGATGGATAGATAGATAGATAGATTTAAACGCAGACAGATGCCAAAAGTACTTACAGCATGCAAAAAAATGATTCGCATTAACAAAAAACGACACTGTGACGGTCCTGCAGAAGCAAGCTGCATAATTGTTAAGTTGGTTTAAAAGATGGCGATCACAAGCGTAACCTCTAAGGCACAAGCGTGGCCACAAAGGATTATTAGCTAGTTGTTCGTTGATGTTGGCAAAATGCATCACTGGCGTATACTTTCAAAAGGAGAGGTGTAGACAGGAATACAATGACAAAGAAACGTGAACTAGGAGTCATATGTTCATACATTTTCATGTCATTATAGACAGCGAAAAAACAGATAGAACGAGGAAACATAACTAGCAATGAATTAATATTTTCTTCACACAGTAATATTCAAGTGTCACAAATGAAGCTTTTTGTAGCAATGCACCACACTACTGCAGATGTTCGCCCACTTCGGGGCTACGAAAGAGAGCAAAATGCAAGAAAGTTCAGTGGTAGCACACTAAACAGCAGTTTTTGAAATTAAAAAAGAAGCTTCTTGTACTTAGACAAGAAAGGACGACAAAGCAGTAATCAGTAGCGCTGTTGAGTTTTCAGAGTTATTTTTAGGGAGAGTGTCATGCCAGATAAGCGCATACGAAAATTCCCATCTTAAGTACGACAGCGCATTCTATAGTAATCTTCCCATTATTTTCCTGCATTATGGAAATTATTATGCAACAAAAAATGACAAAGAAAGAAGTGACATC
Organism: Rhipicephalus annulatus; assembly: GCA_013436015.1. Taxonomy (NCBI): domain Eukaryota; kingdom Metazoa; phylum Arthropoda; class Arachnida; order Ixodida; family Ixodidae; genus Rhipicephalus; species Rhipicephalus annulatus. The sequence continues at coordinate 264,932 of WOVY01000615.1, forward strand.
TACACCGTTCTCGTGAATGACAATAGCATATGGACGCAGACTCTGAAGTAAAAAATTTGGCTTCATGGTTACGTTTCAATACATGGTGACCACATGGGGTGGGTTACGAAAAACAAACACTTGAAGCTTGTGCTTTCACGTCACCTTGCCCGAACAAAGCGTTAGTAATGAGATAGGCAAGACAATTATGTGATGCCGTTGAGAAAAGTTAGCTCTGTGGTTCAGCCTCTCGTTTCGAGAGACGCCGTAGAAAAGGTTTTTTAAAAATTTATTTCATTTGGCGTTCTGTAACGTGCACATAAATTTAGGTACACGGGCCTGAAGCATTTTCGCCTACATCAAAAATGCTTATTTACAAATCCTTATCAGTTGTGAGTACAGCGCTGTGTGTGTGTTTCTTTACTAAAAGTTTCGTCTTTTTTTTGCGCTGCTCAATCTATCTTAATAATCATGAACCGACTCGCCCAAGCAGCCGTTTTAGCGAAGTTTATCAAAAATGCGACAGTCTAAATCATCGAGCAGTTATTCTCAACACAGCTTCTTAAACAGCGCGGACCGTATTTTTGAGACCCCTGCTATAGGTTCATGGCAAGCGCATACGTGTGTGTCAGCAGGGTGTGCATTAAAACACCCATGCAGGGCGAAAAGCCTTTGGTTCCTCTTACGTGATCCCGTACATGTGCGGGTAAAACCCTCCAAAGGTTAATCATATGAAATGAGATTTCTGGAAGAAAGTGGTATGCTTGGAGGTTATTGGTAACAGCGTTATGTATCTTGTGCAAGCTCGCTGAAGGAGTTTCATTCTGAAAAAGTCAGGCTGTGCGATCACAAGAAGGAAGTCAGGAGATCACAAACGCCCGACTTCTTTCTTGTGTTTGCATGCCCTGTTTTTTTTTCAGAATGAATACGTACCAACCAGCTGAGATTTCTCTTATTTAAAGGAGTTTCATTCGATACGAGCTTGTCCCATTCTGTTACTTGCTTGAAGTATAAGCGTCTCAACATATACTGCGTATATAGAAGATTTGATATTGGTGGGACATAGCATCGTTATGCGACTGTAAACTGTTGATTGTGCTAAATGAACACCTATTGTGGACATCTATTTTCCAATGGTATAGGCTCTGGAGATTAATAAACCACCTCGCATTTTGTAGAACTGCTGAATACAACAACGGAGTTACAGACCGCAATGTATGAACACATGTACATATGTAAATCTCTTGATGCTTGAAAGCTGCAAACTGCCTGACCCACCATCTCACAAGCACGTCACGCGTTAAAAAAGAGTACAGCATATTTCTCACACAGGATTGCGAGTTTCACGAGACCAGTGCTCTTACACCAAGGTGTACGAATTTCGGGAAGAAGGCTGGCACGGTCCTGCTCAAAGAGGGAAACGATACTTCCTGTAGTGTCATGATGTATGCATCCAAGAAGAAGGGTAACCTTTGTCTACGAGCAAACAAAGATGTTCGGCTCTACGTGGGCGGCGTCCTCAGTCAAGGGCGCTGGGGTTCCTCGCCCACATAGGTCGACAAACTTACTCAAGGTCACTCAGACTCAGGTCATGCCAAGAGTCTGAGTGAGCCCTGGTTATAAATGTTTTAGTGAGCTTTAGTCCGATCGAGTCTGGTTGAGCAAAATTTTAGTGAATGTCTGAGTACGAATTAGTCCCTTTGAGGAAAATATATTTCTTGAGGAGCTCCACTTTTCTGCCCACCTCACCATCTCGCCACTTTTCGCGCTCCGTCTACCATTCGGAACGCACCATCAGTAGGACTATCCATCACAGAACGCAAACGATTCAGAGGTTGCCACGTAACGTGGCTATCGATAATATGGAAAGCATGCGCCAAGAAGTCTTGCTATGCTGCACGTTTAAAATTAGCATAGCGTTACGAAGTGGACGGGTGTAGTACTCAATAAACATATGTATACATTTTATACGCATTCACGTACCTACAAAGCCCGCAGATGTGACAACTTGTTTTTCCTTGTTGCGTAATGACCTGACCAATGTGCGTACTACAAGCCCCAGCTGAAGTGTTGTTCTTGTTGATGTTAGTTATGCAAAGCGCAGTTCTGAAGCTTGTGTTCATTTTATTTGCATTTTTTTGGATTAGGGAAGTCTTGAAAGGGGGTCCGACGTTGAAGGCTGGCCGACTCCGGCAATTTTTCGGAGCCCGAATGGATCTCAATGAAATTCACTCGGTACGTTAGTTTGCACGTTCGGGCCATTCATGTCGAATTGCTGGCTCGAGAGTTTCGCAGATTCATTTCAAATGAATTTTATAGCTTGTCTCCAAGGGCACACCTCGCTTGCCAGAATTAACGGCAACATCGTGTGTGTGACGTTGATTTTTGCAAGTGGCGGAAGTGACGAAACCGATGTGTCACTGCAGCGTCTGCTTGTCTGCTATGCATTATGTGGGTTTGGCCGGCGCTTCCTTAGTTGAGCGTGCGATTTTCTTTTCCATGAGGGTGGGCGTGAAATTCATGGCAAGTGGTGTTGCCTTATGGGCCACACACGATTCGCCACATATTAACCATAACAGCGTAAGTCTTTTAGCCCATCGCCGCAGGCACAACCTTGGACGACCTGGACAGGTAGTGCCATATGGCGGCATTATGCGCAACCAGAAAGACAAATGCAAAAATGTGATCTGCTTCATCGAAGAGGAAAGGCGATGCTTGTTGACCTCCAAATGCGCCTGAATCGTTGCTGTCATTGTTTGACAGCTACGGGGAGCTTGTGCATGAGGCACGATCAGCCACAGACATCGTGCGGCGTTGTTTGGCGTGGTGAGTCCGCTGAGCATTTGCTCTTCGCGGTTTTCGAGGCTTTCGCAGTTTTCGTACTCCGCGCTGGTAGGACTGGCATGCTTTGCAGGATTTCCGGTTCTGGCAAAGTATTACGTCACACCTAAATAGGGCACTCGGTTGGGTTCTGGTTTCAGTATTGCGGATTTTTGCTAATTAAAAATTACAGCATATCCATGGAGTGATTGGTGAGGTGTGGGGTGAACCGCTGGAGCGTTTCATAGATGAACCGTGAACCATGCGCGAACATCGCCCACTACATCATCAAAGACGTGACAAACACTCTATATATTTATACAATACATTTTATTATTCGTTAGAAGTCACTTCCGTTCCACCTTAATTATAACGGCTGCATGGTCAGTGAAGTAGTGGATCGATCATGAACGTAGTGAAATGTTTGCAAAGACGAAGTAGTGGGAAGTTTGCAAAGGTGGAACTATAAGCGGTCATGTACAAACAAGGAATGGATACAGTGTGACTATCTATGGCTCGTTAACGTGCACTTTGATACAAGTACACGGCCATCTGGGCTACCATATTGGCTACTTCTCAACAGTATTTGCTTTATAGTCATCTTGTATTTCACATTGGCTACTTCTCGAAAGTATTTGCTCCATGGTCAGTGAAGTGGTGGATCGGCGATGGCCCGTAGTGGAATGTTTTCAAGGACGAAGTAGTACGCAGTTGGAAGTTGGCAAAGGTGGAACTATAGGCGGTCACGTACATACATACAAGGAATGGCAGACCCACGCCTTTAAGAGCTTCGCCCTTAAAATTATTTTAGAGTTTGTTGAGCATTTCAGCTATCGAGCGCCTGCCAAGAGTGTGTCAGGAAGGTAAAATCGCCATTACCCGGACTTGGTCAAAAAAAAAAAAAACGCCGGAGTGTGCTTTAAAAAAAAGTGCTGTAGTTGTGTGCACATCGTCGACTTTCCAGGAACGCCCACAACACAGGCGTCTGATGGTGACTACGTTGGGTAACACACATTGTTTTAATTGTTTTTATTTTTCCCATACAGAAGGGGGAAAGGACCACAGACCAAAAGCTACAAATCTGTAGCTTGGTTGCACCTGAGGCCCAACGGAAACACATTCATGTAAGGTGCAAGGCAGAAGAAGTTGAAACGCTGAAAACGAGCGAAAACTGAAATGTATTGAATATACATGTGTAACGTAACATATAAGAAATAAACTAGAACTGTACAGCTATGACCACGTCTGTGTAGAGCACGCGAGCAGCAAGTTTTTGTTCCGCGGCGCGAAACCTTGAGACAGTTTTGGGCTCTGAAGTGGTGTACCAGAAAAATTCATGTCTTAAGTTGTGAGGCTGACCACATCAGAGCCCGATACTGCCTCAAGGTTTTGCCCCACGGAGTGACAAACGGCTGCTTGCGTGCTCTACACAGACGTGGCCACGGCTGTACAAGTTGCAGAAGCAAGAGTCACTGCGCAAGTATGAAAGTACACACACAAAAAAAGATAAAGAGACTTGTCCACTCTACCTTACAAAATATTGCTTATGTTCTTCACGTGCCAGTGTGAGTAGGCGACCATCGTTTTTCTTTTCATATTGGCAGTAGAAATCGGAAGGTTCGATTTCCGTAGCCGGTTCTCGTACGAGGAAGGGTCCACTTATCGGCACTTGTAGTGCAAACAGCTTTGTCTTTTAATGTTAAACTAGCTAAAGGTAGTGTCTGACATAGCGTAAGCATACTTACGCTAGAACACACGCTTAGCGTACCGAAACGAAGCGCACGTTACGGCGTGACGATGTGACTACCACACGTAACTCTCACTTGGATATTCCTCCGGCGTCGAGGAACACTTCAATGTAGCCTGCTGAATCGTAGTGAAGAAGTGCAAGTTTAGGGCTCGTTTTCTTTGTTAGAAGTAGTTTTATGAGGATGTTCTGAAAACTAACAGACAAACGTATCTGCTAGTTCTCGTTAATATTTCGGAATCATAGAAATACAAATGTCATATTTATTAGACTGCCATAAAATTGGAGTCAACGTTGCAACCACGATTGACGTTAACCCGGTGTGACGTTGGTGTCATGTGTTTCAATACGTAATGTTTATCGCTTCGTTATAAGAATCAACAGCCAGCACTGCAACCGAAGTTGCAGTTGCACCGACTTGAAAGTGCCTTTTTTTCCAAAGCAGTTTCAAGACCTGGCATGTCACTGTGGAAGAATGCCTGATAGCCACGCAGAACACTTTGGTTCGATTCCTGTGAGGCTGTGAGGCGTCTACAGTTTTTTTTAACTTTGCAGTCATCGGGTCTACAGTGGCAACGCCAATTTCAGTTAATGGTGTCACATTTGGGTTACTAACGTCTATCTTCAGCTCCGGGGATAGACAGAAACTGTCAATCACCTGTGACGAATACTCGCTTGTGTGCGCGGCCCGTGGTATACGGATATGTGCCACACGTCTATGGAGGAAATCGTTTAGAGATGTACTCGACACGATTGTTGCAGTATTCATGTCGTGACCATACAGTCATATTCTTGAATCTATCTTGTACTCCAATACCAAGTTTGACCTACACTATGTTGAAGAGATGAGCACCCAGATGCAGACGTATATATATATATATATATATATATATATATATATATATATATATATATATATATATATATATATATATATATATATATATAGATAGATAGATAGATAGATAGATAGATAGATAGATAGATGCCCAAAGTGCCTGCAGTACGCAAAAAAATGCTTCGCATTTAACACCGCCTCGCAGAGAATGCAAAAGAGAAACGTCTGCCATCTTTTTTTGTTGTCCGCTTGGGTCCAGCGCAAAAAATAACACAAAAGCAGAGACACGAAATAGACGAATATACTGTAGAGTTTAACGAAGCTGAAATGCAACAGGCGAAACGAAGGTTACTTCTTGTACCGACCAGTCTGGCAGAGATATACTTCATCGTTTTATATAACCTTCCATCAAATTCCGCCATCCTTCCATCTATCGGCAGGCGAATCTTTGCTATTTGAAGCGCACATACGAGTCTCAGATTAGGCACGCCTCTGACTTTACTGTAGAAGCACAAAGCTGTATACACTTATGTCTTTGTGTTTTTTATGTATTTTTTGTTTATTTTACTCTTGTCGCCTCACACGTTTTTGCACGACATGATGTCACAGCCTTGACAACATTAGTGCATATCGCCCCCGCCTTTTCGTTTTTATTTATCTGATAATTACGTTCTGCCCATGTAAATGACAGACGCATCTGTTTGGATACTTAAACACGTGGCCAGGTATGACGTCGTGAGCGGCCGTGAACGGTCAGCGCGACGGAACGCTGTTTGGCTTCAAAATGACACAGCAGCATGAGCAGTGAGTTATACGATCAGCTTGCGTGGCTCCGGGATTTCCGGTGGTGACTCCGACTCCGTGCCGGTAACCTCGTCGCTACGCACTTCAGTGCCGTGCGGATAAACATCGCCGCATCGATAAGTCGCTTCCACGCCGATAAATCAGTCCTCAATATAGGATGCGCCGCGGAGTCGTTACGTTCGAAGCGTCCTCACTGACATCCTCTGTTCTCTCATTAGAGGCTGTGGTGCTAAGCGTGGCCGTGAGTGATTTCCAAGCAAGAAAATGAGTATACTGAGGTTAAGGCGATTGATTGATTATTGCGTTGGGTCAGGCTTCTTGTGATGGGGATATGAAGGGAGCAATTCTTTCGAAGAAACGGCGACTTGAAAAATCTACTATTATGAAACGAAACCACTGCAAAATGATTGTAGGGTCTTCATTGTAAGGACTATTGTTGAGGGGTAAATTATGGCTAGGATGTTTTATCTGTGAATATTCCAGCTTTATCTTTTTTTATCTCACCCTGCACTAGAACGCACAGTTCTTAACAGCTGGAATTGCACGTTCTTGCTCGTCGCATTTGAAAGGAACATTAAGTGCTAGGAGAAAAATTTATTTGTTAAATTGGTTGTGACTCACGTGGACCATAAGCTATAGCAAAGAAATGTATACACACTGAATGAAATCTGGTAAGCATTGATTGATTGATATGTGGGGTTTAACGTCCAAAACCACCATATGATTATGGGAGACGCTGTAGTGGAGGGCTCTAGAAATTTTGACCACCTGGGGTTCTTTAACGTGCATCCAAATCTGAGCGCATGGGCCTAGAACATTCCCGTTTCTATCAGAAATGCAGCCGCCGCAGCCGGGATTCGATCCCGCGACCTGCGGGTCAGCAGCCGAGTACCTTAGCCACACTGCGGTGGGGCGAAAAATCTGGTAAGCACATTACTACGTTCTCAGTTAACTGTGCTATAGAGCAGTAAACTATTTTAAAGTAGTGGTCCTGACGTCGACACTGATACTTCTAAAAGCGGTATATAATTGCTTGCAACTAATGGAATAATTTGCGGCGATGATAAATACACGTACTATAAATAGGATTACCCATGTAAACAAACGCGCGCATGCACAGCACTGGCATCAACCAGCGAAGTTGATTTCCTCCAACGACTAAAGCGACCAAGCGTTTTTACTGAGTGAACAATGGTGACAAACAAGGAAGGCGTCACACGAGTGAGTTTCATTACGTAAGATCGTGCACCGCATGCGCAGTGAAGCGCTCAAAACGACGCTGACACGGCTGCGTGACCAGGGGCAGCGGAGTATGATTGCGTGTTTACGACGGCCCTAGTCGGAAAACAAGAGGTACCGCATTAACTCGCTCCTTACCCGCAAGGCAAAACAGCGCACACGTGAGTGAGGGAGCGCGCTAGAGAGGACTAGGGCTCTCCCAACCGTAAAAAATCCCAGATATCACGTAAGTGTATTCATGTGTGAGAGAGCGATAATGTCTTTGTTGTAAATATGAAAGTAACATAAGTATTCATTACACAGCATACAAAGAATTCACTGTACTACGGTTTTGTACGCAGTTTGGGGAGAGCAAAATGAAAGAAATGAAGCTATCTCATTTGTCTTACGAACAAGGGTGGTTAAGCGAGCTCGTTGGCAAGAAGGGACCAATAGTTCTGTGGTGTGTTCCCTAAATCTATGCGCCGTTTTCGCGCTATTTGCAGTTTTATGTCGTAAAAGGAGGTGCTAAGAAGATTGGTGTGTATATGAGCTTGAATATAAGTAGAACAGTAACTTCAGCCTGCTTGATCCTAGAGAGAAATTATATTTTTGCAAAGGTTGAGGCATATGAGCGCCGAGAGAAAGAAATGAAAAGTGAAAGGCAGGGAGGCGACCAGAAGATTACACCCTGCGCTGGGGAAGAGGTCAGGGGAACAGAAAGGTAACAATGGAAAGCATGACAGGAAGAATAAAACAGGTACACACACTCACGCGCACAAAACAAACACTCACGTGCGCACTCACGCACAATTTCAAGCATTTGCGCGTGCACACACACACACACACACACACACACACACACACACTCACACACACATCTGAGTACATGCACGCACACGTGCACACGCACATACAAACACACACAATCACACGCTACAGCCCGGGAGTGTCATTTTCGCTCAGTGGCTCGGCTAACCGCACAAACTTCACTGGCACTTTTATCGATTTTGGTTTGAAACTCGAACGTTTCACGCATTTCGAGATTGATTGCCGTGAAAACGGCTGATCGAGGCTGGCTAACGTTTTTCAGAGATGCTGTGTCCGGACGCTGTTGTGAGGACAACGGCTACGGACGTGTGCAAGTATTTCCTTGCTGCCAGAGTGATCGCAGCCATCAGCCCTACGTCGGCATTCTCAAGCTGTAGAAACAACAAAGCTATTAGAAAATATCTGTATACATATATATTAATAGGACGTGCTTTGCGCCAGCCCTATACACCACTCGACTAGCGCAATCGCAACGCTCCTTGCACGATTCCGAAGGTTCTTCTTCACCAGACACTTTCTCAGACATCGGTGAACTCCACCGATTGATGCAGCGCACTCTCGCAATGAATTCGTGGCACATTATTGTGAAACATCGCAATGAATGCATCGCAACCTGCTCAGCACTCGTGTCTTTACCCGCCGTGGTATAAGCTTGGCGGCTCATTCGTGGCGCTACTGAAATCGAGGACACGGGTTCTATTCAAGGCCATGACGGCCGGATTTCAATTGGGACGAAGTACAACAAACCCCGATATACTTAAGCAATGGTGCGCCTAGCTGTCCTGCTTAACACGGAATCCCCCACTATATGGCGCGCTTCATAGTGACATCCTGGTTTTGACTGGCACAACTCCTGAATTTAAATTTTTCTGGCGCTTGCATCGGGAACGCTGTGACACATGGAGACACATTGTCAGCTCACATGCGAATGCTTAACATGAAGACTTTAATCCAGGTGGTTCGTTTGTAGGTCGTTTGCATTGTAAAACGAGCTGCGAAACATTCAATTTTAAACTATGAATATTCAACTTCTTCACTATTTTGTTCATTGAGTTCGTACTAGAAAAATTTGACCACTCTGCGGTGAACCTCTTAAGTCTATCAATTCGTCCAACGCTTTGCGACCGCTAAGTGATATTCCATCATAACCACAGGTCGTCATTATCCCAAAAGTCAATGAACGCTTTTTCGCACTATTTTTTATATTAAAGAACAACTTGTTTGTACCAACGCCTTTTTTCGCCTGTATGTGTTGCTCGCACATTCACTGCCTTCTTGTCCATCTTGTCTTCGCAGGGGCATCTTTTCCTATAGCGCGTATATATGGTAGACATTGCGACAGTTTATTCGTTAACGTCTTTGAATCCCCCTTTATTTTTTTAGTTGCGAAGCACCATGGCTGTTAGGCTTGTCAGCGTTTTCAGTCGTCACTGTCCGTCATGTTTCATGTAGTCATGGTTAGCCATGACGGTAGGGAAGCAGAAACATGCTTCCTTACATGCCGTAGGGAACAGAAACGAGGCATCTAGGAAGAAGACTCAATTCTTGGCTAATCCCCCACACTGATTGTGTACCATAGTGAATGGGAGAACAAGAACAAATGAAAAGAATAAGAACTTAAAAGAAAGAGAATAGGAGGAAAAAAAGAAGCCCAATGTTAGGGCAAGGCGACATTCCGTTACAGTTTTCCTAAAACTGTGGAGCGGAAACACTATTCCCTGCATGCCCGGTATCACGTTTGGTGCCACTTACGCCCCATCCATGTATTTTCCTTATATCTCTTTCAAGACGCTGCATGTTTAGCCCCCTCCTTCGGGTTTCACGGTAGCGCAGCTGAAACACCCATCCCCTATACATGTTTCGCTCCTCCCCAGTTTTTTTTCCCATTCTCTCTCTAGTTAGCTTTCCCGCATGCACGTAGAAATAGGCTAGTGCTTGTCGTATACGAGAAACTCACTCCATATCTCACTAAATATGGCAAAAGAAGAAAAACTATCTAAGAAGCGGTATGGCAATAAAATTAACAATGTGCGTCAAAAGAAGAACTGAGAATGATTGTCACTTGCTTTGACGTAAGTTTCAGACACACGCGCACAAGATTCCTGATCGCTCTTAAGGCACGTGCGAACGTGTTAGTCGCAAATGGCCATAGTGGTCGCAGACTACTTTGCCTCGCTCGCTCGCTGCTCAGTTTTTCAGTCGCGCCAGTAGTCGCAGCCCTCCAAGCCAATCAGATGCACATAAACATGGCGTCAGCTTATTGTGAGGGGCAGCAGCAGCGTGAACAGATCTGGATTCTGCGTGGTGATGGTTGCAAGTCTGAAGCAGCAGTGAACATCGGTGTCCTTGAGTCGCTTTCCGCTTGCCAGTCTCAAATTGTCGCGATATTGTTGCTATAGTCGCAGGTGTGAATAAGCCCTAGTAAATTATATCGTTCACGGCGGCATTTCAATGAAAGTCTGTTCAATATTGCTTCGGACAATCAATGCTATATGCCACGTATAACTTCGGTAGGTTTCTTTGTAGCGCAAACACATGACAGGACAAAATGAAGACGCATATAAACACACGGGGCGCTAACTTCCAACGTATAGTTTACTCCAGAAACCAGCATACATTTATGCACTTGCCTACGAGTCACAGCCACGTGATGCATTGAAATCTCAAGGCATGCGCAGATAAGCCAATTCTTTTCTTCTGACAATGTCAACGACGGTTAGCCGATAGCACACATGTCCGAGCGGGGTAATCTGTCCAGCTTCTATTGTAAGTTGCGTTGCTTCGCATTTGCTTCCATCTGTTATTCTGGTGCCTTCACGGAGAGGGAATATTGGTGCATATTAAAATGTAGCGCGAGAAAACCATCTCTCGCGATTTTTCCAACTTTATTTCTGTGTTCACAAAACCTATATCGTTGATGCATATTTCTGGCTGTTATACGTATGCATCCTCCTGTGTGTCCATATGTGCCGTTATTTTGTCCTGTTGTGTATGCGTGCTACACACAAAAAAAAACCACTGAAAATGTGCTACCAACAAGCCCGCATTGTATCCGTCGCGAGCCACCTATAGAGCTGTTTACAGATGCGTTTGAGTGCGGCCATGTTTGGACGCTTAACCTTTGTGTTTTTAATTTTGACCAATTAAACAAACAGTGTTACTGTAGCCGCATACGCACGAAGACGTTTAGATTGGTGCGTACGACGTTCCATGCCCTTATCAATTCATGTCCCGATATTGCAGAAATAAGAAAACATCGACTCAATATCCCAAGATGGCGGTGCTCAGATATCTCATGGAAAACAGGTTGTAAGTTCTGGCACTTCGACTTGTGGCGAAAGAAGGAAGGAAGGAACAGGAGAGGGATTAAAAGCTGCAATGTTGACCAGTACAGAAAAAAAAGAAAACTGGAAATCATGAAGTGTCGAGAACACTCACCGTGCAACTCGTGAGTTGAATTACAAATGCGGTAATACGGTACTTCTTTTAAAACCTTTTTGCGCTCTTCCGCACAGCGAGAGAGGGACGATAAACAGCTGCATACGGAAGTTGCAAAAAAGGTCATTGCGCGTGACGCACCTTAGGTGATAACAACACGTTTTGCCGTGCCATTACAGTTCTGCCATTACAGTCCCATCAACCAAGCACTAGAGTGCTTGCGCTACAGACACAGATAAGTTGTGTATTTTTTTTCAAACAAAGAAGATGTAAAGATATATGTATGACTATAATGTGTTGCAGCGCCCTCTTTGCGAAGCGCGAGCAAGGAGCTACGGAGAAGTTCGAAACATTTATTTTCATTGACTCAAGAGAGAGAAGTAAATAAAAGGTAGAGACGAGAAGGTTAGCCTAGTAGAAGAACCAGTTTGCCATCCAGTTCAGGGGGGGGGGGTGGTAAGCAAGGGTCGAAAAAGAGGATAGAGAGAAAGAGATAAAATAAACAAGGAAAAAATTGGCAGATCTCACATACAGTGGGAATCGATGACATCCGAAGCACGAATGAGGAAGGTTGATATGTCACTTTCAAATCAGCACAGCGTTACTAGGCGGACGTATTTTATGCCATACATGACTTTCATGTCATGATTATCATGTTTGGACTTGTCATTTACATTCGTCATATATTCACGTCACCTGATACCAAATTTTATATATGTGGAGCAAGCAAAACAGTCGCTAGCGCACTATGAGCGTAGCATGTAGTCATGTTTTACATAACACGCATATAATGATTATGATGTTTGGACCTGTCATTTACATTCGTCGTTCATTCACTTCATGTAACAAGAAATTTATATATATGTGGCACTAGTGTAACGGCCGCGAGCACGCTATGAGCGTAGTGTGTAGTCATGCTTTACATAACACGCATATCATGATTTTCATGTTTGGACATGTTATTGACCTTTGTCTTCCATTGACGTCTCGTGATATCAAATTTGGTATATGTGAAGCTAGTGAAACGGTCGTGAGCGCATTATGAGCGTAGCATGTCATGTTGGTTCATGACACGCATCTCATGTTTATCATGTTTGCACCAGTATCATACCTTCATCTTCCATTCACGTCCCGTAATAGCAAATTTGGTATAAGTGAAGCTAGTGAAACGGCCGCCAGCGCATCGTGAGCGTGGCATGTAATCATGTTGTTACATGACACGCATCTCATGATTATCATGTTTGCACTAGTCCCATACCTTCGTCATCCATTCACGTACCGTAATACCAAATGTGGTATATGTGACGCTAGCGAAACGGCCGCGAGTGCATCATGAACGTGGCATGTGGTCATGTTGTTACATGACACGCATGTTATGATTTTCATATTAGGCACTGTCGCTTGTGTTCATACCATACCGGTCATATCATACCATACCGGTTTTGCAACATGCCATGTGAAAGAAACCACTGCAACAGCAGTAGGACCATGAAGTGTAAATCATAAAATTCATGACATATGTGTCATAATTTTTATGTTATGACTAGTCAAATATGTTATTCATACAGTCATGTCATGCCATACCAAGTTTGGTATTGATACCGTTATCGAAACTGCCAGGAAAGCTTAACGTCGTAGGCGGCTAGATAGATAGATAGATAGATAGATAGATAGATAGATAGATAGATAGATAGATAGATAGATAGATAGATAGATAGATAGATAGATAGATAGATACGCTCAAAGTCACCGAAGTTCGCTGAGAAATGCTTCACATTTAAAATAAGCGCCTGGTAAAACGAGACAGCCCTTAAGCAATAATAATTGTAATGGTTGGGATTAAAAGCCCGAAATCACGATATGATAATGTGAGACGCCGTAGTGGAGAACTCCAGAAATTTTGACCACCCTAGGTTTTTAACGTGCACCTAAATTTAAGCACACGTACCTTAAACATTTCCACCTCCATCGAAAATGCGACCACAATGGCCAGATTTCGATCCTGCCACCTGCGGATCCGCAGTAAATCACCATAGCCACTAGACCACAGATGAGGGCTCGATCCAGAGCAAGAAACATTTACAACAGGCCAAATAGGGGCTACATTCCAAGTACGAAATAAATAAATAAATAAATAAATAAATAAATAAATAAATAGATTTTTAAACCAGTCAATAAATCTATGTCAAGTGATCAATAAATGAACCAATAATCAATCAATCAATCAATCAATCAATCAATCAATCAATCAATCAATCAATCATGGAGGTTAGAAATGACGTCAAATAAGCTCAGCGCTACAATAAGCGAGATATTAATTAGGCATCTCACTCAATACGCAATAAACAGTTGAATACCATACGCTGCTTCCTAAGTAAGACAAGTTATATCGCGAAATGATGCATGCTACCTGCTGCTCAAGTGTCATAGTCACATTGTACGCCCAGACAGCGACTCGAGTAGGACATCCGCTTTCTCGATTTACATAGGGTTTATGTGCTGCAAATCGAGTGAAGGATTTAACGCCTCTTTAAAGCTGCTAGAACTTGCTATCAGCACCGACTCTATTACTCCGTGTGTGTTTTTTTCTAGTTGGGATAACGACCTTCACTCACGCAACACTAGAATATATATGTTAAAAAATTAGCTGTTATCTGCCAACAGAAAAGGCGTAAGTAAACGGTGGCATCTCATTTGAGTGATTTATTTTATCGATGATAAACAAACACACACACACGCTAAGAGTTCACCTGAACAGCATGCGTTTTTAAGCTTGTCATACCAAAGGCACGTGAGCATCACCAACTGTATGTGTCTTTCGCGGAGCACAATTGCATGGAAGTTGGTCGCTTGCACTCGGGGCCCGCATATAGAAAAGAAGAAAGAACAAAAGCTGCTTAGATAACACGTGACACAGAGCCTACCCTTGTTGTTGCAGAATATAAATGCGCTAATAAGTTCGCCGCTGCTCTGACGAAAACAAAACAAAAAAAAACTGTTGATTTCCTTCCAGTGCCGCATTCTTAAAGCGGCCACTATGACGTCAGTGACTGACGTCAGCCTACTGACGTCACTCGCTGACGTACTTGCGTTCCGTCTATATCCGTTTCTTGCGTTGATTCCTCCTCCTTGCGTTCAGTCCACGTGGTGCAGTCTCTCCGGCTCGCCCCCTCTCTGACAGTTCGTTCACCTGCACAGCAAGGGTACAATCTTCTGCAGAAAGCGGTGCACAGGCAAAAGGAATGCGCATACGATTTGTGGATATTTTCGTTTTACGTTTCCGGATAAGAGCAAAAAACCGGAATGCGCGAAAAGGTGTGCGTTCATTATTCGGCATCGGCGTCACTTAATCGAACCGCGCTGCGGAACACCTCTGACGTCAGAAGCGAACAGCTCAGAGCCTCGTCGGCGTACCCTGTGGTTTAGCGATACGCATGGGTATTACATATTTATATATAGCGTTTGGTTAGCCACACAGGCTCACCGCGGTGGTATAATGTTCATGGGGCTTCACTGGTGACTCGAAGGTCGTGGAATGCAATCCCGGCCACTTTGATGTAGGCAAGATGCCAGACGTCCGAGCGCTTCGATTTTGGTGCAAGTTACGCCAGATGATTGATATTTCTGGAGCCCTCTATAACGGCGTATCTTATGATGATATCGTAATTTTAGGACGCAAGACCCAAGAAATGATTATTATTAAAGGTTGTAGGATGTTGAAGTCACGGTTCCATTTCTTACGTATGCGGTTTAGCTGCATCTCTTACGTAGGTTTGTTTTAGCGTAATCCTTTTGCGTAAGTGTAGCAATATAGCTAGCTGATAATAAGTTATTTGTTCGCAAACATCTTCTTAGGTCATCTCAATAAAAAAAATTAGCCAGCCCGATGCATCCCGAGCAATATTTATATTTCTTAATGGGAATGAATGACAGGTTATGGTGTGGCGTGATTCTGGTATCCGTGTGCATTCGAGACGAAAATATGAATTTCTCGGGTAGGGTTGCCAGGTTTGGCTACGTTACGCCAAATGGGCTTCTTTTCTAAGCCGGTGGTGGCAAAAAATAAAAAAAAACGTCTGGAATATTTGGTTACTTCTTTGTTCCCTCCATCTGAAGCGAATTATCATTATATGGTGACGCAGAAACCATCGGCGCTCCAGCATGTCGTCTCATGACACGGATGCTCACGCATGTTCCCAGCTCCTGAAATAGAACATGGCATTGTCATTACACAGGCGAAAACGCTTTCGGGCAAGCTACTGGGAGTCGGAAGAAAACTGTTGCAAGGTGCCGGAGAAAGAAAGCGAGAGGGAGAGATAAAGCGAGGTTAATCAAAAAAGTTGCCTAATTTTGCGGACTTCCTGTATCGCTGAACGCGCTTTTAACAGTAAGTGAAGGTAAGCGACATAATCGAAAGTGTCACTCATTCTAAGCGCTTGACACTCACTGATATTTGTAATCGGATATCTGGCGAACTGCTTGTGTCATTCTTGAAGATTTCATACGGGTGGCAATTAGGAACTATCAACTGCTCGGATTTCGTCGTTGCACTAATCACGACACTGACTATAACATATGATTCGATGCGAGCAAATTCGATTGATTGATTGATTGATTTATTGTTCGATATGTGGGGTTCAAGGTTCCAAAACGATGCGAGAAACTTTGATTTGGGGCCCACTAATGCCACACTCGTTTAGGTAGTTGCAATACTTCTTGCCGGTAAGAGGGCGACGACGAAGTGTTCGGGTATCCAATCACTTCTCTCTGTGCTGTCTGATCTTTTCGGTGAAACCTTCAGTTTTTTAGGGACGAAGCTCCTTAAAACGGCATCCGTTCATCCCTCGTAGTAGTGCGTAACATGTATTACGCTTTGACCTGCAAGGTCGTGCCGGTGGAAGATTTCTCCTGTGCGTTGTTGAACAAAAAAAAAAATCGCAGCGTGCGCGTTAACTAAAAACCGGATTCTCCTGTCTCTCATTCCCCATTAGCAGCCATTGGCATGGACATTGAGCACTATCTGTCAAAAAAGAGTTGCTACGTTATACTCGCTGGGCGTAACCTCCTTGGTTTTAGAAATGTTTAGAGAGCGTTGGGGCGCAGTGCTATGAATACAGTGAACTAGTATATGCCATAAACTCGAGCTGGTTAAAGGTGGGAAGTAGACACGAAGTGCAAGCCGTAAGAAAGTGTGCGTGTGCCAAAGCCGAATTCTCCTGTCTCTCGTTCCCCATTAGCAGCCATTGGCATGTACATTAAGCACTATCTGACAAGACAGGGTTGCTACGTTGTACTCGCTGGCCGTAACCACCTTGGTTTTAGAAAGGTTTAGCGAGCTTTAGGCCGCAGAATACAGTGAACTAGTATATACCATGAACTTGAGGTGGTTAAAGGCGGGAAGTAGACAAAAAGCGCAAGCCGTAAGAAAGTATGCGTGTGCCACCTCTCGTTTAGTCCTTGGAATGTCCGCTGGATGGCGGTGCTTCTATATGCGGAATATATGATGAAAAGATGCGAGAAAAGATGCAAACAGGCAAGCACTCTCCGTTTTTTTGTAACGTGTGGTACCTAATGAAATCAAGGACATAAGAGTAAATACGTAAAAAAATATACTCACCATAGACGCAACCCACTCGAATGCGTTTGGACCACTCACACAAGTGACTGAGCTAGGCGGCATCAAAGTGCCGCCCGTTTATACCGATTGACAACGCGTCCATAGCCGATGTGATATTGTGACGTAGGCATTGCGGTTCCCGACGCTGACTTGCCTACCCTCATCAAACCGGCAAATGAGGGTACTGTCATCACTCAGGTACACCGTCTTGGGAAGTCACGATGTGTGAAACTGGTCTTCAAAGGCGATTGCACACCATCTCTTGTCAAAGTCGCACATTTTCGACATTCTGTTCGACCTTTTGTGCAAAAGCCACTTCAGCGTCACCAGTGCTTTAAACTAGCTCACGTCAAGGGCGTGTGCCCGAACTCACTGCGGTGCCCCCGGTGCGCAGGACCCCATTCCGAAGATGCGTGTCAATCCATATTTCTTAAATGCGGTAACTGTAATGGCTCACGCACTGCCTCATCGAAAGACTGCTCTCGAATTAAGAAGGAGCGCGCGGTGCTTAAGCAAATGGTCTCAGACAATTCGACCCACAGAGATGCTGCCGAAACAGTCCGGCGTCGGCAGCGGCGTCGGTGCCATCGTTCGACGTCAAAGACTGCGCAAGCTCGAAATGACAGCGCCACCTCTACTGCTGCACCATTAAGTGAAGCCGCAACAGGACCGACTAATTCAAAGAAGACTGCGGAGAGGACTATCTCTACAGAGGAATGGCCTATTCTTCCAAGTCATCCGCTTACCGTACAACGTCAGAAGACCACGCACACTCAGGGGTCTTCACCAACCGCTGATGGCACACATAAGAAAGATGGCAAAGTCATAACTATGCTTCGTTCTCTCATGGATGCCATCTGGGAGATCTTGTTAGACATGAGGACAACGCCTGCTTGAAGTGCTCTCAAAGTACTGGACGCCTCAAGCCCAGCACTTGAATCGCTCGAGTGGAAATAGGGCTAACGATCGCCATCATTTTTAAGAAGTCAAGGAAGCGTCTATAATTCAGTGCAACTCCAGTGGACTGAAACCGCGTTTTTTCGGACTTTCGTCAGTTAGTGTGCGTTAGCATGTTCCAAGTCATCAGCATCTGTGAACCCAACGCGTGTGTGAGTTCTCTCTCTCTTTTTCCATCTTTCAAACTCTCTCACCCCTATCCCCAGTGTGGGGTAGCACACCGGTCGCTCCAGAATGGTTAACATTCCTGCCTTTCGTTTCCCTCCTGTTTCGCCTCCCCTCTTAGATAGTTGCCATAAGGTTGTTATATTTTTGGTGCTTTCGAAAAGAATTGCGCTAAAGGCAGGAAGAGAGGGTCATTTCGGCAACAGCCTAAGAAGCTTCGTCATCCGGCACCAAATTATTGCTAATGGCAGCACGAAGAGAGCACAGGCAGGCGCAGATTAACAGCTGAGGTTCATTTTCAGAAAAACAGTCATATAAAGGAAGGAAAAGACACGTGGCTGTGATTACAAGTTGCTAGTTTTATAATCTATCTCGAATTTATGTAGGTTCACCGATGGCCTCGCCACACATACGTCACCAGAATTATGAATGAAAAAGATCTCAACGATATTTTTGCGTTGTCCTATCTCTGAGCCTCGACAACACTTCCGTTTCATTTAGTGAAGAATGACATCTACATTCCCTGCAATGTAGGCAGAGATTAGACGAAGGCTGCCCTTTCAGAGAATTTCTGTTGGCCGTTATTGGTAATTTAAACAGCGCCCGATATGACCGACGTAACACTTTCAACATGTTAATGGCATGCAACAGACTACCCCCTTTTCACACTCTACCAATCTGTCCCGGTGTTTCACTTCACAATCATTCAATTTGTTCGTCTTGCCACCCTCAACTTTTCTTTCAACCACTGTGAAGGCACAACCTAGCTTGTTTGTGACGCAAAATACTACGTCAATCCCAAAATGACTCCCCACTCTTTTCATGCTGTGAGGAAAGACATGCACGTATGGAATACTAACGACTGGCCTATCCATGCCATGAGCCTCCCTCATAGCGTCACCTCTTTCGTTTTTTTTTGTGTGTGCAAAATGCCATCCATAATTGTGTTAACTTCGTTGTTTCGGCTAGTGTATCCTGCACTCGCCTCAACAAAAGGGCGGCTGTTACACTTCATCACCCTGACCGTTGTCGGTCGATCATTTTAATCACCTGGCGAGGTTCCCAATGAGTCTTTTTTTATCCAAAACAAAAGCGAAAACACAACAATAATCAAAGCCACAAGCACGTAGAATTTGCAATCTATACACTACCATTCGTTTCCATAGCGACTGAACGATCGCAGCGCCACAGTTCCCTCTAACATATATTCTAGGAGACTATATTCCTTCAATAGTTCCTATAAGTCTGCAGGACTGGTCACGCCAAGTTTGTGGAAAACTTGTTCGGTGGCTAATTATATCTCTATACGACTCGCTTTAGTGAGTCACCTCGAAGGCTCGGTATAAATATGGCTCACAGTGCATCGCCCCGGCCTCTCATCTATAAGTGGCGTGCAATATCGTCTCCATGAAATAAATTACGTCACATGCAAAAAAAAAAACAAACATCGTGTGGCTCCGCACGTATTATATTCTACAGCCACATTAGGTCGGCGCAAGCTGAGTGGAGCAAAGTGCACAAGCAGATGATTCCCCCAAAGAATTTCTGATTAGGACTTCCTGAAGCTCTCTAGAGAAAAGAGCAAGCAAAACAAAAAAAGAGATAGAAATAATCCGCAATCGTCAGCTGAGCTGTGTGTGTCACGTGCGCGCCGGCACGTATGAGGGAGTGCCTCCGCACTTGCACATGCGCACGCTTTCGCCGTGTATTCCTCGAACGCATCCTGCGGGATTCGAAAAACATCCATACATATTAACCAGCCTTACGATATGGCGTATTGAAGCAGGAGAAGCGATAAAATTCATGAAGCGGAGCCGCCGCTGATTTATCTCCGTTGTCAACGATTACACAAGTTTGCAGGAAGGTTATCATCACTTGTTAATGCGCTTCCTGTCTAAAGAAAGGGGGGGGGGGGGTGTGGGGGACGCTTAAACTCAGTCGTGGTGGTTTCAAATGAGGGATACGTGGCTAAATGTAATACTTTCACGGTGGTATATGCGGCCTCGCAGGAATGAATTGCTTCCGGTCACAGCAGAATGAAACGTGGATCGACGCGATCACGCTGGTCGCCAGCTGTTCTACCAACGTGTGCGTTTCTTGATGTCACGCACACGACTTGACAGGGTACATTAATGAAAGTGAGGTAATGCGACAGTTCATTGCGCCTTCGTATGGAGGTAGGAGACCACATAAAGAGGGTAACAGTCGTGTTACGTCTACAAAAGAATTAGCAATAGCGTGCCGGGTGTACGACACGTCATTTGGGAAGCAAGCATTACTAGAACACAGACACACAAAAAAGAAACCTACGAAATCAATGCTGATGATGGGGCAGAGAAGTACGCATCGGATCATGAAAATTTGGCATCTATTTTATTCTGGTTAACAGCCTTTTCTTTTGTTATTCTTAACATTTCGCTCTATCATAGGCTTCCTTTTTTATTTATATAATATAACAGGAAATGTTGGCGCACAATTATGGCGCCGGCTACTCCTTGGCCCTTGAGTGAAATTTGAACACGTACCTTAAAGTAAAGCATACAAAGCAGTGCATGGGAAATAAAACACTCGGGCACAGACATGGAAAGACACACTTATACGCACATATCACAACAAAATGATAAAAACATTTTCGAAAGTCAGCGAATGAAGTTTTTGATAATGTCCCTTGTTAATATTCAGTCTAATCAGCACAAAGCAGCAGATAACACGTCTGGTCTTTATGAAGATGTATTCGCTCGTGTGTGCATAATAGTCGAAACGTCATTCACTTCAGTACACACATGACACTGCGCATAGTAAGTACATGTGTTATACGAATGAAAGTTCGTTATTTCTTAGTACTTGTTAGCGATTCCACTGTCTTGTGAGAAACTTAATAATGCTTTTAAAGCGTGCGACTGAAAAATTCCAGTTGGCCACGGGCCCAGAAGTTTCTTCATGCTAAGCGGTCTGCGGTCTCATGCCAACAGTTTTGATTAAGACGGCGTCTCGACGTGTCATGATGTGGACAGTCTAGGAGAAGGTGACATACGTCTTCATCTATATATCCACATTCGCATTAGGGAGTTTTAGCTCTGCCAATTTTGTGCATAATATATTTTGTGCATGCAGTGCCTAGCCTCAATCGGCTAATTAAAGTTTCTATACTTTTGTGTGATGCCGCGTAATTTTGAATTCAACAAATGAATCGATGTGATATAAATCACAGCTCTTTGTACTCTGGTCCAACCAAGCAGCTTTGCTCATTCTGAAAGTTGTTGTTTTTATAATACTACGCAATTCATTTTTCGAAATGGGTAAAGAAACAGTAAAGTCTTTACGATGTGCTTGTCGTGCTTCTTCATCGGCAGCTGTGTTTCCAGGAATGTTGCAATGGCCAGGTATCTACTGGAATTTGATCTCATGTTGCGACTTGCTTGCTTTGGTGAGCTCTTTCAGCGTTTCGAATGTCATACTATCACTAACAACTGCCGTGTTTGTACGGGAGAGTGATCTTGATGTGGCCTGTGAGTTGCTGAGAAGAACCCATTTACTCGCGTCTGCGGCCGAGTTTATAAACTTTATAGCATGCAGAATAGCAAAAAGCTCAGCTGTAGTAGATGACGTCATGTGATAAAATTTGAATGATTCCCGAATAGATTGATTGATATGTGGGGTTCAACGTCCCAAAACCACCATATGATTATGAGAGACACCGTAGCGGAGGGCTCCGGAAATCGACTACCAGGGGTTCTTTAACGTGCACCCAAATCTGAGAACACGAGCCTACAACATTTCCGCCTCAATCGGAAATGCAGCTGCCGCAGCCGAGATTTGATCCCGCGACCAGCGGGTCAGAAGCCGAGTACCTTAGCCACTAGACCACCGCGGCGGGGCATGATTCTTGAATATTGAGCTGTGGTGTAATAAATACCGATGTTGAAGACGTTGTGACGCTTCAGCCATCTGTGTAAATGTGTATGTACCCTGGATACCCTATGTGTATCTGATAAAGCGCTAATTGTTGAGCAGCTTGGATGAACATGTCTCTCTTTCTGACAATGCCATCCACTGAGAATTCAATGCTTGGTATTGCAAGCAGCCATAGAGGATAGACCATTTCAGAGCTCCAAAATTCATTTCTTGGTAATATATGTACATTACTCTGTATTTCTTCCTGAGCATTGCTTTTATCCCTTCGTAAAATCTCCAGTGCCAATGGGTGGTTCTTGTGTTGCGTCTGTAAGCGAAAAAAATGGCGGCACGTTGCGATTGTTCTCATGACTGGAAAGGGTGGTTGTCGAGTCTCTGCTATGACAGGACTGCTGGAAGTCTCTCGTGGAACACCTATGCAGATGCGCAGTCCCCTATAGCTATAGTCTTTGAAGTCGCTGCTCTGAAGTGCGGGAAAGGCCGTATAAGACTGTTGCAGAATCATGCAACTATGGATGATACAGATCCGCCCCACGATGTCCCAGCAATTCTGATAAGTATATTCACTAGCATATTCACCTCGTTTTAAAGTTTCCTTATGTGAGGTGCCCAGGATAGCTGTCTATCAAGTATTACTCCGAGAAACTGATGCTGTGTCACAATCATTAGTGGTTCTCCTTCTAAATTCAGATTTAAGTTTGTTAACTTCTTACGGGTGAAGGGAAATACAGCTGTCTTTGCGTGTGACAGAGCCATTCCTCTTTCTTTTAAAAAGTTGTTAATAATATTTATGCCGTCTTGCAATGCAATCTGAATTAATCGTACGTCCATGCCAGATGCCCCAATGTACACATCATCTGCATATAAAGAGTATTTAAATCTAGATGGCAGTCTTTTAGCTAAATCAGCCATAACGCAGTTGAAAAAAAATGGCTGAGTACGCTTCCTTGTGGCACTCTCTGTCTGACGTCGTGTTCCGCACTCTTTCCTTCGATCGTCTGAATGAATATTTTGCGACCTGATAAAAATTTAGATATCCACCGCAAAGACCTGCCGGACAGTCCAAGTTCCAACATACTCAGCAGAACATGAGTGTGACTGACTGTGTCAATTGCCCTTTTGATGTCTAAAAACACTGCGACCGTCAAACTACCCCAGGCGCGTTCATGCTCCACATACGTTACTAAGTCCAGTATTGCATTCATTGTGCATCTCTCTTTACTAAAACCTGTTAAGTAGTTGGAGAATACACTGGTTCTGTTGCACCACCACTGAAGTCACGAATCAATCATTTTTTCCATTACCTTACATAGACAGATTGTCAGACTAATTGGGCCGAAGGATTCAAGGCTCAAGGGCATCTTGGTCGGTTTTAAAATCTGAATGATGTGAGCAAACTTCCCTCCTTGATGGGTGTTTAAATTTATCAGGTCGTATACTGTTAACCCTCACATGAGAATCATTACAGGGAGGGTGAAGTATTGAGTTCCACAAGATTGCATAAATAATTTAAAAGCATTTGTAAGATAAAGTCTGCAACATATAGCACCCTTGTATGAGACACACAGTTACACGCATTTCACTCATAACATTTGCAACATAATATTCATGACTTATAGAACATTTGTAACGAAACACATGCATGAACACTAATAACCTACGCATTTTTAACAAAATTCCTGTCAAGAGCGACATTCACTTAAAGTACTTTTTTGCACTAGCACATTTGGTAATTCATTCCATATTTTATTAGCATCAGGAAAGAAGGAAAATTGGAATACATCTGTTCGAACGCGTATTGGTTGTATGAATGTACTGCGTGTTGTTCTTGGAACATTTTGAAAGGTTTCCGAAGTATTTGAATGGTGTTGTGGCCTTTTATTTTTAAACCACATGCGTGCTATGTACGCTCTGTAGACGGTACTGCGCAAAGGTGTTTCGCACCCGCGCTTCGACTAGAGACAACAACGAGCCGCAACAACAACGGCTATCGTGCGACCCAGGCAGGTGCTTCGCCTCTAGAGAAACAAAAAAAAGATGATGAAACAAAAAAAGTCAGACGGCTGGTATTTTTTTTTTCATTGTGACATGATGTGATCGAGATCCCCACAATTTTGTTCCAAACCAGACCAGTGACCATGCGTAGTACGCAAATGAGTTCCTAGGTCGAGGTACATAATGAGGCTTCTCGGTCTTTGAAACTGCACGCAAGTGTTCAAACGTTCGACTGCAAAGCGCTTTGCTTCATATTCTTTTATTGATTCGATTCGGTCGGTGTCTGCAGGAAGGCTCCCACTTTTATAAATAGAGGAAAGGCCGTACGCTCTTCTACAATGAGCTACTGGAATTGAAATACTCATAAAAAAGCTTATCTACGTTGCATAAAAAGCACTAAAAAGAGCTTTCTCGTGAATCATCAATTAGCGACGCATAGGTTTCAATTTTCATTTGAAATTTACAAGCTAAAAACAGCCAAAATACTCCGTGCGAAATAACGACACGTAGATACTATGAAAATATGTCGCGTGTAGTAATACAAGAACATGCTTGCAAATACCAACATATGCGAACACATCAGTTATGATGGAATCCAAGCCCCGCCGCGGTGGTCTAGTGGCTAAGGTACTCGGCTGCTGACCCGCAGGGCGCGGGTTCAAATCCCGGCTGCGGCGGCTGCATTTCCGATGGAGGCGGAAATGTTGTAGGCCCGTGTGCTCAGATTTGGGTGCACGTTAAAGAACCCCAGGTGGTCAAAATTTACGGAGCCCTCCACTACGGCGTCTCTCATAATCATATGGTGGTTTTGGGACGTTAAACCCCACATATCAATTATGATGGAATCCAAGGTTGTCGCATGTGTCGTGAACGTCAGTGTACATGACTTCACTATAGAGTTGGGGATTGAGGAAAGACGGCTGAGGAACGGGGCAAAAGTTCTCGGATACCACAATAACCTCAGATGATCGAAATGTTGGGCCAAATTCACTATATCTTTGAGTACGTAAGTGCTATTTGCCATTGGATAGCTGGCGTCGGGGATCATATGCTCGCATTCAAGACTGGCTTACGATTTCGCTTGCGAGCACTTTTGGCCTGCGATGTGTTTGCGAGTGCGCGTTTTGCTTCGCAAAAGCTTCGAAACATGGCAGGTGAGGCAAAACAAAAACACTATTGAAAAAAAAAAACACAACACGTGATCAAAAATTTATCCAGACCACACTTCCATCGTGTGCCTAGCAACCGAGTTAGAAATTTGGTGACGTTTCGCAACGTTTTTGCAGCTAGTTGAGGAATGTGTAAGCGTGTCCTCGAATGGTGGAAGTATGAAATATTTGCAGGATCCAGCGCTAAGTTCTAGCCGACGCATGTTCTTTTTTCTACAAGATGCAACATCGCAGTTCTTTATTTCCTCCGAAACAGATCGTAACCTCCAGGGAAAAAATGCGATCAACATCACACGTTTACACTTCGACGAAATACGAGAAAATACTTGAAACAAGTGCCACTATTTCCGAACACCTTATATAGTTTTCCAACGCGGCGGCCCGCCGCGTTGGAAAGCTTTCTAATTTCCACATCTTAATTTCCAATTTTCGGGTTTAAAATTGATATAACGAGTGACTAGTGTTGTGAAATGTTGCATGGAGCTTTTGTACGTATATAAATAATACGGGACGTAAACCAGAAAATAAAAAAAAAAAATTAAGCCAGACTTCGTTACATAGGACACTTGAAGGACATTCTAAGATGCCCCTGAAAACCGCACACCAGTTGATGTCTGGGCACTACCTTAACAGTCACATAATATTCTACGTTAACCAAAGCTAAGAAATAGTAAGCCAGAAGTGTTGGCTATAGCTTTTTTAGAGTGTTAGCTGTCACATGATCACTTGCGTCTCTTGTCGTCCATCTAACGTCACTCAGAAACCCAACAGAATGATGAGCCCGAATCGCTGCTTCGGGCTTATCGTTTTACGCAGACGCGCAATTCGAATTAAGTGTCGCAGTATGAAGTGTGACGAAAAACCGAGCTTCTCGCAACAGGGTAGGCACTTCATGCGGATCTATACATTAACAGAAATAGCTTGAAATGTGCGGAGAAAACGGCCCGTTCTGACCGTCTACATTAAGAAGCTGAAGAAGGGTCGCCGAATTGAGGGGCACTGCAGTTCAAGGAGAAGGCATTCGAGCCAGTCCCTGCGACCGACCCGAACCACCTCTCATCAGGTGCCCTCGCTGACGTAAGCAGTGATTCTCATTGACGTCACGATGACGCTGAGAGAGAGAGGCGTCGCCGTCTATCTCGAAAAAAGTCATCGCGGCGTTTCATGTGCGACTTGCCGCAAATTGCGTGCCCACGTACAGCTTCGCGTCTTGTTCACCCCTCACTCTGTGCGCACCACGTCCTCGTAATCTCTATAGCCGATCCTGGAAGTGGAAAACATGAAGCGCCCCCGGGGGGTGAGGGAGACCGAAATATGCGGTAGCCTCACAGATATGCGCGACCGAGGCCGCGGACGCACGTCTGCATCTCCTCAGTCCACGTCCCCTCGGAACTCGCATATAGACTGCCTTCCGCAAAGCTTGCTTGCGTGCTTATTTCCACTAAGGGCAACAACAACAGCGACCACATATATTATCACTGTATAGATTGCTAGTCCAGATAGCGAAAAAAAAAACACAAGCCGAGTAAATAAACTACATGAAAAAGAAGAGAGATAAGCAAATAGACCATAGAAACGGCGTCCGGGGTGAAAAGGATGGCTGCAGTGAGAGTTGCGGGCGCGATTTTTCTTTTTAATTCCTGAAGACCAGCACTGCCGGACGTTTCGGGCAGGAATTTTCCGCTCTCACGGCCGTTGGCGTTTGGCCCTGTGCCAGCTTGTGACCCTTACCGAGAGCAGTGCTCTGTACACGCTACGCAGAATCCCATGTTCAGCGCGGACCGCCCTTCGCATTGAGCCTCGACGCAGTGTAGTACGCGTCTCACTTGCCGTAACACGTTTTGTAACTTTTCCTTTCGGGGCCTGGCGCCACCTGACGCGATAAATATTATTTCTAGTTCTTTCGAAAATACGTGGCAACTCGCGCTTCCAAAGATAGTCAACAGGGTACACACATAGCTTTGTGAGGTTGCCACATAGGTTAGTCCGTGTCACGGTTTCGCTCACTTGCCGTAGCACGTTATGTAACTTTTCATTTCGGGGCCCTTCGTCTGGTTATTTATAGATAAGCGTCAATAGATTAGACGCATGGGCAAAAGTAGGAAAGGGAAAAAAGAAAACGTAATACCAAGCGAGAAAGCGATTTAGCCATGCAAATCAAACCGTATAAAATTGTTTGTTTTTGCCTCTTAAAGTTGGAGATAGTAGAGGCGAAGAAAAAGCGGTCAGATACACAGAGCCACGTGCCCCTTTCATTATGCAGTTGCTTCACTGCAATGTTTTTAGAACAAAGGTAATTATTCAGTGTGATAAAATATACAATATTGATCTAGTATACAAAAGGTACTGAAACAATACTACAAAACATTTAGATAACATTCACGTTGCATACGTACATGTTTGTGGCTTCAACTGTTCGCTGATAAAATTATAAGAATTTTAGCAAATTTTTGCATTTTTAATTTGGGGTGGAAAGAAACGTTAAATCAAACACTGTTGAAGGAAAGCAAACAAACAAATATACTAACCAATTATAGACGCATCCTCATTGTTGAATTAAAGAAACAAATAAAGAACTGAGGCTGTAGCAGATAAAGTTTTCAGGTTAAATGAGTTAACGAGACGTCATTGTTTCAAATTAATTTTGTTTAACTTCATCTAAAAGTAAAATACCGCTATTTTGTTCCCAATTTATTTTACACGTAGCAGTAGCGAGTGCTCTGTAACTAACCCTAAAGCATTGCCTTTTTTACAGCGAAAGCCTTTACAAGATCACAAAAAGGTTCACATGCGCGCCGTAGTTGTCCACGCCGGTGTCTGTAACCGCTATCGCGCGAAAAAAATATAAACATGATGGGCACAATGGGATTCGAACGCGCGTCCCGTGCTTGTCCACCCAGTATTCTACCACTGAGCCGCGCCGGTGCTTGCAACTCCTTAGCAAACTGGCCTTAGGCAGACTTGATGCCGGGAAAGGAATCATGGAATATGAGTAATAAACCGTTTTAGAACAGCGAAGGCACAATCAGGTGTCACATAATGTGAATTGCGCGAAGAGTAGGTCATCAAATGCTCCAAACGTTTACAAAAGCTCGACCTTGTTCACAGATTAACTGTGGTGCATACCCACTGTGGGGTATTGTGGGGATTGCAAAAGCTTCTGCCGTAATTCTTCATCGTCGTCAAGCATAGCACAAAAAATTGCACAAAGTTCATTGCAGGTGCGCAGCTGGTACACGTATCTCCGGTTTGACGTGAGTAGGTTATTGCTGCTCCGGGACGTCCGAGCACGCTAGAGTCTTTGCTTTAGTTCCCCTACCTCTTCCCCCTTTATGCCGAATTGACAATAAAGTTGTTTCACTCATTCACTCCAAAGAATGACCTGTAAAGCGGGTATGTGCCACAGGGTATGCGAGATGCGAGACGGCTGTACTTGGGGTGTTCATAAAATGAACGCATGGACGTATGCAAGGACAGACGGATGGATGGATACACGAACGCGTAAAGCGGGTATGTGCCACAGGGGATGCGAGATGGGGGTACATCAAGTGTTCACTGGATGGATGCATGGATGGAGGCATGGACGGACGCACCTGTGCACTACACAATGAATAATGGAGTAGTGGGTATGCTAGAAGTGTTTTTTTTAGCAGTTACCCAAAGAGTGTTTAAACAATTAGGGGACCCCGAAGCTTCGCCTTCAGGAATTGAACGCAATAGCGACATCCTGGGAGCTTATAGCCATGGCTCAGCAATGTTAAACCTCCCTGCCTTTATTTCATGCTTATTTTTTCTCTCTCAAGCAGTTAGTGCATGAAACCTTTTCGAATTTGCTATGAACCCGCTACATGGCTTTAAGGGAATAGGCGCAGTAGCGTGTGTGCCTTTTGTAGTGATGTACCGGCTTTCAACCACGGAGTCATTATGATAATCACATATTCTGACGCCCGTTTGCAAGGTACGCTTGACCACGCATTATTACTGCAATATTTCATGTTGTAATGTGAAGCATGTATACAGGATATGAAAGCTACTTTAACTGCATTTCCAAGCAGAAGTTCTTTTCACTGTTTCTGCAAGCGCGAATTGTTCAGCGTCTCTTCTGAAAATGAAAATGAAGATCTGGCGACGCAGTTTTTGTCATTTGTGACTCCTATAACTGACGAGGAAAGTGGGTATTTTAGTGGGCCATTCGCTATACGAGAAATATAATTTGCCGTCAAACAGCTACCGTTGTCGAGAACGCCAAAGCCTGATGGAATCTCTGGCAATTTTTACAAAACATTTAAATCATTACTGTGCCCCGTACTGCTCGACATTTTCACACTGAATTTGAATCTGCCGACGCTTCCTCACTCTTTTGCTAAAAGCCACACTTTTCTAATTCCGACATACTGAGATAGAGAAAAACTTTGTCACGTTGATAGCTACAGACC
Organism: Rhipicephalus annulatus; assembly: GCA_013436015.1. NCBI lineage: Eukaryota > Metazoa > Arthropoda > Arachnida > Ixodida > Ixodidae > Rhipicephalus > Rhipicephalus annulatus. The sequence goes on from WOVY01000615.1 coordinate 294,861, forward strand.
GATTACATTGTGTAACGTTTACTACAAAATTTTTGCAAAGGTACTTTCAGACGGACTTCGATTCACAGTGTCAATACTTATTGGTGCCCATCAGACTTGCTGTCTCAAAGGTCGCTCAATACAGATTAACATACACATTGCTCGCACAGTATTAGAACATTGTTCTCACTCATACTACAAGTAGACTTAGCGAAAGCCTTTGATCGGGTTCGCCATTCCTTTCTGTCTTATCTTCTCGAACATGCAATGTTGGCTACACTGTATTTAAAGGTATGAAACTATGCTACAATAAATGTTCAATCCGTTTAATTGTTAATGCCTATCTTCCAAAGCCCGTGTTCCTTGACTCCTATATGAAACAAGGCTCTCTGTCGTCGCCAGTGCTTTTTGCTCTTTACTTGGAGCCACTGTACTTAAGTGTAATTCGATCTAGTAACGTCCGCGGTTTCAGTGCTTATGGGAATGAGGTAAAGGTATTGGTATACGCGGATGACCTAGCATTTTTTTGCACAGTTCTTTCTAGTTTAAAAATGGGCTGTCAACAATCGGAGAATTCGGAAAAATTTCAGGGGCACGAATGAACTTTGCTAAAAGCTTGGGACTGTGGTTGAGCCCATGGACATATAAACTGACCAACTTTCAGGGTACATAGTGGTCTTGTGTTTCACCAAAATACCTAGGCATTCAATTAAATGCATATTGGTCAAATGAACATTATTAGAAAGAACATGTACCCACCCTAAAACACTATGCCCAGACGTTTATTTTTCGTAACCTTTTTATCTTTGGCAGAACTAACTCATGCAACCTGTTTCTGGCAACAAAAATATTCTACGTACTGCAAATAATCTGTTGTTCGAGGGTTTACAGACAAAAAAATTGCCGTATATTTGCTATCTTTATTTGGTCATCAACTTATGAACCGATGAGGCGAGGCAATGTTTTTAGGCCTGTCTGCGCAGGTGGTCTTGAGTTGGTACACCTTTTTATTAGACAACTGGTGTGGCCCTTTTTCTATTTTCGTTACTGTGCTCATCTACTGCTTCGAACAATCTAGCAAAAGAATTTCGCAGACGTTTTACCAAATTTAGTGGTATCCACTAATTTTGCATCGCCTCCCTATCAGCAAGGCTTCATGCGTGAAGTATACGAATCAGTGCGTTTTCTGACAGCCCGATTCTCCGATGAATACTTGTTTTCTAGCTCAAGAAAATGCTTATATTACGCTGTATTGGGTGTACTATTCCCGGCTACTCTGTATCGCTCTCTATATATTGAATTTTCTGGTAATGATGTGCTATTACGTGTAACGAAAATGTCTATTTCACCAATAACCAAGACAATTTTTACAAAGTGCATACAGAAGCAATACCTGTAAAAACCTGGTTAAACACCAAAGGCGTATTTGTATTCTCAATTAACGGCCGCCTCTGGGAAGTTCCAGAAACAATAAGTTGCAAGGACGCCATCCTTTTATGGGACGTCCTGCAGAGAGCTAACAAATGATTCTGTTATTTCAAACTAGACTGTGTAATATTTAATAGCGGAACCGCACATACTGACGGCAATGATGTATCCAAATAGCAAACACATCGAGTACGGTAGATTTAGAAAAAATTGGTTCGCCATAGGCAATCGTCTCGGTCTCGATAAATCGGTTGAAGGAAAGGTGACACTTTAGCTCTCATTCAATCGCATGAGTGTCCGTCAAGAGTGCAAACACGCATTTGGCATATCACGTATATTTAGCGAAATGAACATTTTTGATTGAATTCATTTAATCGTTAGGAATGCAGGCTGATTAGTTTGCACACTTTGCTTAGCATAAGCAGCTTTATCGTGTATATAGGCGAATTATTAGTGCCCATTTTATAATGGCATATATACGCTTGTTGGCAACTATACTACACGTGACCTATATCCCTACGCTTAGTTTTCCGCTTTATCGTAAATTGAATCGCACACGCGGTATTATTCTATCACGACTATAGTGCTTGCAAAAGTACGGCGTACAACACAGCACTTGTCCTTGTTACGGCATGTGATCGTCTTCTGAAAATGTCAACTGCGTGCGCCTGGCTCTACGAAACTATAGGCACATAGTCGTAACACATTGATTGCATGTACTTGATTTCACCAGGTGGGCGTGATTATTTCTTGACATGGGCATTGCTTCAAGGATGGCTTACAGAACCACTAGGCATCGCGCTTTGAAGCTATACGTAAACGTCAAGTGGACAATCGCTGTTATATTCAAATACAGTTGTTGATTGCTAGCCTTTACAGTTGGTCAAACACAAGGAAATGCGACTCGGCTGGTACATTGCAGAGCAATAGTGGGCAAAGACTTGACGTATATACAAGATACAACGGGGTATGCACGCTTCATTTTATTATAATCATTGATGCACACAACTAAAGTGAACTATTGGTATGCACGAAGTCTTCGGCTACATTAGAAAGCTTCAGATTATTCTCATTGACATGGTGCAGAAATTACATGTCACAAGACGCGGTCACCATAACAAACAACGCTGTTTAGTGCAACATTCCCTTGGTTGTATATTAAGTGCCTCAGCAAAGCCATTAGAGTGTAGGCCCGATGGTTGCATATTACACGCGTCCTTCTATCCGTTCTAGTATGTAAAGCGTATACTATTTGTGATATGTGCTTGATGCGTATGATGTGGGATGAATGCAATACACAACAATCTCGACGTGGAAGAAGACACGTGGTCCTCTATCCGCGTGAACCGTACGCTAACGTCACGCGTTTGCTGTTGCATCGTGTTTCAAAAACAGTTGACCATCGCCTACACGGCGTATACAGAACTCTGATGGTCCCAGACGTTCATTTTCCGTGTTGTATACAGAGAAAGAGTGGCAAAAATCATTTCCATGTACTGTAAAGTGATTTAGCTCACGGGTTATAGGTTTCTTGAATGACTCGCGGGTTATCGGTTTCTTGGCTATAGCGGATGACCTCGCGGTGCTGCAGAGATTGCAGAAGAAACTTGGGAGATAGGTTGCGTGGGATGCCACAAGGCGTAGCAGAGTTGGAAGAAGGAGATGGCATCATCTTCACGGTCGGAGCGTACAGTCTAGCACGATTTCAAGTTCATCGCACGAGCATTGACCAAGAACTACTGCAGCGCCACGTTCAAGAGTACTCTTTCGAGGAGAGGGTGGTATCAAGCAAGCTTCACTTCACAGTCTCTCCTTGCTGCTCCTTCAGCTGCGATCACTCCCGTTTGAGGAAGCTGTTTAATCGAAGCAGGTTCAAGCACCAGGTTTCCCTGAATATATTGTAATCGCCCGCGGAGATAAGAGCCTACGAAGAACACACTTAATAGCAACCAATGGATTGATTTGATTAATATGTGGGGTTTAACGTCTCAAAACCAGCATATGTATATGAGAGACGCCATAGTGGAGGGCTCCGGAAATTTCGACCACCTGGGGTTCTTTCAACCTGCACTCAAATCTAAGCACACGGGTCTACATTTCTGCCTGCAACAAATGGAAGACTCAAAATAAAGAGAAAGTGTGGTGAGTTCGCCGTAGGGGCGAATTTATTAGCATGGAACAGCCAATGAGGGAGATAAGAATGCACAATCTTGATTTTTGCTGTTCCTGAACGTGCCGCTAGGCCCCCTGGTACGTTAGGCAGGTGGACGCTCTCACGACAACCTATCGCGCGTGACAGTACGCAAAGATACGTGGAAATCTATACAGGTCCTTAAAATTCGTTGCTGTGCTAATTAGTGCATAATCATAAGTACTGGATTGGTCTAGTTAAATATAGAACAAATAACGAACACTTCAGCGCCTGCCCTCTGTTTAATCCGTACTATTCAGTATTTAAGACCATACAACTTCCTCGCTAAGCAAGCATCGTAGTCGAGGAAAAGTTCAATCCTGGTCCGAGATTCGAACATCGGACCAATCTCTTGCTTGGGAAGTATTCCCGGGGCAAGGCATAAACTGCATGACGCGGCCAATGCTCTACCGCGTTATTCGAAGGTCGCAGTTTCGGTCCCGTCTGGTGGCAAGTCATTTTTTCGTCCACTTCACATTCTCCACTTCCATATTAGAATTTTCGCAACACACTTAAAGCAGTACAACTAACGTCCCGCATGCCATCCTTGGCTTTTTAATCCACTTCTTTTCATTGAGGTTGCATTAACAAATAAACAAGCTCTTCAACTTTCCCTTGTTTTGTCAAGGTCGACTAAAGCAGCTTAGAATCTACTGTTACTGACGCAGGGGCGATTGAGCGGATATCATTCCATGAATGCGATGTTTTTGCGTAAAACCAGGCCGTTGAAGAGCAGAATGTGTTTGTCTACTTCCTGATTTCCTTCTAGCATACTTCAGCTCTAAACGCGTAAAGTGATTTATACTTGCACTCCCGATTCGGCATATTATCGTTTATCGCGATTCACTGTCGCCCCTTGTGCCCACGTACGCCTACCAAACAGGCTACGTTGAGGTCTCGCACAGCTTTTAGAACGAGACCAGAACATGCTGTAGAACTACCAGGCGATCACGCCTTATTGCGATCTAAATTAGTGACGATATAAGCACGCATTCAGTAAATCTTTCATTGTGTACAATTGAGGGAAGCTCTGTAATTACGTCAGTGAGATACGTGGTTTTTTGTCGGTGACGTCATGATGAAAACAAGTCAGGGTTCAGCTTTTCTCAATTACTGTACCGTATGACGTCACAGTCTTTTGTACTATCGCTTTGCTGCGCGCCAACAAACGCAGGGGACGGGAAATGTTAGCGTAATTCCTCTTACGTTCATTTGCACTAAATTACTTGGCAGAAGTTGTTGGAAGAATTAGCATCGCTTCCGGGGGATGCCCTTTGGGCGCAACGAAGACTTGGCGGCTACGTCGCTACGTCGCCTTGAAAAAAAAAAAAAACCCGTGCCCCTAATGCGGCGTTTCGCCATGGATTGTTTCGTCAGTTTCGACAATTCGAAATACGCCTCGCGTATCCCCCGGCTCTATTCAACGGGTATATTCATTTATAAAACTACAAAATCTGTTCACGTGATGGCGTGGACGGGAAGAAAGAGATCTTGCAGAAACTCAAGATGGAATCTGCCTGCGTATTGCTTCATCCCATTCTCGACACGTGTGCAGAGCGCTCGTTAACTGCTTGCATTTAATAACGTTTTCATTAAGAAGGTTTAGTTGTTTGTTTCTTTTTGCCTCATTGCTCGTAAGCGGCTCAAACAAACTGTTTTCCTAATAATTATAATACGTGGGGTGTTACGTTCCAAAGCTATGGTATGATTATGAGAAACGCCGTAAAGCGAAGGGCACCGGAAAAATTTGACCATATGATGTTTTTTAACGTGCATGCACTGACATCACACATTACACTACGGGCCTTTAACATTTCGCCTACAGCGACCACCGCGGATTGAGCTCGTGACCTTCGGGTGTGCAGCAGAGCACCCCCAGGTGCCAGCTCGTTATAAGTTCACGTGCTACGTGACGCCAGGACAGGCTCATAGAGTGTGTGCAACACTCGCCGCCATAGCTACAGATGGCGCTGACTGACACTCTTACGTTTAATTCGCATATAAACCCTACAAAGTGGCTGGGGGGATGGCCGCCGTGGTAGCTTAATTGGTAAAGCATCGAACGCGTTATTTGAAGGTTGCAGGTTTAGTTACTGCCCACGGCAAGTCATCTTTTCACCCACTTTTTTTTCTTCACATTTACATTGCGATTCACTCTAATAACTTCCCCTACATTTTCCCTGGCATTATTGTCTGTTGGATCTCATTTATATTGTGTGAAACACAAAAGAAAACGAGTCCTTATGTGTAGAATAATTTTCTTATATATATATATATATATATATATATATATATATATATATATATATATATATATATGTGTGTGTGTGTGTGTATGTATGTGTGTGTGTGTGTCTGTGTGTGTGTGTGTGTCCTTATTTTACGCTGAGGTGGACGAACTGTTTTGTTGTAGGTGAGATGGCCATGTTAATTCCCAGTAAAACGTGTCTCGTGATCACCTTTTCGCTCAGCTTTTCGTTTAGATTTCGCAAATTTTAAATTATTGGTGCGGTGCCTGTGTACAGGTCGTTAGGCGAGAAAAAAAGCCGAAAGACGAGTTCATAAAAACGGCTAAGGCGAATTGCTGCAATCAGCCACATATAAAGAACTTGTTTTGGCCTTGCGAATCAGCGTAATATAACACCGCAGTAGAGTGCGGTGCATTGTTGCAAATAAAGCTATCGAGTTTCTTGGAAAGCGTGCTTGAGAAAACAAATTCGAAAGTAGAAGTTTAGCTGTTTATTTACTTCATTATCATCATCGGGAAGACGATGTCACAGAGGACTGGAAGAACTGAGGTATTTCAAAACGACAATTTTGAATAGTATTATATATATAGCAAACCAACATACAGGAAGGTATAGCGGACGCTTAATGCGTGGTTTTGAGTGTATTGTAGTAATTGAATATTTTATTGAAACAGTTGGGTGTTTTTCCTAACGATTGCGTATTTCTGTGCGTGTAAACCATGGGAGTGTTAGTCAGCGCCACTCTAGGTCATGGCAGCGAGTGTGATAGACTGTCATTGCCAAAGGGACGTCGCGTACATATCACGCGTACCTTTAACGTTACCTGGCGTAATATAACCCCGCAAGAGTGTGAGAAGTATTCACGCAAATGAAAGTATTGATCTACTGGTAACCGTGTCTTGAAAAATGAGATAGCAGCTAGAATTTTGGTTTTTCGTTTAGTTAAATATTCTCAATTCAATTGCGACGTAACAGAAATAACTGGAAGTACAGAGGTGTTTCTAAATGGCAGTTTTAGTTAATATGTGTGTTAAAGTTTGCTGATAAAAAGGGGTGGTTCACACTTTGCTCCACCGTTAACACTCTGTTCTAGCTAGAGGATGTCACGCCTTCTGGGCACGAATGTATAGAAAACGCGTGTTTTATACAAGATTTATTAATTGAATACGTATTTAGGGAAGTATAGCGTCATGCTTGATTGCTATTTTTATTCTCTCTTAAGCTAACAGTTCATCGCAAAGATGGTGGAGCTTAAAACAAAATCCAAACTATCAAGGCATACACACACACATGAAAATATTCACTACCTTATGATACCCCGTAAAACAAAGAAAATAACAGATAATGTAGCTAAAAATTCATCAAAGTTTACATCACACAAAAATTCAAGCTATGTTATAGCATTGGCTGCAACAAAAGTGATGTATCTGAAGCATTTCAAAAAATACTTGCTGGTCTGGTATAATTCTATTTAGAGTTTTAGACAATGGTCCACACTGATGGATCGCCAAGATGAGCGAAAACGTGCTTTGAATCAACGTTAGCAATGAGGACCTTGCCGAAAGCAAACCCGTCAGGAATGTAGTTTTCATACCATGAAATTATTAGGGAGGCCAAAAGAGGATTTTATTACAGAAATGCTGGCAGCACGAGAAAATTTAGTCGTGATGAACCGAGCCTAGGAAACTTGCATGTTTTCAAGCGCAGCTACAAGTTTACCAGGTTGGGGATACAAAAGTGCACAGTTTTAGAAGCTGTTTCCAGGGACGTGGTGTGCCGAATTCACACCTCGAAATAGCCATTTGCCTCTGGCGCAATAAACATAGATACTCAGCTTCGTGAGAAGCCAGGGTCACTGATGGCGTAACAGGTGCTGTATCTCTGCAGATCAAAACCACAAGGACTCGGGGAACAACTGCGAGAATAAAACATGCTCATATTCTGGATGCATGAGAAGAAAGTAACGCGCACCATTGAAGTACCCCTTGATTCCTCTCTTGATAATAACAAGGGCGCACAGTGAAAGTAGGAAAGGGTGACGAGGTCGAAGCAAATATAGACGCCACCATTAACGATAAACAAAGCAGCTATATATAGCGCATACGGGATCAACTGCAGCCACACTCGATTATCTTTCGAGTGAAGCGAATCGTGCCGTAACGCGCGTTCTTCGCCCCACACCGCAATACTCGATGTAATTACATATGGGTGGCGGGTGTACGTGGAAAGCACAACTCCGTTAGGCGGCACATTATAGGTTTGAGGCGTGGCTTTTCGTAAGGTAACAAGCAACACCCCTTTATGACGTCAATAGAGTCGAATGCCTCATCAAGCACTGAAACCTTTCTCTACTTTAATTGCAGGTACGCACTACGGCTTTTCACCTTCATAAGCAAATAAGCGGGCGGAGAAATAAAAACAAAAAAAAAAACTTTTTCGGCACAGAAAGCGCGAAGGCACTCGAAATAGTTCTTTTTTTTTCGAGGAACACAATGCCGAAGGGAATTTGTATTCTTTATTTATTCTTTGTAAGCTTTTACAAGGGCGTTTCTAGTAATTGTTTCACGCGTTAACCTTGAGCAAGGCAACACTGTTCCCCGTACCCTTCGAGTCTTCACGGGAGTGCAACAACGCACACGGCTGCTTTTCTCAGAACTTGACGTTCACCGTATTCAAAACAGGAATAACGGTCCGCCTCACTGACAGCGTCCCAAGAAACACGCCATTAGTGTCGTCGCTCGACTCGGTCTCACTGGTGCCGAGCGTGATGCTCCGAGATCAGGCAAATAAGGTGGCGGCTATGTTTAGCTCCCGTTGGTTTCTGTAACGTGGTGGCCGTGACAGTGCGGGAAGGCGGGCACGTTTGCAGAGCCGGACTATCCGTTGCCTCGTGTGTAGCCGCCAAAGAAACTACAAGGCAGAAATAATAATCCGCGCGCCGTAGGCAATAAGAAACCAAGCATATAAAGAACGTATATGGCTACTAAATGTGTGACTTAATGTGGCAACTCAACAAACGAGCTATGAGACTCTAAATAGCGAAGAAAGCGAAAGAGAGGAGACAGGAAGGTGTGTTTTGTAAATTTTGACCTCGTGGAGCACTTCAAATGTACGTGAAGTGCCTGCAATCACAAAGGTAGGCAAACTGGATAATTCTGGGCTGGTTGCCCGTCAAGGTGGTCTAATGGTTACGTTGCTCGACTGCGAAATCGAAGGTGATGGGATTGAGTCGCAACCGTGACAGCCGCGATATCGATGTAGGTGAAAATGCTGGAGGCATGTGTAGTTAGATAGGAATGCACGTTAAAAAGAAACACGTGGTTGAAATTTCTGGAATTCTCCAAAATAGCGTTCCTTGACAATCATATCGCGGTTTCGGGACGCTAAATCATGACATGTATATTGTTGTGTTCTGCTGATTAGCCTTTATGTTTCTCACTTAATCGTTCTCTCTCTCTCCGTTTGTCTTTCTCACACGCACAAAGGCAGGCTCAGAACAGGCTGCTTGCTTAGAATTCAAGTAAAGTATCACGCTTTGACGTCATTGATGTTGACGTTCATTACGCCTTCTGATTAACACTTATCATACCTGTTTTATGGACTACCTGTACCATCCTTGTCGAAGAGCCAACTAGAAAAGATGGCCCCGAGTCATCTTCAAAAAAAACAAATAAAAGTAATGCACGCAACACAAGGACGAAGGAAGACTAGACGGGACAGTTGGTGGAAGTCGTTGCAGGTAAGAAGCAGTTCAAATTAGCAATTTGGCTAATCGAATTCTCTCCGGAACGTCGTTTTCTTGTCAATGCGACTGCTTTTGGAAAAAAGAATGTGGTGGCAAATTTCGCTTCAGTGGATTGTGTTATGTTAAAGGTAGCCTGAAATATCAACCCCACCATTCGAACCCTTTACTTTGTCTTCAGTTACCAACTGAATTCCGCCAAAAAAAGGGCCGCTTTACTTTGCTGGTTATGGGCACAAGAGTGGTATCACGAAGTCTTTTTTCACACGAAAGAATTTTATGCCCGAGTACACCATAGATCCGTGACGTATTTTCGTCCGGGATATAACGTTGTAAAATATTTGCTAATTGCAAATACAAAAAAATCAGAGGTTCCGCTGCGGGGCTTCGAACCAGCGACCTCGCGACCGTCAGCGCGCGAGGTCAATCACTAAGCCACTGAGGGACGCTTCTCCTATGTGTGAACGTGGAGCCATTTATATACACCATGTGCCGCTGATGGTCTGCTGAGCTAGTCAACTCCAGCGCGTTTTCGTCATCAGTAGCGAGATGGCTCGACTGTTGCGGGTAGCGTAAAGTTGGGTGAGCACGCTATAGAGATTGCTATGCCGTGCCACTTCGCGCGTCGATGTGCGCGTGCGCCTCCACATGGCGTGGTCAAAATGCGTATAGACCCATTCCATGTTTGTAAACACAGGTAGGCCGATTTCGAGAGTATGCGTAAAATTATAGTGACGTCCGCACGTAACTTCCGCCATAAGCGCAGAGAGCTGCGATGTGCGCCAACACACAAAACTAAGTTGTTGGACGCGACTCACATCCAACCGCGACGCAGCTCGTCGGCATACCGTTTTTTTTTAGGGGCGAAGCTCCTTAAAGCGGCACTAGCTCTCGCTGCCACCGATCGCACCGCCATTTACACGAATTCGTGCGCAGCCGCATGGGCCTTCATGACGGGCTCAGTTTGTCGGGAAGCCGCGCGCGTTCTCTCTGCTGCCAATTGGTCAGGCAAAGAGCACATAATCTGGTTCCCGGCACACGTTGGCCGAGACGTACACGGAACCATCCTTAATGCCAACGAGTTGGCTCACTCCCGGGCGCGAGGTCTCACATTCCACGCCGGGGAGAACCACTCGAAGGCTGAGGACGTCACTTGTTTTTTCAGAGACCAGTTGCTAACTTTTAAGGAAATTTGCAAAATCTACCAGTTGGAGCGGCGGAAATACCCACTCCCGCACCCACACTTAACAAGACCTCAGTCCATAACTCTACGACTCTTACAGACGGAGGCGTATGCATCGCCTCTAACTTGCTCTAAATACATAGATGGCATAGATCCGGGGTACCCGCGCAGTGGTCATCCCAAATGTACTCTCCAACGCATTCTGTGGCAATCCCCTGCGTTGCGCGAGAGCAGCGAGTCTCCCTCTACGGAGGCGGACTGGACCTGTCTCCTCACAAGCCATGACAAAGGAGACCAGCTTAGGGCCATCCAGAGGGCCCACGACATAGCCGTGGAGTTTAACCTCCCCGTCCCGTCGTGGGAGTGGCCCACCGGTGTTGCCCCCTGAGGGGGATTGAGCGCCGCCTCCGGATATTAATAAAGTTCTTTGCCTGCCTGCTTGACCCGTTCGTCCCTCGTAGTAGTGCGTAACATGTCTTACACTTTGACCTGAAAAGTGGTGCCGGTGGGAGATTTCTCCTATGCGTCGTTGAAAAATGAAAAATTCGCCGCGTGCGCGTTAACTAAAAGCCGAATTACTCTGGCTCTCATTCACCATTAGCAGCAATTGGCATGTACATTGAGCACTATCTGACAAGAAAGGGTTGCTACGTTATACTCACTGGGCGTAACCTTCTTTGTTTTAGAAGAGTTTAGCGAGCGTTGGGCCGCAGTGCCATGAATACAGTGAACTAGTATATACCATGAGCTCGAGGTGGTTAAAAGTGGGAAGTAGACACGAAGCGCAAGCCGTAAGAAAGTGTGCGTGTGCCGCCTCTCGTTTAGTCCTTGGAATGTGTGCTGGATGGCGGTGCTTCTGTATGCGGAATATATGATGAAAAGGTGCGAGAATGCGGTACTTGGAGTGTTGACTAGATGGACGAATGAACACACAGACAGATGCATGGACGGACGTATGGATGGCTGCACGGACGGATGGACGCGTGTACGGACGCAGGGGCGGATGCATGGACGAACGCAGGGTCGGACGCATGGATGGACATGTGGACGCACGAACAGACGCACGCATAGACGGGCAGATGGACGCATAGACGGTGACACAGACGGACCCATATATGATGAAAAGATCGTGGTTCTTGGAGTCTTAACTAGATGGACGAATGGACACACAGACAGATGCATGGACGGACGCACGGATGGCTGCATGGACGGATGGACGCATGGACGGACGCAGGGGTGGATGCATGGATGAATGCAGGGACGGACGCATAGGTGAACGAAGTGGACGCATGAACAGACGCACGCACAGACGGGCGGTTGGACACACGGACGGTCACACAGACGGACGAATGGACGTGCGGAAGCAAGAACGAATGGATGGACGGATGCTTCGCCCCACTCTCCATCATTAACCCCGTCGATATGCTGCCATTTTTTTTTCCTCGTTGCTTGACTGAGAACACACCTCGCACCATTGAAAACACAGCAGAAACTGCGGTAGGCAGAGCATCTTTTGCCTTCTGTTGCGACCGCGGTTTGCAGGCACCGGAGGTTCGGGATGAAGTTGTCGAGGCAGGAGGAAAAGAGACTTGAAGAGATTTTATTTACATTATATACAAGGTGAGCTCTCGTACATGACGAGCTCTTTCTTATATGGCGAGCTTTCGAATCTCGTGTTCCTCTACAAGGCGCTTCTCCGAATGAGCCGGGTGGCTCATTATAAAGAGTATGTTCGCCCCAGATCCCTAGATCCGTGAACACGTGCAGATGCTACTGTCCAATCACAGATCACACACAACAGGCGAGGGGGACGAGCATGCACGGCTTACGTGAACGTCCAATGTTGAGTCGTGATCACTGCACTCCAAGATGGCGCCAGCGGGGCTCTTCCTCGTCATGTGTGTGCCGCTGGTCGAGGGGTCCCAAGCTCATGACAGCATACATCAAAGGGTCCGCCGATCTGTTCGCTCAATTAGCGGGGCGATTTGCGGCGGCCGCCGCGGTCTCTTCCAAGGAAGGTGCTGTGTTTGTTGTTCTCTCTCGAACGGCTTACGGCGTCGTGGCGACACGACGTCTCACCCTCCGGCTAGGAGGGGCAATAACTGGCGAGAATAGGCAGCCGGCCGGTCGGCTAGTTGTTCGAGGATTAAAAGAGCGCCGCTCCCTCGTCAGCTCTGGCACCGGGCACAACACTACCAAGACAGCGCCACAGCATTTTCGTGACGTAGTCCTGTGGAATTTGTCTATAGATGGTCTCTAGCGTGGTGGCTCACTCGCGCTCGAGCTCATCTCGGAATTCGGGGGCTTTGTACGTCATGTACAAATGCACGCCAGTGTGGCGTGTATTTGGCGCACCTTTGACAACCGCGAGACCTAACGCCGAACTGCGTTGCAGAGTGTTATCACCGTGTGCCTGCTTTGGAGGCGGGCCGAGTGGCACCACTTACGTCGCTGGAATGACCGAATAGTTTGCCTACATTTTAGGTGTGACTACCAACTCACAAGCTACCTGCTGGTCGTGCGATCGATTGCCAGCTGCGGCGGACGAATTGTCGATGGAAGCGAAAATGCTAGAGGCCCGTGTACTTTGATTTAGCTGCACGTCAAAGAACCCCATGTGGTTGAACTTTCCGGAACCTTCTGCTACGGCGTCTGTCATAATCACCTAATGGTTTTGAGACGTGAAATCCCGATAATTTCAATTTCACTTCAAAAGCTAGCCTTGAAAAATGAATATGTGTCTTTAAGCTACCGACGTTTAGAAAAAGAAAGGACGAGTTGTTTAACCTAAAGCTGCTCAGTGATTTTTCCATCGAGAGAGAGGAACATGAGGAAAAGGAAAGGCAGGAATGTTAACCACTCTGGAACGACTGGTATGCTGTTCTACACTGAGATGGAGTGAGGAAGAGAGAGAGGAGTGCACGCACACGCGTTGGGCTCACAAATGCTGATGACTTGAAACATGTTGACGAGCACTAACTGACCAAAGCCCGAAAAGACGCGGTCTTAGTCCACTGGCGTTTCACTGAATGATGGACGCTTCCTTGAATTCTCAGGAATGATGGCGATCGTTAGCCATATTTATACTTGAGTGATTCAAGTACTGGACTTAAGGCGTCCAGTACTTTGAGAGCGCTTCGAGCAGACGTTGTCCCCATGTCCAACAAGATCTCCCAGATGGCATCCATGAGAGAACGAAACATAGTTATGACTTTGCCATCTTTCTTATGTGTGTCATCAGCGGTTGGTGAAGATCCCTGGGTGGGCGTGGTCATCTGATGTTCCACGGTTAGCGGATGACTTGGAAGAATATGTCATTCTTTTTTAGAGATATTCCTCTCCACAGTGTTCTTTGAATTTGTTGGTCCTATTGCGGCTTGACTTAATGGTCGAAAAACACACTGCCGTAGGCGTGTCAAACAAGGGGCCTCAATTGAACAGATGGTATATAACGCAAAATGCGTCTTACGTAAGCAGCGACGCACAGATCGCCCCACACAAGACTATAGAGTGTTCTCCAACGAACTTGCATGTGACGCATGTACTCGGCGGGGGAGTCCCCATATTACAGACTTCGACCGGAGCAACTCCTGTTTGAAATATCGTGCAATTAGCGCAGGTAATGTGGACAATGCAGGCCCGAGAGTTTGCGTCTTGAAATTGACGTCAGTAGTATATGCCTGCAGGCGCCAAATAAATAATTGTGACGATATAAAATTATCAAAATAATAATGCACATTCAATTTCAGATCTCCTAGCAGGGCCTCACTCGGCAAGCTAGACACAGCGAACGTTAGCTAAATGTCAGGTTGCATTATGAAAAAGGATCACCTTTAGGCGTAATCACTAAGCCTGTTTTACCGATAATTCATTGATTTGTGGGGTTTAACGTCCCAAAACTACCATATGATTATGAAAGACGCCGTAGTGGAGGGCTCCGGAAATTTCGACCACCTGGGGTTCTTTAACGTGCACCCAAATCTGAGTACACGGGCCTACGACATTTTCGCCTCCATCGGAAATGCAGCCGCCACTGCCGGGATTTGATCCCGCGACCTGCGGGTCAGCAGCCGAGTACCTTAGCCACTAGACCACCGTGGCGGGGCCTGTTTTACCGATATTGTTGAAGAATCATTGCGAATCTAACCCAAGTGCGGGTAGGTAGGTAAGCAAGTTTATTGATTCATGAAAGAATCATTTGAGCGAGGTGTCGGAAAACGACAGGCCCTCGGGCCGCCCTAGGTGGCCGAACACTTCTGTGTTTTGGCGACCCCCTTGGTCCAGCTTACTGTCTGGTGCTGTAACACTATTTGCGAGCTGTGAATAGCAGCCTCCCCTTGCCCCTGGTGCTCTGACACTTGCCACGGGGGCTTGGGTTTGTTCGAGCAATGAAGAAATACGGGTTTGAAGTCGGCTCTGGTGCTAGGACGCAAGTTGTCATGAGGAGAGGTTTTTCCATGTGTGAAAAGGGAGAGAAGGAAAGGAGTCGTGACTGTGGCTGTTCGAACTCTGCGCCACAAAACCTGGTCACTTAGGGGATATGCCAAGCGGGAATTTCGGTAAATGTGTTTGGCATTGTAGCTGAGGAGTCGATCCCTGGCACCCTGAAGCGAAAACAGGTTGTTTTCAGCCCGGTTGCCAAGTGCTCGGGCTTGGGTGTGAGCAGCCTTTGGTGTCTTTGTCTGTGTCTTTGGTGTCTTTGGTGTCCACGGTGCGCAGGGACCCAGAAAAGGTTTGTGAGGTGATCAGGTGGAGCGGAGGAGATAACTTAATAATTCTAGCAGCCAGAGATTTAGAGAATGGCGAAATGACGTATCACAATTTTAGAATCGGATGGAATATACTCAGCGGTAGAGTGAACAATGGCTAAGACATCTGCCGCTTCCTCTCCTTCAAGGGACTCAGTGGACTTTGGAATGGGCGCTCTAGCGACCAGTTTTTGAATTCCGTCTACAACGGCTATTGTAGACAGATTTGCTTAATTGTAGGCGGATGAACCTGTTGCTGAGAAAGGCAGTGACATACCTGCGCGTGCCAGGCCCTATGTGTAGTTCGCTAAGAGGGTGCGCTGTAAAATATAGAAGTGAGGAACGTTATTAAAAGCCTTGGTCATGATATGTCCAATGAAGGGATGACTGTGGGGATGTGTAGGAAAGTGGGGAAAAGACTCGGGCACGCCCGCCCTGGCCCGACACGTGTACCCCGGACTCTACGAAAGTGTGAAGTGCAGTATCTGTGCGCGAGAACTGGCTACGCTGACAAATGTGCTGTGAGGGTGTGACGCGTGTGCGGGGGGAGCGATCACCGAAGCACTACCACTGGACATTGGGAACCACATGGGCTCGCCCGATCACGAGGCGCAGCTCAACGCCATCCAGCGGCTTGACGTGGCCCTGGCTCGGCAAAAGCTAACGGAGCAAACTTCTAGTAGCTCGCGCTGGCCCTGCCGTCGTTGAGGTATAGATAGACAGGAGCGTGCGGAACCCTGCGCGGCGCTCCCACCCTCCCCACGCAGGATTGCCCAATAAAGTCTATTTCTCTCTCTCTATATCTCTCTGCTCCTTAAGCTGCAGCAGGACATTCTAAGTTCAGAGTCCCGCTTGGAAGCAGTACATGGTGGAGGGAAAAAGTTTTTATTTGCACGAAAGTTGATTACATAAACTTTCCTTCTTAAACTTCAATCTCACGTACTGAAATGGCTCTAGGCACTCCTCATCAACCGCTCGCAGTTTGTAAGCGTCAGTGATCAATCATCCGTCCTCCTTCTGGTCTTTTGAGGTGTTCCCCAAAGGTCTGTCATTGGCCCGCTGCTTTATTTTAATTTTTATCAACGACTTACCCCTTCAGGTAACTTGTAAAGTTAGGATGTTCGCAGACGACTGCGTGATTTATTATACCATCAGCAATATTACCGATGCAGATACCTTGCAACAGCATCTTCACCATGTGAAGTCTTGGTGTTCCTGGTGACTAATGACTCTCAATCAAAGAAAAATATAAATACATGTCATTCACCCGTAGTCATAACTCCATTCCTTTTTCCTACACTATAGCTAATAGCCCCATTGAAACGGTCACATCGTTCATATACTTAGGTGTTTTAATTTCTTTTGATCTTAACTGGGGCACACACATCAACCACATATTATCACCCGCTAATCGTTCACTCAAATTTTTAAGGCACCATTTACATCATGCCCCACAGAACGTTACATTGCTATAGCGTACAGATTACTAATCAGGTCACACGTTGAATATGCTTCACAAATCTGGGACCCATATAAAAAATGCCTCGTTAGCGCGCTTGAATCTTTCTGAAGTCGAGCAGCAAGACATTCATTCATCCTACTCAGATGACGTAAGCATATGAATAGGATAAAATATGATAAAAAATCTGAATGATGATCACTCGTGCACCATTCGTACGATAGCCAGCCTTGGTTTTTTCCATAATTTTTTTACAGTTCGCTGAATGGCACGCCGTACGTCGCTCCACCTGCAAGGATTTCGCAACGCACTGGTCATACGCTGCAGGTTTCAAAACCACGTTCACACACAACTACCTTCTTTGCTTTTTTTTCTCTAGAACAGCGTGAGATGAAAATGCTCTTCCATAACATGTTGTATCCACAAAAAGCCTGTTCAATGCCACTGTGGCCTCTATTTTGCCAAATTAGTTGTTTGTGCGTTGGGATCACTTACCGAGTGTTTTTGTTTTAGTGTGATCATTTTTCTAGTGTTGTATTCATTGTAATATGTAGCAACCCTTATGTCACACCCCTATATAAGTGGGGCCTTTAAAAATAATAAACATAACCAAACGGAACTTTCTCCATGTAGCGGTTAAGCTGATTTAGAATTATATGCTCCATCAGTTTAAATGCACATGAGGTCAGAAAGATCGGTCTCACATTCTCAAGGTCTAACGGCTTATTATTTATGAGTATGAGCATTACCTCAGCTGATTGCCATTCATGAAGCAGCATGCCCTGCTCCCATTGATGATTTATGTAATTGCTATGAACGGCCAATGACTGGGTATCTAAATTTTGAAGTGTTTTGTTTGTAACTCTATCTAGCTTTGGAGCGGATGTGGTGCGACGTTTGCTTACTGCAGCCCAAACTTACGCCTCTCGTATCGCTGCGTTCAAGTGTAGATCTGAAGCTCCATATAGGTAGATCATGATTTTCGCTTTAGGTCAAGGAAATACGTAGTCTTAAGAGAAACTTCAATGTCTTGCCCTTCAAAGTATTGACCATTAACTGACACACTGTAATTCGTCATGGGTTTGCGCGTAAATGCCAGAAGAGCGCACTTTCCGGAGAAACGTTCCAGGCCTCGATTGCGGAAATATAGAGCAGTTGCAGTAGCAGCTCTCTGTATCCTCGCTCGTAACTGCAGGCGAGTTACCGCAAATGTCCAGATGCGGATGTCATCTGCGTATGTTGGTAGACAAATATTGCTTGGTAGGTGCGTGTGGAGAGCGATCAGTGTTAGATTGAATAGCACGGGGTTCAGTACAGTATCATGAGGAACTTCACGACAACTGAAATGTGCAGATGTGTTCCCGGCCTCCATACTCACAAAAAAGAATCGCATGTGGAGATAGATGCATGCTTATCCACTTAAACATTCGGCCACTCACTCCAATCTTTTCTAGTGTGCCTCCATACTCACAAATAAGAATCGCATGTGGAGATAGCTGCATGCTTATCCACTTAAACATTCGGCCACTCACTCCAATATTTTCTAGTGTGGCAAGGGCGTATTTATGAGCAACGTTACCATGGGCTCCTTTGACGTCGAGGTGAGAGAATGAGAAAGAGAAAGAGAAGGGTGAAGGAAAGGCATAGAGGGTAATCATGGACGGTAATGTATAGGTATGGGGAAGGAGACTGAAATATTTTAATAGAGAAAAAAAGACATGAAAAGAAGTTGTGACGTAGTGAGCCTGATAAAACAATTTACATTAGGGTATCGGGTAAATCAACACTTTCCTATGTGAGATATCGTGTTATTAGGGCCTTCCGACAAGGCCAATATCGGATAGGTAATTGATCAATGCAGAGTATGACCCGACGATGTTTAGAAGGTCCGCGCACAAGGCCTGATATGTTGTGCAACGTTAATTGTTTATGGCAGATCATGTTCATTTCTTGTTCGAACAGTTGCCACTCAAAGCTGTACGTGGGGAATTCTAGTAGTATTTGCTGCACTGTCTCTATGCTGCCGCAGTTATCACTACATGGACTTGTGGTACGCCCTATGCGGTACATGTAACTGTTCGTATATGCCAAATTCAGTTGAATACGATGATATAACGCCTTTAGGGGGTGAAAAAATTAGTGGAAGCGTTTTGAGTCATTACAGTAGAGAAAGCTCTCGTTTTGAGGGGGCGAATTCCAAGGGTAGTCTTTTTCTTGGTAGGCATATCTTTTCGCACGTGTTCCAAGGGTTGGCTTTTGTAAAGAAAATATCCTTTTGAAATTCCTGAATCGTAGTTCATTTCGGGCAGCTTCATCAGCTTTTTCGTTTCCCGAAATCATCTTCATCATCTCACCATCATCTTCATCAGCTTTTTCGTTTCCAGCAGCCTAAGCCTTGTGATGGACATAGGCGATATCAGACGTTACAGGTTGTTGGTTCCCACTCTTACGCCTGTTCCACATACTTTGAAGAATTGTAAATCAGAATCTGTAAATACAGCCCATCTTTCTGGCAGCTGGTGTCGTAGAATAACCATTAGAACCTTCCTAATTTCATACGACTCCGCAGTCGTCGAAGATGTCGCTCTCTCTAGGCGAAACGCATGGGATTTTCCTATAGAATGCACGAAAACTCCGCACGACGATCGACATTGTGTTGTAGAGCCGTCTGTGAATATGTACATTACGTCAGCATATTCTTTGTACATATACTCCAACGCTGTCTGTTCGGTTGCTGCTGGGGGCATTTTCCTTTTTGCGCTGATGCCGGTGATACAGGGAACACTTTTTAGTGGTGACGGTGTCCAGGGTGAGATGTTTTTTGGCATAATAGGTGACTTTTTCTCTAATATTTTGCATCCACCCACCCATAAGAACATCTGAATAAAAAATTGAATTGAAATAATATCGGATTACTATACGCATCTAGCTTCATGTGTCTTTCAGGTGTTCCCTTCATTTTCGCCATACTTAGCGTCGGACTACTGCATAGCAAACTTTCTCGTGCAGTTGAGAAACGTACCTCAATTTATTGCGAAACGAAGAATAAATTAAATAGCGGAGCTAATGCAATGCGGTAGTCCAGTAGTTAGGCGCGAAAAGCCCCAAGAGAAGCGTAAACACAGACCCGCAGTCAGGAACGCACACACACGCCCGATATCGCGAATTCAATAAATAACGGACTGAACCGGGCGTCGAAGACGCGGGAAACTCCAAGCGACGCGCCACATGATGTCGCAATCACATTCGTTCGGATGCACTCTTGCGCTGGTAGCGCGTTTGTTTCAACGTTACTAGAACCAGGTAGTAACCTTGAGTTCGTTTCTTCGGGGCCTTAGGTGGCACGGCTCCAACGGACAACACAACAAACACTTTCCCTGACGTCACGAATATGGTTGGCAACGCCCGTGACGTGTCCATACAGCGTCGAGGGGTAAGAAACGATGCGGAACTGGTGACGTCGCCCTCGCTTGAGGCAAAAAGCGGCCACGAAACACGAAACAGCCGACGTCCTCCTCAACATTTTTGAGTCCCTTTTCCGTCTACCCTTCGCTCTAACTCCCCCCTCATTTCGTTTCCCGCGCTCTTTAAGGTCAAGGGTAATCCACGGCGGCTAAACGTTGATTCCTGGCGCGTGTGTTTCTTGCAGATGAGCCTGTCGGAGCCTTGTGCGACTTTAGTTGTTTGAAATCTATCTATCTATCTATCTATCTATCTATCTATCTATCTATCTATCTATCTATCTATCTATCTATCTATCTATCTATCTATCTATCTATCTATCTATCTATCTATCTATCTATCTATCTATCTATCTATCTATCTATCTATCTATCTATCTATCTATCTATCTATCTATCTATCTATCTGTCTGTCTGTCTGTCTGTCTGTCTGTCTGTCTGTCTGTCTGTCTGTCTGTCTGTCTGTCTGTCTGTCTGTCTGTCTGTCTGTCTGTCTGTCTGTCCGTCCGTCTGTCTGTCCGTCTATCTATCTATCTATCTATCTATCTATCTATCTATCTATCTATCTATCTATCTATCTATCTATCTATCTATCTATCTATCTATCTATCTATCTATCTATCTATCTATCTATCTATCTATCTATCTATCTATCTATCTATCTATCTATCTATCTATCTATCTATCTGTCTGTCTGTCTGTCTGTCTGTCTGTCTGTCTGTCTGTCTGTCTGTCTGTCTGTCTGTCTGTCTGTCTGTCTGTCTATCTATCTATCTATCTATCTATCTATCTATCTATCTATCTATCTATCTATCTATCTATCTATCTATCTATCTATCTATCTATCTATCTATCTATCTATCTATCTATCTATCTATCTATCTATCTATCTATCTATCTATCTATCTATCTATCTATCTGTCTGTCTGTCCACCTATCACTTTATGCTCTCCTGACCGTCTCGATATCGATACCATAATCGATATGGCATAACATGACTGTATGACGATCATAACTGACGAGATATAACATAAAAATGAAGACATTTAAGTCAAGAGCGTCATGATTTACATGATTGACATTAGGTCATGAGTGTCATCATTACATGTGCAAACCGAACAGGCTCCGATTTCCACCCCCGGCGGCGGGCCTGGATAAGGCTGACGAGCGCTGACTCCTACACCTGTAAACAAGTACAGTATTGTTCCCGACATTACTTAGGCTTTTCAATACGACCTTATCCGGGTAATGCCCACACTGTGATCGTCCGCTTTCCGATACCATCCACATGATGTGGGCCTGCCCATCTAACCAGGCTGCCCCTAACACTTCCCCTTCACCCCCTACCCTTGAGAGCTGGGAGGATGCCCTGCTCGGCCTTGGAGAATCAAAGAGCCCTCGTGGCTAGGGTGCGTGCCGCCGTGGAAGCCACTGGGATCCCAGAATAGGGACTACTTCTAGCGTTTGTACAAGGTCGGTCTTTAAGGCCACCCCTATCTCTCACTTGTAAATCATTCAAATGAATGTTTTTCTCCGCCACCAAAAGCGCGCTCGGAGACTCGGGTTGGTTCGGGAATCTCATGCGCTCGTCACCTTGCGTGCGCATGACGTATTGATGCGATGTATTGATGCGTATGCGTCACGTTATTCTGCAGCTCTGATGCCGAAGAGGGCAGGGAAGAGATTTGGCTAACGAAGACTATACACGGGGCGAGTGACAAGGGTTTCAAGGCCACCTCCTCGTATCGTGGTTACGTGCCAATTGAAAATATTCATTTTCTCCACTCGTAGTTAACCAATTTCAAACGTTCTTGTGGTATAATGCTCGTGACTGGGCACGTGACAACTTCCATTGTCTAACTACACTTCGCTATGTGACTTGGAGAAGGGCCCTTCAAGAAGAAATCGAGACCACCCAATGCCCTCTCGTATTAGAATTGATGGTGCTCAAATCGAACCATTTTTTTCTAAAAAAACACCCACCAACGTTTAGTCGCGACGTTTCATTCATTTACCTGCAGCTTACTCGAAGTACCGTTGTAATAAAGAACGAATGACTGTGACTGTTAGCGACCAGTTTGATTTATATTGTTGGTGACCTCGCATTTGTGCTTCTTGCCACAGACTCACAAGCTCAATGTATTTCCTTTCTCAACGACAGAGTAGCGGTGTCATCTTCCGCGATGACTCAGCGGACGTGGTGGTGTGCTTCACAGCGTGATGTCGTGGGTCCGAGTCCCTACCACGTTCAAACTTTGTTCGGATTATTAAGCTGCATCCCATTTTCGTTGCAAGCGGCACTTATACACTGTCGGAAGAACCGAAGCAACAGTAGAGCAGGTAAAATTTGTTGAAATTTTTAATAAACAATTTTATGCAACTAATTATGGTTCAAAGTATTTACACATAATGCAATCCACTGCATGTGTAGACGCGGACATATTTGAACTGTTGCACCGCAAGAAAAAGTGAAGCATCAGCTGTCAACTTTCCGAAACTGCTTTTCTTTGAAATGTTGGCCGAGGCCACTGATGTATGTTTGGTTGCCATAAAGGTGACGTAAAAGGGCGTCCTCATCCTGACATCGCTGCTTTGAGGGCGTCTCACGTGCGATGCACTCGATCTACATGGTAAGGTTTGCGTTTGACCTACCATACAAGAACGTTCACAGTATTTCATACGATTCAGAATAAATGGACACCGTAAAAAAGGCCAAGCTCACGCAGCACTAGCTAATGGCCACTTTGCGACGCCACTCGTGATGACCAGAAACTGATTTTCCTTTACGACGACACGGAGAAACTTCCGATCCGTAATCGATTTTCTATGAACTTATCGTCGAGCAGCTGCCACAAGAGAAATGCTTTGCCGACGCATTGCGCCGCGTGAATGGCGTTACGGAAGAGGTACGTACTGCTCAAATGGTGGCAGGGATACAATCGTGCACGCCCGGACTATTAGCCACATGCCCCGCTTAAAGTAACAAACCTAAGTATAGCATACTAGAATAATTTGCACTATATCTGCAAGTGACCGCGAGAAAGACGATCATCGTTGCACCTCGACTCCAAACCGCACCCACCACATTACGAGAGACAAAGGCACGACGTCAACAATAAACCTTAGCGTCCTCGTCCTTGGTTAATACAATGAAGAGCAAGGGAAGAAAAAAAATAGTTCAAAGAAGAAGGTGCAAAGTGCGTAACATTCTCCGAACGAGGTTTTCTTTAAACAAAACACTTTCCGCGTAGAAGGTGCCGCGTAATAGCAGCCACTGAAATGACGATGGAGTCTGGTTTTAATTAAGGAAAAGAGCCCCGCTTAAATAATGGCGCGGTGATGATCCGCTGTGGTGGGAAAATAAAGATACGGGAACGGGAAAGTACGCCGTGTTCCCATAAGAGTTCGTGATTGGAGACGGACTCTGTATGCAATAACTCATCGGAAGAAAAGCCTGGAAATCATAGCACTTTGTTGAAACTTTCGGTATTGAAACAACCACATTCGTTACGTGTGACAGTCATTAAGAAACAGAACGCAGGGCGCATGTGGGAAAGTACAGGCTAGGTCGCCACATTCGAGCACCTAGTTGCGCCAGAAAGCAGGAAGATGAGCCAAGGAAGCTCTGTGATGACATGGTCAAACGTAACAACGTCACAGCGATTCTCTGCTGGAGAGACCGAGAATTTTTTATTGAAAAGCATAGTAATTAGCTGGCATATATAAATCACTGACTTGCTACTCCACGTGGGGAAGGGGATTGGGGACTGAAAGATAGAAAGAGAGAGAGAAAAAAAGACAAAATGTTACTATATAAGAGGAAAAAATAAAGAAAAACGGCTATATTCTTGTTTAATAAATAAGGACGCGCGTTAATTCTTTTCCTCTAGTGTCGAGCTACAGCTAGAGTTTATCTAGCTGACCGATGCGGTCCAAGTAGGAGAACAAAAGTTTTATAGGACGCCTCTGTAGCGTGGGGCAGGCTAACGGTCCCAATACGCAGTCAAGGGCAAACTTCTCTCGGGTACAGAATGCATGCAATGCTCTTAAAGCGCACGCTCATTGGCATACGCTCTACACTTAAACAAAATACGTTCCACAGTTTCGATGGAGCCACAGTTGTTGCAGTACGGACTCGCTGACTGACCGAAGCGGCACCGCAAGCTGTTTCCAGATGTCGAGGAATTCTAAATGCGAGTCTTGTTCTGAGATAGGGGTCTTCTGGGTGAAGGAAGGCATAATGATGTGTCGGAAGGTTCCAGCATATCTTATTCTCTCCAAACACAAGCCATTTAGCCATCTGAGAAGCATCTGATTTGGTGAAATATGTTCGTCTTTTATTGTGCTGCTTCATCTTGCTTTTTCATTTGCCAGAATGCCACTATGAGCCTCTATCCACTTAAATGTGATATAGTTCCCTGCGGCAATGGACAGGTGGTGTAGGTAAGCTATGTAGAATCAAATGGGGTGATAATTCGTTTTCTTTAGGAGGTTGAACATTGTATGTAGTGCTCCCTATTAGTCGGTGAAAATAACCCATCAGTCCGGCGTTCGACGCAAGACGTAAAGGACAGCTTCTTTGATGCAATGAAGTTCCGCTGCCGTCGAGGATGTCATCCGCTGCAGTCGATAGGATAGCGTTTGTCTTGTAGAGTGTATATAAAGTCCATAAGTGGAAGTCTCCTGAGTGGTTAAGTTTATATGTGAGTGCTGAGCACATAGGCGTAAAATTCGGGGGGGGGGGTTCAATCCCCCTTACCCCCCCCCCCTCCCAATGAGAACATTTGGAGGGCTGAGCCCCCTAGCTTTTGCTAGTGGTCACTTTTGCTACACGCTAGTGAAACCAACAAGTAAGATGAAGTTTTCCGCCTCAACAGTCATCACTTGATTATGTTCTTACGGGATCAAAATGTTACGAGGCAATGTTACAACGTAGTGAAATTTCGCCGACATTTCCTCTGTGATGATTTTTCTTGTAGGCTCCTTGCGGTGTGGGTCGCCTATGCGACGCCTTCGCGTCTTGCGCTGTAGTATTGCAGAGCTGGCAAGCGCTAAACAGGGGCCCTATAATATTGCATCTCGTGTTCATGCTTTTATTCCGCTTTGACTTGATGATGAAGTTATGGATGGGAACGAGCAAAATTTTTAAATACCGGTCAAAGCATGTGCTGCTTCCGGAAAATAATTTTCTTCAAAAAGGATATATCGTCACCGCTCCTCGGTCGAAACTGTTGCGAACCGATGAGTGTGACGAATCGTTTTGAAGGTGGAAATCGGGCTAATGGCGCCATTCCTCAGCCTGTTAAAGTGTGATTGAACTTCGTGGTATCTAAGAAAGCGAGTTGTTGTAGCACCTCTGTGTATGCAAATACATATCAAAGTGCGAGTGCGTCGATAAAGTTGTCTCACTATATATATATATATAAGGTTTGCCCTCCCTCCCCACTCGCGAAAGAGCTGGTACGCCACTGGCCGAGCACAGTGCTCGGCTAAGAAGAAGAGAATAGTCTGCAGCAGCGCAGTCTGAGACATTCGTCTCTTTGCCCCATTGATGCCAGGTACAACTTGTCTTATATTAGAGGCGAAAGCGTCCAGGGGGGGAAATGTTGCAGGCATTATTTCTGTGGCTGACTAATAGGGGCAAGATGAAGCATTTACACAGCTTGGTCGATTGCTGAATTGCTGTGAGTCAGATGAACTTGGTACAGGATATGTTTTTTTTACCTTGTAATATATGTCGAAGATGAGCACGCTCTTGGGTAGAGATGACATCTAGCGGGAGACATGCTGCTTCCGCTACAGTTCCCAATGCTGATGAGCTCTTCGAAAGCCCTGGACCTATTCGTAAGCAGCTGTTGCGTGTGGCTTCCAGAATTCTCTTATTTGCTGGGGATCATCGGTGAAGCATCGGCAGGCAATAGCGTAGTGTTAATTCGATAAATGTTTTCTCAAGCAGTACCACTGAGTGGCATCTACATCCCCAGCGTGTTCCAACCATGAACTTGAAGAGTTGAGTTGCTGCTACTATTCTAGTTCGAAGTTTCTTCACCTGTGGAGGCCTGCAAAGATTTCTTTCGGTGAAGATTCTCAGCAATCTTTGAGGTCAGTGGCCTTCCATCGAAGAGGAGGGGATACTTGCTCAATTTTTTTCTCGTGAAAGCTATGGCTGTACTCTTTTCTGGTGAAAGGTGCATGCTTCGGGTTGCTAGATGCGGGGAGAGGTTCTGCAAAGATTTTTTGAAAGTCACTGTTTGGTGATGTAACGTGAACTTGAAGCACTCGAGATACATATGTCATCGTCGTAAATTGTGATGTGTACTGTCCTTGCTATTTGTATCGTGGTAAGGTTGAAAAGGAGCGGGCTGAGCACAACACCCTGGGGTACACCATTCTCTACTGTATAGAACTGTGTGGGACCGTTTAGAGTGCTCATATATATTTCCCGCTCTTTTGGATAGTTCTCATGTCATTTGTATAGCTTCCCTCCTATAGGCCAAGATAGTCCATGGTTGAGAGAATGATATGGTGAAAGACTGAGTCGAAAGCTGCCTTGATGTCGACGAAGACTACTGTCGGCATACGACCAGCGAAGAAGTCCTCTTCGAGGGAAGAGACAAGTGAGATAACATTGTTGATAGCCGGCCTGCCTTGATGGAAGCGATTCATTTCTTGGGGAAATTCATTGCGGCTTTTTAGGAGCCATGTCAGTACTTTGTGACTCATTTGTTTCATGAGCTTGCCAACGTAACTCAGTAGGGCGACGGCTCGAAAAGAGGTGTAACTTGTTGGCTGCTTACTAGGTTTTAAAATGGGCACAATTTTTGCCAGCTTCCACTCAGCGGGGAACACAGCAGACATACACGAAGAATTATAATATTCTAGGAGAAGTAGGCGGGACGCGTGCAATAGCTTTGCAATGGCTTCAATGGATTCGTCACGGTCGGGTGATGTGCGCATGCTTGACTCACCAATAGCAGTGTTTAGTTCCTAAATTAAAGAGGTAACTCTGGCGGTGGCACTACCGCCCGCGAGTTACCAGGCTGGTTACCTGCAGATGAGGTCGAATGCGTTGAAGTTGTTGATAGTAGTGGGAAGTATCCTTCTGCGAGCTGTTTGAGGAATGTTTGTTGGTGCAGGGAGAGTGCGGCGAATGGGTGAAGCTGTTGGAGTGGCGTGTACACGCAAAAAAAAGACACACACACCAAATTTTGGACACAGGTTGACGAACATGTAATGTTGAGCAAAAATCACGTCATCTTTGCCAGCTATGTTTATCTGGGTAGCACCGAATTCAGGTAGCGCTGTGTCCGTCAGCAGGCTCGGAGCTATTCAATATACTTTTTGTGCGAAACTTTTCTTTCAGCTCGCCTGCGAATACCACACAATCTTTCAAACCCCTCAGAATTTGACGGAAGTTGGTCGCTTTTACTTGAAACATGTGCATCCTTTTAGGCAATGAGGCATCGTAGTGAGTAATTCATCATATACTTTGTAGCGGAAATAATTCATTTGTCTGCAGCGTCTTTGCAAGCATTCCAATCTGTAGATATCGTGACGGCTCTATTTGATGACATATTCAAACCAGCAGCTGATGTCATGATTGGATAGTGATCACTCTCCTGTGTTTCCAAGTTGGTGCACCAGTAAAAGTTTAGAGAAACTCAACTTGTTCCGAAGGTCACGTCAATGTTGTTGATAGTCGTGCCCGGTTCTTCGCAGGTAGGTGATGCTGCCGTAGTCTAAAGGTTCAGTTGAATGTTTTAGAGCAGCTCTGCAAGCTTAGGTCCTCGAAGACAAGTGTGTGAGCTGCCCTAAATGTCATTGTGGGCATTCAAGTCTCCACAAATGATGTCTGGAGAAGGTGTCTTTGAAATCAAGTTTTTAAGCCATGAAGCGTCGAAAGGCCTGCCTGGTTACAGGTGTACTCCGATAAGAATGTATTCTTTATTACCTATTATAGTTATGGAAAGCACGTATTCATTCCCGCTGTGGGGCTTTGGGCTGGTTGACGCTATTTCCCCTAGGCTTCAAAGCGAATAGGTGTACAGCACGAGCAATGTGTAAAAAAACGACAATGTAGTAAGTCTAGAGATATTTTTAAGGTTACTCTGCATGCGAAGGTTACCTGCGGTGCAATTCTTGTACATTATCCACGCAAGATTGGAAGTCGCCTTAGCAGGACAGACGAAAGCTCATATTTTCCCGAAACATACATTAAGTTACATCGACGTTTACAGTACATTGCGCTGATAATTTTTGCAAGTTGTTCTCTATTGGTTGCCTAGATATCTATAGTTGCTAAGACATGGTCAGAGAGGTGTTAATTTACATTTGATTAACATTTAATTTAAAATAGATTGATTTTAATACACTATGACATTTACCTTACTTCTATTTCACATTTTGTTAACTAGCATGCCTTTATTTATCACTTGAATTTTATCATCACCATCAGCATCATCATCATAATTATCATCATCATCATCATACCCACCACCTGCACCACCACCACCACCACCACCACCACCATCATCATCATCATCATCATCATCGTCGTCGTCATCATCATCATCATCATCATCATCATCATCATCATCATCAGCAGCAGCAGCAGCAGCAGCAGCAGCAGCAGCAGCAGCAGCAGCAGCAGCAGCAGCAGCAGCAGCAGCAGCAGCAGCAGCAGCAGCAGCAGCAGCCTGGCTACGTCCATTGTAAGACGAAGGCCTCTCCCATGTTCCTGTGCTTGCTGCTCCCACTTTATACCAGCAAACATCTTAATCTCATCTGCCTACTTCTTTTTAATTAAATGTATATAAGGAGAGGTTGGTGCCAATGCGTGGCGCCGGCGACTCCTCTTCTCTTGCACAAAAGTCAACATCGCATATTTTGTAGCAAACGCAAGGCTATACATATGTATATAGCACAACGCTTACACATTGTGTCCATGTTTTTCAATACTGAGTGTCCACACCACACAGAAATGTGTCCACACTATATAGAAATGTGTCCACGCCACGCAGAGTTTGTAAAAACACAAGTAATGGCACCAATTTAAGTGTTCACAGAAAACATGCAAGTTCAATAAAATGTCTAAGGTGATCTTGTAGCTTAAATACTGAAGTGTTTTAAGAAAGGCTTTCCCAAAATTGTCATAGTAAAACACGAAAATACTCTTTTGGAACATACCGGTTAACAGTGACGAAGTACATTTTTTTGTTTAGTACTTTGGAGCTATTTCTGATTCCTCCCGAAAGTGAACAACTGCACGCGCTGCAGTGGCTTGTAGCTTTCCTTTTGGTCTACCTTACTTTCTGTCTCCCCCTAACTCGCTTGCCTTCTCTGCGAATCCGGTCAGTTACCCTTAATGACCAGCGGTTATCTTGCCTGCGCGCTACATGCCCGGCCCATGTCCATTTCCCTCTTTTTGATTTCAACAATGATATTGCTACGGTATGAGCCGGGCTGTAGTATGTGCCGGGGAGGTAGAAGAGGAAGACGACGTTGTCTGGTGCGGCCTGAGGACTGTTTACCGCGACTGCCGAACTTCATCCTCACCCTGTAAATAAGTCCACCTATCCTTTAATTCAACCGTAACAGTTTTGTGGTGGAGGCGCTGGGTATCAACCAAGCAACACGACGCTTCAAGCGCCTGATCTACGACGAAGCCGCCACCTTGCTGAACTGCTCCCGTTACCACTGGCAGCTGAGATGTCTCACGGCGAAGGAAACCGGATCCCCGCAGCTGCAGACCTTCTACCAGTCCCAGCAGCACCACTAGTACCAGGTTCGCGTGCGGCTGGTCCCTGGTTGCGTCAGGATCTGATAGTGCCTCGCACATTCGGTGGCGAATCTGGCGAGGACGTGGATGCCTGGCTCACACACTACAAACGGGTGAGCAAATACTACCAGTGGGATGTGGTGACCCAGCTGACCAATGTAGTATTTTCTTAACGGACACAACACTCGTGTGGTACGAGAACCACGAAGATGCCCTCACGTCATGGGATCGCTTCGTTTCTGAAATAAGAGCGTACTTCGGAGACTCCGTAGCTAAGAGAAAGCAGGCGGAACAAACGTTACTGCAGAGAGCTCAGATCCCAGGAGAGACGTGCACGACCTATGACGAGGCAATCTTGAGCTCTGCAAGATTGTCAACCCTTCTATGTCAGAGGAAGACAAAGTTGGCCACTTGTTGAAGGGCATTGCCGAGGATGTGTATCAGTTCCTCATCAGCAAAGACAGCCTTGCTACGGTGACCGACGTCATAAGCCACTGTCACACATTCGAGACCCTGAAGATGCGACGTATCACCCCCAAGTTCGGTCACCTACCGAATGTAACCACCGTGGCAAATGTTGACAAATACACGCCGCTTGATCTCGCGTCGACAATACGCCAGATCGTTCGAGAAGAGCTCACTCGACACGCTCGCCCGATGCCGTACGAGCCTACACCCGCACCGCCTCCCTCTCGCCCTTCCGTGTCAATTGCCGCAGCAGGCAACGATGACTGCAACTACAGGCCACCCTCACCACCGAAGTCACAGTGCAATAACTACCCGCTGCCGAGGTACGAAGACCGCTTCAGTTACCCCCATCACCCAGCCAACACCTATTACGACCCGAACGAAGATGCACCCGTACCACCACCACGTCAGCGCAATGCCTTCCAGGAGTACAATGCCTACCGCCAAGCCCCTGTGTGCTACCGTTGTGGTATCGCCGGGCATATAGCTCAGTTCTGTCGTCGACAGAGAGAGCCAACATCCCGATATCGTTCCCCATCAAAGTTTCCGCCAGCGGGCACTGGTCACAACAACGGTCATTGGCTCGCCTATTCCAGGAGTACTTTACGGCGGGGAAATCACAGTGGCACTTCTCCCGCTTCTGACCGTAGTTTGACGCCTCCATCTGGCCGACTGCATCGTTCCCCTTCACCGGGACGACGCCTGTCATCACCACCGCCGCCGGGAAACTAGCCAGCGCGACCGATGGAGGTGAGGTCGCACAACAGGATTTGCCTCAGACGCCTCCACCAGTTATAATGTCCAAGAACAAGATACGTGTCGAAATAGATGGCTTTTGTACAAGTGCTTTGGTAGAAACTGGTGCTACGATATCAGTTATGAGTCTTTCTTTCAAAAGTCGCATTGGCCGCAAAGTTATGTTTACTTGGGGCGAATCAACAAGGTTTCGTGGTGTTGGTGGCGAAGTACTACATCCTGTCGGAGTTTCTGCCGTCAATGTCTTATTGGCAGGAAAGGTGTTCCCAACAGAGTTTCTTGTGCTGCAACATTGTATCTACGATGTGATTCTCGGTCTTCACTTTCTCCAAGGATGTGGCGCTTTCGTCTACTGTAGAAACGGTGAACTTTCCGTCAGCGGTGACATTGTTCCTGCCCTCGTCGATGAGGCACCGGAGGCCGCGAAGGATGCTCTGATTTTATATCAATCAATCAATCAATCAATCAATCAATCTTTATTTTTGCATAGTATGGTTACATCGTTAAGGATATGCAGAAGAGGGTCCCAAGGTCAGAAATACCGTACCGGGACTCTCTGTATATGATCATTAGGTAAGGATTACAAAATATGCACGAAAAATGGAAAAAATAAAAGAAATATCAAGTCAACCTAAAAACAAGTGTACAATAGTTATATAGAAAGAATACTACGATAACGATAATAGCAGACATCGACATTTTTACGCGTACAGAACTGTTTTCTAATTGTATAAATACTGATATTAAATATACATACACATACATATAAGTATATACACACATCTAAATACACATATATATTCATACCAAAAGTGAAAGCATGTAAAGAGATACACCATGAACAATAACAATGTATTTCACGTAATGTTCATATGTAAGTATAGAGGAAAGAAAAAAGCACGAAACACAGTACATGCTATGAATAAGTTATAATTATTGGTTCAAGAAATGAGCTTTGAGTGTTCTTTTTAAAAAAGGAAGGGATGACGATGTTTTGATGGGGTGAGGAAGAGAATTCCATAATTTGATAGCACAGAATGATGCTGTCATTTTACCATAATAAGTACAAGCTTTAGGCAGCAAGAAGTTATTTTTTTAGCAAAGCGAGTAGGGTTATTATTCTTCAAGGAATCCAAGGAAATGAACTCGTGGATGGGATCTTTATTAATTAACCTGAAAAGCAAGGTAATTAAGTTAAATGCAAATAAATCATTAGTGGTGAGCACGTTATTCTCTATGCGTACGATATTATTATTATCGCGACTAAAGTTAGAAATAATGCGCAGAGCTTGATTTTGTATATGTTGAATAGAAGAGAAATGACACTGATATGTGTTGTCATAGGCAGCAATACCGTAATTTATATGACTATGAATGAATGCGTGATAAAGTGAAAGGAGAGCAGAAGTAGACAGACAATGTCTAGCTTTTATTAGTGCTCTTATGCCGAAAGAAGTTCTTTTCCTAACTTGTGATATATGATTGTGAAATTTTAGTTGTTCATCGAGATAGACACCGAGAAATGAAACGCAGTCGCTAGTCGAAATGAAGTGGGAGTCGAGGGTTACCTGAGGTGAAAATTGAAGTCGTCTTTGAGGAGAACGGAAAACCATGAATTTAGTTTTGTTTGGATTCAAAATCAAGTGATTATTCTGACACCAAGTGACAATATTAGCTAAGGCAGTGTTTAATTTATTAGTTAACGTTGTTATAGATACATCCGAGTCTGAGATAGTAGTGTCATCAGCGTATAACATGCATTGTGAGGGTGAAGCGTGTAGAGGAAGATCATTAATATATAGGATGAATAATAATGGTCCCAAGATTGAACCCTGTGGCACCCCCTGATTAATTGTTTTAGTGTCTGAAAACTTGCCAGATAAATAAACTGTTTGCTTTCTGTCACACAAGTAGTTTTTCAGGATTAACGCTGGACCTGTTATTCCATAGGCTTCTAATTTTTTTAGTAACATACCGTGATTAATTGTATCAAAAGCCTTTGAAAAAATCTAAGAATACGGATCCAACAATGAGTCCTTTGTCTATGGAACTTTTAATGTAGTCTGTTAATGAGATTACCGCCAAGTCGGTTGAACTACCAGAACGGAAACCGAATTGGCGGTCGTTCAAGAGATTAAATTTTTTTAGGTAGCTGTTCAGGCGACTAACAAATAGTTTCTCAATTATTTTGCTGACGGATGATAAGATAGAAATAGGTCGGTAATTGGAAATAATTGTCCTATCACCTTTCTTAAAAATGGGTATGACTTTTGTGTTCTTAAGTGTGTGTGGAAAAATTCCAGTTTTAAAGATGTTGTTAATTATGCTGGCCAGCGTTGGAGAGATTAACTGGCCTACCAATTTTAGGTGACGTGCATGAATGTCATCTAATCCAGGAGAGGTATCTTTAAGGCTCTTAATAGTGGTGAAAACTTCTTCTGATGTTACAGGGAAAAGA
The DNA here is from genome assembly GCA_013436015.1 of Rhipicephalus annulatus. Taxonomy (NCBI): domain Eukaryota; kingdom Metazoa; phylum Arthropoda; class Arachnida; order Ixodida; family Ixodidae; genus Rhipicephalus; species Rhipicephalus annulatus. The sequence goes on from WOVY01000615.1 coordinate 328,761, forward strand.
AAAAACGAAAAATTAACTCGACTCATGCTACATTCAGCGCCCGTGTGATCCTGATTGTAAATTTCAAAAAAGAAGTGACTAAAAGCATTAGCTATTTCAAGCGCGTCATTGTACGTACAGTCACTATACATAATTTTTGAGATTGAAGTGTGACACGTTGTTCTGTTTAGGAATGTATTGAGCAACTCCCATTTTCTTTTAGAATTGTTCTGACGACTTATAAATTCTTTTTCGTAATAACTTTTCTTAGCCTTTTTGAGCAAAGAATTTAAGATGTTGCAGTACTTTTTGTATCTTGATGCCAATTTTAGATTGAAAGGTCGCTTCTTTGTTTTTTTGTATAAGTTTTCTTTTTTACACATGCTTTTAAGAAGACCCTTGGTTATCCAAGGACATCGAGGTGAATTGTAACGCCGTTTACATTTGCTAATAATTGTATTCCGAGACACGGCTTCTCGAAAAAAAATTGCAGAAACTTCCGAGTGCACATTCAGGATCTTGCACCTGATCAACTTCAGACCAATCGATATTACTCATATCTTCTATAAAGCTGCTCTTATCGAATACTTTGGCTAAGTATTGTGTACTGTCCGAGCTGGTCGACGAGTTAAAGATGATGAAAATAAGATAATGATCGCTAATATCAGTTTTAATCACCCCCGAGATAGGTGCAGGAGTGATGTTAGTTAATGCGAGGTCTAGAAGCGTTTCTCTTCCATAAAGAGTGCATCTTGTTGGCGACGTTATGAGTTGCTCGTAACCAAATCCACTAAAGCAATCAGTATAATTTACACACAGCCTGTTGTCGATATCTAACAAATTGATATTGATATCACCCACTATGAGAACGTGTTTATTTTCTGCAGCTAATATGTTGAAAATGCGATCGAGGTGAATCATAAATTCAGATGAACATGATGATGGCGAATGGTATATACAGCCCAAAACAAATTTTTTTGAATCAACGGACAAAAAGGAATGATCAAGTTCAATCCATACCGACTCACACTGCGAAATAGGTATACTAATGTCGCGCCTTCTAGTGTAGGAGATTTTATCGGAAATAAATATAGCTGATCCTCCATGACAATCATTTGAGCGGTGACAGTATTCTGATTGATAAGACGGAAATCCAAACATGTTAGTATCAGCTTGACAAAGCCAGGTCTCGGTTATGCATATGAAAGAAAATGGAACAGAAAGGGAAGTAAGAAAGCTACTAATATTATCGTGATTACGCCAAAGGCTTCTTGCGTTCAAGTGAACGAGGCAAGGATTGTTGTCAGATATCAAAGATCGTACATTAGTGGGCGACAGAGAAGCCATGTTTCCCATATATGTTGCATTTCATGGTCGTAGTCAGAAAAGAAGGAAATCTATCTGAAAATGCGTAGATCTGAGTCTGCGAGAATGCAAAACACCCTGCTGTCGTTAGTGTTTCGAGCCTTTATCTGGCAGTTTTCTGTCCACAGAAAGGACCACCTTTCTTGATTTCAACAATGATATTGCTACGGTATGAGCCGGGCTGTAGTATGTGCCGGGGAGGTAGAAGAGGAAGACGACGTTGTCTGGTGCGGCCTGAGGACTCCATCTTTACCGCGACTGCCGAGCTTCATCCTCACCCTGTAAATAAATCCACCTATCCTTTAATTCAACTGTAACAATATCCTTAACCTCGCTTTGTTCCCTGATCCACTCTGCTCTCGTTTTGTCTCTTAAGATTACTTACCTACGGAGCAGAAACCTGGAGACTTACAAAGAGGGTCGCTTAAATTGAAGACGGTGGAGAGAGCCATTGCTTAAATCTATTTTAATTTAGATTCTATTCATCCTTAACTCACCTTATAGCTTCTTTTTATGCCTTATGTCATCGACAAGTGACTTCTGCCTCCTCCTTTTTGCTTTTTTTTCCTCTTTTTCATGTTCGTATAGTGTAGCGTAGCGTAGCGGACTCCGTCTTGGTCAACCTCCCTGTCTTTATTATATGCTCCTCTTCTCTCCTCTAATCATTTAGCATACTCTTACTACATTAAGACTTCTCTTGAATCTTTCTCCACCATACCTGCTTTTGAGCTATACCTCCTGGATCAGCCTGCCTGACATTTGTGTTCACGTCTATTCTCTCTCTCTCTCTTTTTGACCGACTGGCCGGCTCTCTCTCTCTCTCCAAAATTCGGCCACCTGTTAGCAGTTTTTCTTGTAACAGCGAAAATGTTTATGCCAGCGGTAACTTCGCGCTTCATCGTGCAAAACTCCACAAGCGGCTACGCGCCGCATAAATTGTTAAGCCCCGCTGCCGAGTACGCCAGGCCGATCCGGGAGGTATAGCATGCTCAAAACCAGGTGAGGCGCAGAAGGACGTGGAAAGGGAAACGTAGGAGAATAAAGGCAATAAAGGCATAAAAAGCTGGAAAGACATATATAGACACAGGGAAACAAAAAGAAACAAAAAGAGATGAAACAGCCGGTAGAGAGAGAAAGAAACAGGGAAAAAACTAAAGATAGAAAGAGCGAGAAAGCGAAAGAAATATATAGCAAAACAAAGCAATAGAAACATATGCAGAAACAGGTGCATGAAACGGAAAAAGAGAAACAAGCAGAAGAAAGAAAGAAACAAAGAAAGAAAGAAAGAAAGAAATTGAGGGAAAGAAGGAAGGCCACCCAACTCCGCTCGCCCTACAGGCTTGACACCGCTGACGCGAAACTGTCATTGTTTGTTTTTATATGTATCTAGGGAGCCTAAAGAATCAATTATGGTGCGCCAGAATTCTTAATAAAGCGGTCTCTCGCGAACAGTGGCACACTGGAATGAAATGACCTGATAAAGCCATTCTAGTGCTATTCTTTTCGCACTCTAGCCATGTGCCAGCCATACATCATCACACAGGTTAACGCGTCGTAAAGAGTTTTCAGGTGATATACGAAAAGGTGAATGTAAAAAGTGAAATGAGATCATATCTTACGTTCTGAGGGACCTAATTTGCGGCACCCTGCAAGTACGGGTGAATGACCAGTGCGGCGCGCTGCTGCTTGTCACAAGCCTATACACGCCCTATCGGCAAAATACCCGAGTCGTCGAATCGTTGACCTTGCATTGCGAGGATCGCTGGAACGAGGCAGATGACCCACTGTATTTGGCTGTCACTTCAAGCTGGGCTATACCTTATGTCTTAACAACGAGAGCGAGTCAATGGCATTGTCTGAAGTAGATGTCAATCAATCAATCAATCAATCAATCAATCAATCAATCAATCAATCAATCAATCAATCAATCAATCAATCAATCAATCAATCAATCAATCAATCAATCAATCAGTCTTGAGAGGTGACATGCAAACACGTTGCTTCGCTGTTCCAGTTGTTCAAACAACCGAGATAAACATAGCGGCCCATAGTAGCAAACATTTCCTTATGGTCACTGCTATAAGGTATACACACAGATTAAGTGCTAACCTCGTCCGGCTTTTCGTTGAGCGCGTCACCGAACGAAAAGCAATATACAACATTGGAGTCGACAACGGTCGCAAATACAAAACGTTAACCCATGTGATTTCATAATTTCTAGGAGTTTGGCATCTTAGGAGTTGCTGCACCTGTGCGAAGCTGGCACAAATGTAACGAGCGAGCTCGGCGAGCTTGCCGTCCGCTTGGCGCAGCGTGGGCTCTCACTTTACGCGTTGTTCCTCCTACGTGCGCGGAATGTCGCCTTTGTTTGTACCAAATGAAGCTTCGCGATGTGACTTTCCCGACGTCTCTATGTAGCTTCTAATCACTTGTTTTCGCCTACTAAGCACCCCTGATGAAGTCGTCGTCCCCCCCCCCCCCCCTGTCCGAGAAGTGCTGCGCATCAAAATATGGCAGTCTGCGAGCTAAAGTAGTGCAGTCAAGTTTACGGACCTCGCTCTGCTTTGCGAACGTTGGTGTCAGGATTGAGAATTTGTCTCAGGAGAGCATCAAAGCGCACAATGAAATCTATACATTGCGCATTCATTCTTACGAATAGGGACACGACGCTAAAATTGCAAACACTGATAAATGCGGTAACATTATTTGTAAAAGGCTGGTTAAGCTGAAAAGCAAGTTCGCATATTTGACGAAAAGCTGGCTTTGAAGTGCCACTCTGTATATTGAAGTACCAGTTAAAATAGTCGCCATTGTGTATGAGCTTACCTTATTTCGATGCCTGTCAATTAAATGTAATGGAAGTGTTACATCGGTAGAGTTTGAAAATACTCCTTAAAGTAAATATTTAGAGAATTGTAGGCCTGTCTTGAAAATGGTTGACTTGCCATTCACCAGTTATTCGAATTGAAATTTATTCGTATTCAATTCAGTATGTTCATCGTGTGATTCGTGATCGATTGGGTTATAGATTTGAGTATTCGCACACCCCTAATGAACACAGTACAATTGAATTCTACCTATGCTAGAATTTTTCAGCATTTTGTGCGTTCCCGGGCTCTTCCTTCCACTCAACACTTGTTGATACGTCAGCGTTCTATGCATTCCACGTTATTTCGATATTTGTTTTTACTACTCGAAACACTAACACTTGCTTTCCAATTTATTTTTTTCGTATATTGTCATGGGGTCATGACGAGGCTGCAAGCAGGAGACTGAATGGTCAGATCAAACTGTTTATTTGGGCAAACCTGTGCCCGGTAAACGGAAAGTCGGGTTACAGTAGCACCCTTGCACTGATGACGGTGAATGCAGCATCGGCCGTCAATCAACTGACAAGCGGCGAAGCGCGACGGAATTTATACACTCGCCATCGAACATTCTAACGTTATCGCAAGCGGCGACGTAGATTCCAGAATAATCTGAAATGCTCACGACATGAGCGTAATCTCAACAAAATTATCTACTGCAGTCCTGAAGCTTGTCGAACACCGTAGGCGCGGTATGCGCTGAGAATCGCGTGACAGCGTAACGGGGTGATAAGAACACTTGAGGAAGGAACGTGGGAACATGTATACCTGTTACACTGCTTGATCCTTCGGGGCTCACTGTCGTTTTTTTGTTCTATCTGTACTTTGCTTCTCAACGAGTTTCCTGGTGGTCGTCACGGTTATTCGGAAGGGGAATGAATTGTTTTATGGTCTTAAAATAAAAATAAACATGGTGAAAAAAGACAGGACAAGGGAGAGAAGAACACAGAGTGACCGTTCATCTAGTCTTCCTGTTTTTTAATTAATGTGCTTTTTAATATTGTGCTTACAGTATTACTATTCATTGGACGTTCTTACGTATACTAACAACCCCTCTGCCTTGGTTCTTTATCGAAATGTTTCAATAAGCGATACAACTTGAACCCGATTTCTCTTAACAAGCAAGTGAATGTCAGAACATAAAGTATGTGCAGACATCTGTTGCGCGGCGTAACTGAAATCGCCGACCGAAAAACACACTTAATAGGCCGCCGAATACGCCTGCAATACGTGTCTCTGGTTCGAGATCTTCACGACGGACCACGGCAGCTATGGCGGTGTCGGCTGTTAAATGATAAATTAAGCGCTGGTCGTTTTTTTCACACGGCTCGTACGAACAACACACACTTCGCAGAAGAAACCTGCGTTGCGTTAAACGTCAAGTCCAGCCTCCGGCGCTTTCTCACGACTCAGTCACATCCGACTAAAACCTTGGCTGCATGGAAACGGTATGGCGTCAGAGCGTGACCGGGCATATCGTTAACGTGGGAAACTATCTGTCGCAATACAGATAGATAGAAAGAGAGGAGGCAGAGACTTGAAGGTCGTCAGAAGTTATAACGTATGGTTTACTACCCTACAATAGGTTCTCTGAAGGAGCAAGGAAAAGAAAGATGAGAATATTAACGAAAAGAGAGTAGGCGCACAAAATAAAACCTAAAATAAATGGAAGGTTTGGAGCAGGAGTATACTAAAACCTATCCTGCAAGCCACTGCCAGGCAAAAGTTTCCGCAGCACTGGCGTTACTGAAACAGCTATATTGCAGTATACCAGCACTTCGTTACGCGACCTTGTGAGGCCACGTTAGCGTTATCTATGCATTGTCTGCTGGTTCCTTCGCTACTGATTCACAGATGTCTAATAAACTTTCCAGCTACGTCGTTATCACGCTGAAACAGGTTATTTATAGCGAGATTTTACCGCTTTGACGTCATCTGAGCCATCCATGACGTCCCGCGCAAGTTATCAGTAAGGCCTCATTAAGATTTCAGTGCGCCGACAGTTCGGGACGGTATTCAACTATGACCTGTCGTCCAGGCGGGTCAGCAAAGCCGTGAGCGGCTGTCTGGAAAGCTGTAGCGAGATCGGCTACATATTTTAAGTTTACTTTTATGTTCAAATACTGTCGATTTCTCATAGAGTTACTGCATGAGTGGGAGTAAATTCATACAAGAATGTACAGAAGTAATGCGAACAACAAAATATGCGCTTTATAAGAAATAAACATTTACAAGCATAAAAATTGGACACTCTAAATTTACACACAGTAAGCAGTGTCATCAAGCAGACCACAACGTCAGTAAAGGAACAATAAAGTGACAGTACACAGAGCGACATGTGTCCGCGTCAAACAGCTTCTTCTAAATGTTCAAATACTAATTACAGCGTAGACTGAGTAACAATGATTTCATCTAAGGCATTCCAGTCTCTTACAGTTCGTGGGAAAAAAGAGAAGCGAAATACAATGTTAGCAGTACTAAATTCTTCTAACGTGAATCTGTATCTGTGTCGTGTTTCTCTGGCAGAGCTGTATGTGACAAATGAATGATCAAATCTTAAAACTATTGTATAGCAACGAATACAGGAATTTCAACCTGTGCACTTTCGCTCGTTCAGACAAAGTAGTGAGGCCAGCCAGCCGAAGAAGTTATGTCAGGGAATCGCTATTCATGTAACGAGTTAAAATAAAGCGGACAGCTTTTCTTTGTACCCGTTCACGCGCAGTGATGTGTTTCGAGCGTCGGAAATCACGCAATACTGGCGTATTCCAATGTTGGTCGGATGAGACTGGTGTATAGGCAAGAGAACGTCTTTCAAATGAAAACCCGGCAAGCGATAGTTTAAGGAATAACAATTTATTTATTTATTTTTAAAATTTGCTGCACATGCGCATTTCAGCCTAGGTCACTGCATGCTCATCGTGACACCCAGTTAGTTGTACTGTGAAACGTTTCGCACGTGGCGTACTGTTGATACTGTAAGGAAAGGTAAGTGTCGGTTTCTTGATTGTTATGTTCACTATAGACCCGTCTTTGCTGCATTTAACACCATTCTGAGCACTACTGAGTCACTTCGTACAGAGAATTACGAAGTTTTGTTTTCTTTTTTGATCTAGATGGGAGCCGACAGATGGAAATAACGTAGTGGGATAATCAGGGTAAACAGTGGAAGCGCCTCAGATAGGCTGGCCGACGTTTCGGTAGGAAGACCTATCTTTCTTAAAGGGCCTTCGAAAAAGATAGGTCCTCCTATGGAAACGTCGGCCAGCCAGTCTGAGGCACTTCCACTGTTCACCCTGATTATCCCACTAAGTTTTGTTTGGTCACTTTCAGTTTTAATTGAGTAGTACAGTACGCAGTCGTCTGCAAATAGCCCAATGTTCATGTAAACGTGCTTAGTTACATCGTTTATTTATAGTAATAAGAGCATTTGGGCTAATACAGAACCCTGAGGTACAGCGGATAAAACGAGAACAGTATCAGGCACATGGTCGTTGTACTGTATTATACTGGTAACGATCTGAAAGATAATCTTCAATCTAACGCGTGAGCGGTCCTATTTCTAACAGAAATTTTTAGTTTATAGTGAAGCTTGAGGTGAAAAACGCAATCGAAAGCCTTAGAGAAGTCGATAAAAGTTACATCTATTTGTACTTGACTGTCAACATCTTTGGCAAAGTTATGAAGTGTTTCTACTAATTTAGTAGCAGTCGATAGCCTACTACGAAACACATGCTGATTAGAGTGTAATATGTTGTGACATTCGATGAACTCTGTTAATTTCAGGATGATGTGTTCCAGTATTTTGCAAGATGTATGTACATGTCAGACATATGGGCCTGTAGTTAGCTGGGGAAAACTTATCACCTGATTTATGCATTTATATAGAACTATGTTTTGATTCTAGCACCTCTACGCTCAACCAGGCGCTGACTCAACAAAAGGGACGAAAGAAAACAGCACTCATGAACAAGAACACACGTATACAGGAAAACATGTTCTATCATTTCTTCGCCGCCACAGTAGATTCAGCTTCGGCCATATATGCGCCACACTGTAAAAAACCGGTTGCTAAATTGTTGGTTATCATTCCTGATAGCTACGGAAACTAGTTCGTCGCAGATCTGTGAAAGAGGACCACATATTTGAGTATTGTTTTTTATATACCGCTTGGGAAGGTGCGGGATACAGGTCGGAAAAAAAATACGTGAAGTATCGCTTCCGGTATCTAGCGGGACTTATTCATAAAAATCGAAGTTCCCCGTCTCTTTATCTGTAAGCGTGGGCAAACACAGAATCGACTGCCGGAAGGGATCGCTGCCTAAGTGCCCCACGAACTCATACTCAATTCGCGCTCATGTCGTCGTCCTTGACAACAAAAAAAAGCACCAGAGGGAAGGGGCTTCCCCGATGTAGTCATCCGAGTAACACGGGGCTCTTGTTTTTGTTTTTCACTCGAAAATTATCTCTCTCTGTATCTTTCGGTTTTGGTGTTTTTTTAGAGCCACTACGCGTAGGAAAACGGGCGGAATGATATCGGGTTGGGCTGGATTGTTCACTTTTAAGCCATATTTTCGTTCGAAGGTCTTCGCGTGCGCGTGTTCTCGTTTAGTTTGCTCGTGATGACGCCCGGCCTGCAGATTGAAAAGCGAACGAAGTTCTCCGGTGGTTCTGAGCGTGAGTTACTTGAAACCATTCCGCCCGTGTAAGCATAGGCGTGCGCAGGGGTTTTTCCATTCAGGGAGAGGGGGGGGGGGACTTGGTGTAGTTTAAGCTTTGCCCCCCTGCCCCCGTCCTCCCTCATCCTCCTCCTGCAGCAGATTCGTTCTTTCACGTGCCATATATCTTTAAAATTTCGTACAACTCTGAATTCAATTGAAAGTTGGCGTTAGCGTATGTATAACTTTGACAGACCTGCGGGTAGAAATCGTAGGGTTAGAAGCCCGGATTACCGTTTAGCTTAAGGAAAAAGAAGTGACGGATTCGGCAACGTTCATGCTACTGGAAGCACAAATTAACAAAGAGCACGCGCAGACGTGCCGATCATGTCCACCGTGGTGGTCGTGGTAGACACGATCGAAGCCACGACCAGGACGTCGTGGGTTCCATCCCGGACGCGTCGGTCACGTTTTGATGGGGGCAGAACGAAGGAGGCCAGTTATTCTGTGCAATTTTCGTGTCGGTAGAAAAACACCAGATGGTCAAAACTTCCCAGACTCTTCAATACTACGTCCCTCATAATCGTACTTTAGGTTTGGGACGTAAAAGCCCATATTTAGAGATGCGAAGCATGTCACTGATTAGCCTGTGTAACGCTGTCCCTCCGTACGAACACGCCTGCGTGCCAAAGGTGTTGGCGCGGTGCCAAGTAGGTCACGCCGCTCCTGTGCGTCACGCTCCCCTCGCAGTGCACGCTGACGTCACTCTCTTCCTCGCCTGCCACGCGCTCGCCGCGGCGCCCGCAGCTGCAGCCTTGTCCGTTCACCCTCAACAGCAGCAGCGACCACCGCTCGCTACACTGCATCTCTCTCTCTCTCTCTCTCTCTCTCTCTACCTTTAATCCTATCCTTTTAATCCCTCCTCACCCCCATCTCTTGTGAGCTACTGTTGAGGTGTCACACGCTGATGCAGACAGTTACGGGGCTCACTTTTCTCTTTTTTTCCCTCTTATAACCACAATCTCGTGCGGATTCGTTGGTTCATGAGCAATAAATCTGACGCGCGTTCAACTTACGCCTTGAAACATGTCGGTACGTGTCACCTATAAGACCTACGCCAGCCATCGCCTCAAACCAATCTTCCAGCGCTCACCGCAACACCCGCGTGAGCATTGTTCAACCCGTGACGTTAACCGTGCGCAACGCTGTTGCTTCGCATCCAACCAAGTTTCCCTTCGGGGAGATGGTCAAAGTTTCTCTGTTTTTGGTGTGCTCATGCTGCGGCATTGATTCCCACCATTGGTTTACGCGATTCAACAGACACTGAAGTGAAAAATTGACACATTTACGCTCAATGAGGAAGGACACATAACTTCTCACCGTCCTCGTTTTATCAGCTGCAATATACTTTGCTATTTATCACCATCATGTTCAAGTTTTGCGTTAGTAAGCTTGATACTCAGTAAGAAAGTTTGATTGGTCAATAAGCATAGTATTTGTTATGATGAACACGGTTAAGCGTGCATAGGCGCAAGATCATGCTTTCGCATTAGTTCTACCTCATTAAGATAAAAACAGGACAAAAATCATTCCTCCCCAACGCCTTGCGATAACTTGCTTTCAATATCATATGCCAAAAAAGCGATGCAAGAACATACGAATGGCTTATACAAACGTATAGCTTATAACAAGAGATAACAACTTGGTGCACAACTAGCGGATTAGATACAATAGACGCGCTTGTACTTTGTTTCAAAGTGGACATCCAAACACAGAGTCTAGACGGAAAAATACTCATGCTGAAGAAATGCTGTATGCCTTGGAAAATGCGATTGGGCGTCAGTACATATAGGAATAAACAATCAGGCACATCCGTTGAAGGACAATGATAAAAAAGAGAAGACATAAACACTCATTAGAGACCAGGATGTTTCATTGAACGAGGGAATTCCTGTCGCGCCTCCCGGGGCCATTCGCACTCATGCAGAGGCTCGAAAATTTTCCTTAGATTTGTCGACCTCGCAAGCCCCGATGCACGCCTTCGACTTAGCCGCTGCGTATCCATTGCCACACGACTTCCTGTACCAACAAACATCGAGCATAACGTACGTGTTATGTAGCACGTGCGATGAGCATGCGCTTGGGCATACTTACATCCCAACACGCCAATATGCCGCAGCACGCATCGTCTTACAGCGCATATGCGCATCCTAAGGTCACTCAGTACCACGCTGCTCGCATGAGGGTTGAAACTTGGAGGCCGACAGCTCCTGATCGGTCCTCAGAACGCATTTGCTTTGTCGGGCGGAACCAGTCGTCCCTGCAAAAGGCAAACCGCATGTGACACATAGTCGCAGAGGAAAAAGGAAATTTCCGCGAAGGAATGGTGTAAAGCAGCGGTGAGAGGAGCTTTCACTTTCACATTACGGCAGGTGACGTTTTTATATGCGTTTTGGCGTGCGCGGCGAAATATATCGAGAATAACTGCGTCACGCTGTGAGAGCGTTTGCTACGATACGCGCATACAAGCGATAGAGATCGGCTGACCGCGCCGAAGGTCGACGCCAATCTCGCTGCTTGTGAAAGGCAAGGCAGCTAGGTATCACCGGTGTCCTTAACGGCGGGCAGAGAGGCTTATCGCTCCTCGCTTAATTTTCTCCACTCGATCTCTCTCCGTCGGTCGCGCGTTTGTGTTTCGTTTCTTTCGCGCGTCTGGAGGTCTTTATCGTATGCATACTGCGATCGCACTTTCACTTGGGAGGCGTGGTGGCATCGCCGATGGCGTGCAAGCTGCGGAGCGCGCGTCGTGTGTTTGTAATAACAGTGCAATACGTGTTGTAAGCACCGATGCATGGAAAGCTCTCGGAAGCCGGCTGTAGTGTAGGCGCACAGTCGTTGACCCTGGACGAGTGAAACCAGAAAAACATTCGAGGAACCTTGATGACGTTACGAAGCACGGGCTATATCTGTCTTGCAATCGAAGTTCGGTCGTCTACGTTCGTCAAGTTACGAGTAAGACTGCGTGTGGGCTGCCTTTTAAAGGCAAAGCTCCTGAAGCCTTGGTTCGGGCGTCCCCGATGCGATAGTAGTAGTAGTAGTAGTAGTGGTAGTAATAGTAGCAGTAGTAGTAGTAGTCGATAGCCTCCTCTCGTTTAGTCATTGGAATGCCCGTTGAATGGCGGTACTTGTATATAATAAAAATATGATGAATAGATGCAAGATGGCGGTACTTGGTGTGTTCACTGGATGGATGGACGGACGGACGAATGGACGGACGGACAGACAAACAGACAGACAGACATGCGCATGGACGGACGCATGGACGGATAGACAGATAGACAGACGGATGGATAGACAGACAGACGGATGGACAGACAGACAGACGCACGCACGCACGCATGGACGGATGGATGAACGTAAGGATGCACAGGCGAACGGACGGACGCACGGACGGTCGCACGGAGGACGCAGCAAGAACGAACGGATAGGCGGTAGCACGGACGGACTGATGGATTCGAATTTGCCCCACTCATCATCATTCACTTCGTGTATAGGCTGGGATTTTTTTTTTCTTTTACTGCTGAAATATGTTATGAGACCAAGCAAGAGCCGATTTTGTCAGTGTAGTTGCCCGCCGCCGCTGACAGTGCCGCTCGCAGCTCTCAAAATGAGAGGGAGAAAGCAGGTTTGACAGGGACCTAAAAGCAGCCTCTCTACACGGCAGTCGAATAATCCATGTAGCAAGGGCCAAGTCCGTGCTCAAAACCTCTGCACCAAAAAAAGAGAACAAAAAAGCGCCAGGCCTGCCGTCACACAATGCAAATTACGTAACAAGTGGGTTGTTTATGCTTTTAGCCTATTACGAAAGAGCTCAGCCACATTATTTCATGGTCATCGACCACAGCACGACAGAGTGCACATAATACCTTACATATATGTGCAGTGGATATCTCACGGATAACTCACGGCCCGAGTGCTTGTTCGTGTCTCTTATCTTCGTCTCGTGAGTTTGTGCGCTGCTACTGCCCATAGTGGATATCTCGTTACTCCGAAAAGTTAATTATGGCTTAGCGGATTTCCCTACATCCGAAAATTAAGACGATTCTTGGCGTAGTGCGAACCCTGCAAGTCTACTTGTATTAGTAGCCTCACGAGAGTTTACAACGGGTTCTAAGAAACTGTTTCGCTCGCTTTCGCTGTGACTGTACTGCGTATTCCGCGCAGGCCTAGCGCTTTTTTTTTCGCGCAAATGGCATTTTATGCTGACAAGAAATTGACAAAGAGAGTTTCGATTCATAAAATGAGTTGAAATTTGCCGAGCTAAGAAGGAGTGTCTACAGTGGGGTCAGCAGATTCCCAGTGTAACCTGCTTGTCCTGGCTATCGGTAGCTTATAGCTTTGCTATAGGGGAACGCGTGCGCATAAATGGAGGTCATATAACTCCACAACACTGATGCACTTGACGAAACATGCGAGTGGCAGACCCCTTCCTTTGTATGGCGCATGAGAAGAGAGAGAGAAGGAATGTAGGAAAGGTAGGGAGGTTAACTAGACTATGCCTCCAGTTTGCTACCCTACACATAGGGAGGGAGAGGGGGGAGTAAAAGAGAGTGAGAAGGATAAACACATGTCATATCACACACACAATGCCGAGTTTCACAGGCGGTCCCTCAATGAAGTTGCTGACAAGTATCTCAGGAGGGCTCGTGTGGCTTTTTGGGCTGATGTGCTGCGCGAGCAGGCTCCTAAGATCTTTGCTTCATTAAATGGCCGGTCATCGAGTCTATTGAAGGCACAATGGAGAGTCCGGCGATCTTCTTCAAATTGGGCACAGTGGCACAAGAGATGTTTATTAGTCTCTATACAGTTGCGAATGAGAAAAAATTAACTTTATATATGGTGGTGCACTTGCGCCTTTGACGACATATCTTTCTCACATCGCGTGAAAGTGACCTGGAGCTGTAAAGTTTAGCTCGTGGCCACGTGGGAGACAATAACTGTATCCGCACATGACGCAGGTCATGTGCGCAAGTGAGCACTTAACGAGCGCGGTGACCTTCCTGCTGTGAAATCTGTTGACGATGCAGGTGGTGGCGGAAATGTTGCATGTTCATCTATGTTTCTGCAGAGTGGCGATGACGCGCTAGTCTGAACTTTCCCTTCTTAGACTTTTTTAATCGTGGAGGTGCGCGAAAAACGATTTCACACAAGCACACTCTGTAACGCCTTAAAAGTGTTTTCAGGGCTCTTAGGGTTTTCATCAAGTCGTGCATCACGCGGGACATCACGTATTTGCCTCTCCCGCTTTTGATGGTGCAGCTGGCAACTTAGCTTTAAATGCAAGAACTCAATTTAGCGCTCGCCCACGGGATTTCTCAAACGTCTGTGATTACCAATGATGTCCTGGCTTTCCGTATTTACTCGCATACTAGCAGCACTGCCTAGCGCTGGTCAGCATTAGCTGGTGTTGGTTAAACACCTGCCGATATTGGTGTGTGTTTGTTGGGTAATGTTGACTAAGCTATGATTACTACTGATTACTGATTAATGTACAACATTGGCTGATATAGGTTAGGCGATCTTATCAGAGCAAAGTTGTGTCCACTTAAGTTGAATCAAATAACAAGCTCCAATTACGAACTTAAAATTTCATACCGAGATACTTACAGCAGTGGGAGCTTTTCAGGCCAGTGCCCCATCACCATAGTGTCGCTGCTGGCCAACTTCAAATGTGGCTCGGGCTGCATTGTATGTCGTGATGATTGCTGCAGCACTAACTGACGGCTAAGACAAAATCCTAGTCCTCGTGTGTCTTCTTGTGCAAGTTCACGCTCCATCAATCATGCTGATTCACGAGTTTCTTGTGAATTGGTGTGTGCTAACAACAAGCGCTCCTTCATTTGACCATGATTGTCAATTACTATAAGGGGACAGCTTCAAACAACACGTGCATAGCAGAAAGGGCTGTTTGAAAGGGTGAAATTATGAATCGGCAGAGCGCATGCACACAGGGCAATAGCCAAGCTTACCATGCCGTCGCTGTTGAGTTCTGTAGCCCCGGCGCGGTGGTCTAGTGGCTAAGGTACTCGGCTGCTGACCCGCAGGTCGCGGGATCGAATCTCGGTGGTGGCGGCTGCATTCCTGATGGATGCGGAAATGGTGTATGCCCATGTGCTCAGATTTGGGTGCACATTCAAGAACCCCAAATGGTCGAAATTTTCCGAGCCCTCCACTACGGCGTCTCTCATAATAATATGGTGGTTTTGGGACGTTAAATCCACATATCAATCAATCAAAGCTGTTGAGTTCTTTGTTCGAATCTTATGGCGGGCATGTCGTTTGCCTTCGTTCTACAAAATCTTCACTCCAGTATTTTCGTCTGAACTTCCCTTTCTCAAACCTGTGATAGTGTCTCTCGCACATGTGCTGGACCGGACGTGGAATGTACATGACACTGCAGACGTGCTTCACGTCGGGGAGCGTATTGGGTTGGTCGGGGAACGTCGGGGACGAAGTGGCTCATGTCGGGGAGCGCACATGACATGTGTCGAATTCCACTGGTAGATCCGGAATGGCCGCCGAAATCATGGAGCGAGCATTCGGATTACGCCAATCCAAATCTGCCAGTGGAACTCGTGAATTCCCCGCCATGCCTTGCCGTCTCTCATAATCATATGATGGTTTTGGGACGTTAAACCCCACATATCTATCAATCAATGCCCTACCTGTGTTCACGCCGGAAATCATTCACACATACGCCACTAAACCAGTACCGGAGACTTCCTCGACATAGCCGATTATCTTTGCCAAAACTTCGGCCGTGCACACGGCGGGAAAACACATACGGCTCGTGGTCCTCGCTGCTACTACAGATAGCAGAACTAGTGCTCTCGCTGTCGCTCAAAGCGAGGAACAAACCAGCAGCATCATACAATGCCATTTTAGAAATGTAAACAAATTCACAGGGCACCCCTTCAAAAAAAGAAGAAAAAACACTGAAGGCAACATCGCTGCTCGACTGTATACCGGCAATGACGGCAACGCATTCTCAGAGTTTCGGTGAAATCCGTCTCTAAAAGACGGAGCACGCAGAACGCTTCATCACGGAGTGGTTTGCTCCTAATCTGCCAGTGGAACACGTGGACTTTGAATCTACCAGCGCAATGCAGAATCTCGGCCGCAGAGCAAGAGAACTTGCTCCCGCTCGACGAGTGGAATTCGCCAATTGCCTGTGGCGTCTGATGGGCCCGAAACACGACATTGCAGCCGCATTACAGCCGCCTAGTGCAACGCGCGCGCCCTTGTCCTTGAGGAGCCGTCCTTAGACGCCTTCGTCATTGGTTACAGGGACCTGCGACGTAGAGGTCGTCTGCTGTAAGCGAAAGTGTTCGCTATTATCGCCACCCCACAATGCATGGTTATTTGGGTGTCTTTTTTTTGCTATTATGGACGTCCTTCCCGTTTAATATTCACGCGGGAACATATTGATGGAGTGTCGCTCGTGGTTACAGGGAGCGAAACGTCCTTACTGGCTAATTTCTCGTACGCTATCTACATCTTTGCGTCCTGATTCCCAAGCGTTCCCAAGCCACGCGGAAAGCCGAAGACTGAAATGATTCGGTAAGTGGTGCACAATGATGTACCACAATTTTCTTTCTTTTGTGCAGATGAATAAACATGCTTAGGTCGCAGCGTATCCCTAGCCAGTAATTGGTCGCTACCCCCCCCCCCACTCCTTTTCCATGACTAAATTGTCTCAAATTGCTGTGCAGGAAGGCTAATTGTAGTACAAAAGCTGGCAGGTTGCCCTGAATCCGTTTTATGGCCTGTTACTAAGCGTTAGAGAAGGGTAGGGGATTTAAAAGTAAGAAGAGAGAGGCGTTGATGATGAGGAAGGTAGCGATGAAGCAAAACCTTGGAAGTTCAAAATTGTCAGTGCGACATTCTGAAAGCGCTGATCAAAATTTTGCGCGTGACAGAACTTGAAAAGAGATTATAAATTGACTATAGAGTTTGTTCTACAATAGTGTAGAAAACTTATACGAAATAAGGGGAGAGGTATACCAAAGCAACCCTTAGTCCTTATTTAGAGTAAAAGAAAGAGAGAGAATAAGGATGAAAGAAAGGCGGAGAAATTAACCATGGCTGAGCGTGGTAAGCTACCTTGAACTAGAGAGGGGGTAAGGGGAATGATAGTTAGAGAGAATGAGAGAAATATCAATCATGCCGTCGACAAAATGGCAGTTATGTACTTGACATCACAGGCGGTGAGTTACACCCGTCTCTTAATCAAATGAGCACATTTGAGCAGCGCATTTAAACAGGTACGATGAAAAGTTCAACATTAGCAGAACACCCAAATCTTAACTAAACATTAAATTCGGTCTCTTAACTTTGTAGCTCACTTACTACCGATCAGAGAACGTCCGTCTTTATTTCAAAGGGGTGCTGCACGGTAACAAAAAAGATTAAGGGATAAAATTTTGCAGAGAATGACCACCGACACAAAGTATTGTAATTTGGGAGTGAGGGCTGATTATGGATTCCATATTTGTGTCGCATTCTATTGATTTACGCCCCTACGTCCGAAGCTATAAAAACTTTAGTGAAGAGATGCCAGTATCCAGCTTTCAGAGATAAGCAACTTGGGATTTAACGAGATGATTTGATGGGAGCTGCTTTCGTTTCGGACGCAGCTAAAAAGAAAAAAAAAACTCTCATGGTGATTACGCTAACCGTAGTTGTTTCCGTGTTACCCATAACGAGATTCTTTTTCACTTTTTATGTGGTTAGAAAAAAAATAAGCTAGCTCTCTTGGATGCAAGGCTAATGATAATGGGGATTTTGCATCTCAGAACTACGATAGGATTATATGTAGTAGAGGGGCGCGGCCACCGGAATCCGATCGCGTGAACTTCGGATCAGCAGCCGAGTGCTATAACCACTAGACCACCGCGGCGGGTATAGGCGGAAGATTCTGATCGGGAATCGATTCGTCACAGCATGTTTTGGCAGCACAATACTGCGGAATCGCTTTATCAAATGATAGTGATACATCCGCAAGGGAGCTGCAACACCGCGCGGTAGTGCCGAAAGAGTGCAAGTACGCTGCCAACAGACGCTTTTGCGATAGCGAATGCGTTTGTTTAGATGAGATGAATAGTGAACGTTAGAGTTAAAAGGGTTGGACTTCGTATTCGAGATTGGCTTTTGTCTGCCGTAGCTGGGACTAAACGGACAGCGATGTAGTAACGTTAACGATAGGCTTCTGGGCGTGCGGAACACAAACGGAATTTTTCCGTGCTGTGTTAACGACGTTCTCCAATACGAATCGCTTCTCAACAAACAAGTATATTTGTATGCGCGAGTGTGTCTCCTGTTGCCGCGATTACGGTGGTTTGTCTTGTGACGCCCAACCTTGATGCAAAAATGAGGACGGAACTATTCCATTGCGGTGGCGTACTGGTGGAGATAAGTGGATAGTTAGCAGAATAATAAGTGGATGTTTGCCTAAATATGATACTGCATTTATGTGTGATGTACACATGTAGACACATGGGCACTTCATTCTTTTCGTGGAGTTTCGTATCTACAGCTAGCGTCGAAAGTTCAGAAACCACGAGACCCAAGAAAACGTTGAATTCGCTGCTTTGGTATTAAGCCCTGTATTTAGATTTTCAGCCTGTTTGAAATCATGCGAAGAGCATGTACGGTGCAGTTGGACCAAAGAAAGCCTCAACTTGCTGAGGAATTCACGGTTTCCTGAGATGTAGCTGGCTGTAAACTTGAAGCGCCGACGTCACCTCTCTACCATAAACTTTGTGTTTATGGCATTTTCTTATGCCTTTACAAAAATGTAAATTTGGGCATACTATATATCTTTACCGTGCAGCTGGAGATATTGTAATACTTATAACGAGGCTGTTGAATCACTTTGAGAGTACCGTTATAGTCTTGCACTTTGGGATCATCGTCTGTGTATTTTATGCTTTTTAATCATCCTGTTATGTCATAATAACTACAGGATATTTGATTGGTTGATTGACTGATTAATTGGAACGCATGAATTACGTTTTTTAACGTGCATTTCTGTGTTTTTTGTTTTTGTGTTGTGACATGCATTTTTGCGCAACTCGTGCGACACTGATAGGCTGCCATATGTCGTAACACCAAATGTTTCCTTTTTGTCCAACGATACCAAGCAATTGTTCTAACTGTAGCAAGAGAAAAGAAATGTACACATGTAAAAACTTTGTGAATAAAAAATAAACGTATTTACACGTGCACACTACTGCTGTCAGTAAGGCATGTTGGCTATGAAAAACCCATCTACGCCGTATAAATATGTGTGCATGCATGCATGTGCTCTTACGATTATAATGTTTAGAAAAAGAACTAAACGAGATTATAATCAACTTATATTGTTTTTACTCGTTAGCCGTGCCAGTAATAAATGTTTGGCTATTAAGGTGACCAGTCTCTTGAAACTGTAGCGGGTTACGAAAAACACTGAACGGGAAAGCAATATAAGAAAGAATAGAAATACAGTCGAACTAATCTCGAATCAGCGGGATTGATACACAGTACAAATATCAAACAATGACACCAAGAACAAGACATGAATATTCAGATCTGTATGCACAGTTGTAACAACTTAAAGGGTCCCTTTGCCAAGCGCAGCTGTGGCCTTCTTCGATAACACCACACGCAATTATGCACCACTTGTCCTTTTTTTGTCATTGATTATAGGCAAAGTGTCGTCGAGGTCATTCTCCCCTAGCAAAACCGCAGTGTTCGTCATTAATATGCATATACCTTTGCAATTTCTCCCGAGTCGCTAGGCTATGTCTCCTTCGACGTCACTGAAATTTGTGCAGTGCTCATACTTATACACACGAGCCTTCAGCATTCACGACGAGCGATTTGCGGTTTTGTTTATTGCGCGCAACTCTTATTGCCGTCTCCACCCAATGTCTCTGCTTGTTTATTACCCTGTTTAGCCGATTTTTTTGCGTGCTCCTTGAGCCCTCGTAAATAGA
This sequence comes from Rhipicephalus annulatus, assembly GCA_013436015.1. NCBI lineage: Eukaryota > Metazoa > Arthropoda > Arachnida > Ixodida > Ixodidae > Rhipicephalus > Rhipicephalus annulatus. The sequence continues at coordinate 348,669 of WOVY01000615.1, forward strand.
TTTAATTGCGACACCGTGCTCTACAGTCGGGAGAGAGGTTTCCAAGGCAACAGAGAAGCAGGCAGCTGCGCTGATGCTGTATATATAGCACCCTACAGTCACGCTCAAGGTATGCGCGCTACGCGGTGATATTTACCATAGACGCCGAAGGGCGCCACAGTATATGGTGCGATAAACGTCACGAAGCATTGCATCATGTTAGATGTACAACTTTTCCGCGAATTCCCGTGAAATTACGTCTACCTCCATGATGGACCGAAGCTTTAAGCCACGTGGTTTGGTCCCTGGGTATATGTATGGTATTTGCTGCAATAACCGCTCATACAAACTTCTTCGCTTCTCATGCTGGAAATGAGCCGCAATACGAAGCTAAAGCAGGTGACATGAAAAGTGAAATTACGGGTCACGACTGGCGATGGTCGCCAAGCCGATCGTTTCTTTCCGTCTCCCTGGTTATAAGGAGTGGGAGGACGCACACGTACGCCGGCCGATTGGGAGACGCTGTTACTCAAGGTCAATATTGCGAAGACTGGTCCGGGTACTTCGTGAAGGTGATCGAAATAACAGCTCACGCAGCGCGAAAGCAGGAGGCAAGACAGTGTTGCAATTCACTGGAAGGCGTCGTCGCTGGTACATCCTTGCACATAAGGCCTACAGCGCTTACGTAACGAAACGCGTCAGTGTATAGTGCTAGGAAGTACACTCAGTATCAATCAATCAATCAATCAATCAATCAATCAATCAATCAATCAATGAAACAGTCGATCGATCGATCGATCGACCAACTTTATTTCTGTTCATTAAACAAACAATACGATCATTCATTCGTGGGACAATGGCATAATTTGTCCTGGTACACCTGCATCAGTTGGTTTCACATTTAATGTCTACTTCGCACTTCTACGTCATGGGTAGCTCGAGAAATTGCGCAGACCCGTTTTTATATTTACGCTTCTCATGACTTTTAATTTGGTGAGCAGTGTGCACCCGGTTACAGCTGCAGGGTCAAAAAATGTATTCTAATACTTGGGTTTAAGAGCCAAAACCATCCTAGAAATTTAAGGTACTCCGTAGTGGGAAAGTCGAAATGGCGTTTGACTGCCGGTGAATCTTCAAAATGGCATTGGAATCCAAGTGCACTAGTGTTATCACATTTTACCGTCATCGAAGCGTTGCTGCTGTTTCCGGAAATCAAACTCATGTCGTTGCGCTTTGCAGCGTGACATCTTAACTGATGAGCTACCATGGTCAGGGGAACAAGAAGCAACACCAGCGGTTAATCATCATCTGCTGAACTGTTGTGCCCAAGCAGCCACGGATCGTGAACGACCAATCTAGTTTAGCACTACATGTGTGCTTAAAAATAGTAATAGGAACACTATTCAAAAGTACCATCATTTTTATTAAATCACATTGGAATCGCTGCTACACCTATTTATTTATTTATTTATTTATTTATTTATTTATTTATTTGGTTTGTGAACATAGAAAATACGAAGGCACACAGGAAATAGGGCGGGAACAGGCCGTCACCTATAAGGACGCAACGCCTGCCTGCTCCTTCGGGAAGGGGAGACGTAGAGGAAAGAAAGAAAAAAAGGGAAAAATTCACATACACGCAAACACAAATAAATAGTCACATGAAAATGTCTATGAACGCAGCGCCAAATCCGTTTTATTTCAGAAACATGAAAAGCATGCATTATGTTAAAAAAACGCTAACTGCTTCTTGGCGGGCCAAATTAAAGAAACCCTTGAAGACGTGTTGCAGCATGGCTGGTGGACGTTGTAAGACTGACTTCCTGTGTGACTGCATTACAATAACGTAAAGCATCACGTAATGTCAATTAGGCTGTACAATTCAGCACTGTGGGTGGTGGTTTGAACGCGAGCGGAAATTTAACCGTCGCGTAACCACAGAAGACGGCTGAACAGCTGCAAAAGAAAAAAAAAAGGCTGCCGAGATGGTATGGTTATAGTACAACTGTTCAAGTGCACCCTCGATTACTTTCACCGTTAAAGTCTTATCGCGACAGCTCATTGTTCTCCCATAGTTGAGTACTACGTACTCGAAATCGTTAAAACTTATTCTGAACACACAAACTCTTGTCGTGATAGGGGAGTACGGAACCAGAGAAAGCAGTGTGACAGCCAGAAAAACGCGACTGATTGGACGCCGAACTTCGGCTAAGCTCACGTTGTAAGATATAAACAAATATTTTTATCTTACACCGTGGCCCCGGCGCTTTTGTGTTAAAAATAGACTTCCCCGACTCTTTTTATTGCGACAGCAATTACGTGGACACTCTCAGCGAATCATTGCCGTCACTGTCATGTCACAGATATGTATATGTATGCATATGTAAATATAGAAAAGGCACAAAAGAAGATAAATCAGGACAAAAATATGCTGAAGCACCTGACTGGGCATTCGAGTGAGCGACACTTCGCTCCACAGCGTGCTGTTTTAGACAACTCAAACGCGTGCCATGGATTTGGCGGCGTAATAACGGCAAGCTATTTATAGGCACTATTTACCGGTTGGGGTACGCAGATCTCGGAGAAACTTGAGGGTGTTTTTGATAACTCAACGCTCCTACATATGTATATTTTTTTCAATTTCAACACTGCCCCTGAGACATGCACAAATAAGTGCTCGCTTTCTGCACCCACTTGTGATGAGGGAAAAAAAAAACACTGGGCACACTTTTCGTCAGACTCAGACGCCAGCCCGCGTGGAAGTAATGTCTTTAGATTTTTCCTCCTTTTCTCTCGTAACGGGAGAATATCTAGGGACCTCAGTGAATGTAGAAGCAGAGGGGTCGTTTCCCGCGCCGCAATTTAAAGGAGAAAGGATCTGTTTAAAAACTTCGGGTTATGCCCTGTTGACACTTGTAGCACATTGCACAAAACCAGAGACATAAAAACTGTGAAATTTGCTAGTTCTCGCTTGTCCTGTGTGTAACTCCGCGTTCTTCTCAAGCGTACTTTGGGCTTCAGCAGTGAGCGCAAAGTATAGAACTATTTGTGGTTCTTCGAGTGACATTCCGATTTCTCGCTATCACATTCATTACTTCGCCCAAGCAGCAAAACCATGTCTTTTTTTTTGGCAGCCGAAGTGGCCACGTTTATGACTATCTTTAAAGTGTAACGTGAACTTCCTTTGAAGATGATTATGTATACACTCGTCGAAAGTCGTGGGACAGAAACGATGTTAACGTGTTTCTTCAAAAAGACGCGTTAACACCTCTGGATATACGTGACATGCCAGATGTCACCAGAACGAGTCACACATACTTTTTTTTAATGCAAGAATGTGTGCGTGGGCTGTCATTAAGCTAGTTTATAATTACTGCCGCACGTAATAATATTAATAACAATAATAACTAATAATAAGGACGTCGACGACAACAATGGGAAACAGCAAGCACTGCAAGAAATACTTTAAATGCGTCACTCATTTTGCTTTAAAATTTGCGGCTGTTGTCTCTAAACAAGAGTGATGATTATTTTCGGCGCACGCAGAGGCTTACAATGCTTGACTTGGAAGCAAATGTGTCTAAGCCAGCGTGACGGAGGTTCTTCCAGGTTGAAAGGAATGCAATGAGCGTCACTTGAACTATGTAGTTCCACGTTGCCTTAAATTTTATGCTGTTTTACTAGATTCGTTGACGTCACGTCGCCTCATTGCCGCGTCTCTGCGACAGAGCAGATTCTCCTGTTTTATATTCTCCACGGGTGTTTGGCACTTAAACGCTTAGCCGGGAAACTTCCCAGTACACATCCTAACAGAAACAAATATCGCAATTGGCTCCGCTTCATCAGGGGACGATACCCTTTAAAGTGACGCAGCAAATGTGGCATTTCTTAGTGCGCTTTCTGGGACCCCCTTAATACGCCTACGCCGACAACCATCAAGTGCGATTGATGGTGTCTTACCCCCTGAAAAACAAGGTTTTACGACTGTTTATTTTTCTCTCTCAGACGTAGTGCATTTAACACCACGCTAAGCTATAAGATTAGAGAATTCGACAATGTGCTTACGATGAAGCTGAATCTCCCCTATAGCAGCTGGAGTTCGTCACCTTATCATTCCGTTGTTGCATTTGCAGCTGTAACTTCTGAGCTTCATACGTGGCCCTCTGTCACTGCCGAGCAGTATGACAGCTTCAGCCGCAACTGTACGAGTGTTGCTGTCATGGTGTATGTTTTTATAGCACAACGCCTGCAAAATGGTGATGTATCAACAGCATCGGCATTCGGGACTACATCGTTCTTAAGAATCGACCTCTGGATGCCTGTATATGTAATGTTCGCTTATTTCGTATATTTCTATGCCGGATGCGTAAGTTAGGCCTTCAGCAGCTTTTCAGGCGGCAATTTATTGTGCTGCTGTATCTGCCGGATGCTGATGAGGTTCCCAGAGTGGCAGGTTACCGACACATTATCGAGCATTGCTGATGAAGTTGTAACTTGTTTTTCGGAGACTGTGACGCTCGTTATTGGGAGCGATGTATGAAAAAAAAATTATCGTTCGGTGAAAAAATGACCCGAGTTCAGGTCTTATATGTGAAAACGTCAAGGCTTTGCCTGTCAGCCACTTCACAGGCTTTCTGGTCTGCTCAGAGAGGTCCCATACGACCTTTTATTTTAGGCTAGAACAATCCCAGTCCCACTGACTTGGATATATTTGCTTCCAAGTCACAAGAACACTGACATGCCTGTCTGCGTGATTTTAGACATAATTGTTAATTTAAAGGAGAGAAGCTGACAATGCTTCCGAAAAATGTGCGAATAAACCAAATGAATAGAGCCAGAAGTGGCACGATGGCGAAAATCTGACGGATTTTTATATCGCTTTAAACCGTTTCGATAAACTGGTCCTGAAAACTGGCAATCGATTTCTGATAATTACTGGAACAATTATTTCAAAGTCACTCATTACTCTAAACAGCGAGGCATTTGACAAATAGTGCTACGCAATCTGTGGATTGTGGCAAACTATGCTGCTTGTTTGCTCCAGACAAAATTACTCATCACGATACTGTCAGAATTCAAGGGAAACGGTCTATGTGACACCAATCTCGAAGGCTGTGGTCAGTCATGGTCTACTATATTATTAATTCCTGAAGAACGAACGTGTCTACAATATATTTTGCTCCCAATTGGCTCATAACATTTGTCATGGTGACATTTATGGTGGTATGGTAGGGTAAACCCCCGAGAAATTGAATGTGCAATCTTGACACTAAAAAAATTCACTTTACTATGAGGAACCAACCTGCGCAAGCCCGACGTTGAGCGGCCGCTCCAAGCGATTTAAATGCCAAAACGAAGTGCGCCGCGCGCTTTTAGGCGTAAACAGTATGCTCAGGTAAAACGTACTTTTTCTCATATAGCGTTTTCTGAAAAATTTTAAACTTTGATGAACCTTTTCTCAAAAAGCATTGAATATATTTTGATTAACTTTGTATGCGTGAGCTACAACAAGTTAACAACAATCTGAACTAATAAAGTTGCTTATTTCATAGAAACTGAAGCTGTAAAAAATTACACAATACTATGCGCCCTCTGTGGCGTTGAAAAAGCAGAATTTTTATTTTTTGAAGAAAAACTTCATAAAAAGTAAATATTTTTAAGTTCAGATGTAAACTAAGAGTTTCCACAACAACGCTTCAGAATATACTTACAGTCCTTTGGGTAGTTGAGATAAAATGTACATCGAATAAGTTAACCCCCTTTTAAAATTGGGAGCAGGCCATAGGAACGATAAGCAACCTAGGCATAACAAAAAGGGTGTCCCTTGATGCCCAGTGGTATTTTTTGTGAGAACGTAAAAGTTTATGGGAATACTTGTTGCCGTTTCTAAAATATTGTGCTAAAACGGACATATGCCTTTTACCCTACCATACCCCCTCAAGTCTTTCACGAGTGATATACTTGCGACAACTTCGTAACCCCCCTGTTTTACTTACATGTACTTCCTTAACTTAGGAAACATGTATAGCCGGTTCTTTAAATGATGTGGTTTGCCAGTTCTACCCAGTTAATAAATAGTTTCTGGCATTGCCACAGCCACATCTTAATACATAAAGAATAGATTTTAGCCGTTTTCAAACAGAAAAAAAGTGCCTAAAATCTATCAGGACATTGCGCATCAAATCAGTAAAACTCGTTCGGTTGGTTGGTGCATGCTTCATTATGTTACTAGACACAAAACACCAGGAAAGGACAGGCAAAACGAAAGAACGGCACGTGGAACTAACTTTGATTTTTGAAAGAACATCGCAATGTATAAGCCAGGCCACACATGTACAGCAGCATCACGCGACAACATACCACGTGGTCACGACCCAGCAATTGACCTCTCTCAATGCAAGCTCTAGGTAAAAAAAAATTCCAAAAATTCAAACTCGGCTGATCTCAGTACAATCGACGTATCATCAATGCTTAAATGTTTTTCCTTATTTTGTTTCGTAGTATGTTTCCAGCACCTCCATGCATCTGCCCCAAATGATTACGTTTACGAATCTTGGCTCAAGTTAAGAAACATTGCGATGCACAGGTAGATGTGCTGAAAGATGCTTGTTGATCTCAAGATCATTTTCTCTCGTTTCATCCAAGCCTAATAAGCAATGTAGTGAGCGAGCTCTTGTTGATCTAAAAATAATCTCTCGTTTGATCCAATTAAGCCTCATAAGCAATGTAGTAAACGGCCTCTAGAATCAGTTATATCGACACTAGCTTAGATTTTACGCTGTATTACTGAATGCACCACTGTAACTTCACCTCGTTGCCACTTCTCCACAACATTTGAAGTTCTTCAGTCTTATACTCTCCGTGTATGTTTGTGATTACCTCACTTCACCGGAAAACTCTTCCTATATATGCATCTTAACAGAAAGAAGCAGTTCACTCTTAGCTGTCTCATTGGACGTTCTAAAGAACAGGGCGTGGCAACGTGGACAAAGACGGAGGTAAGGACACCCCAAACGCCTACCAACAAGTGAACATGCACACAACGGCGGGAAAGAGAGAAAGAAAGGCACAAAAACTTATCTGCGCATGCCCATGCATTATGCGAACCTTTAAATCTGGCACGCGTGGTGGTGTACGTGAAAAACAACTATTGATGCATTCGATTCTATCCTTATACGCTAGTTAATCGACGTTTGGCTCGCACTTGCGCTATGTGCCATGCCTCAATTATCGGACGCGTTTATTCGTTACCATGCTTGTACAAAACTGCGCATTCGTGAACGTTTTGCGTGCATTTACACTCTCGATAACGTGAAGAGAGATTAGAAGCTCAGCCTGTGGTTGGCGATCTCTTGCGCTTCAATAACCTCTGGTTAATTAAGCGGCCCGCCTGTCCAACGTAGAGGCGACCACAGCTGAAAGGGAGCTCGCGTACTACACTTGTACGGCAATCAGTGAATTTATTTGGTGTGTTTTACGAAACAAATATCTGTCCGTTTCTGTTTTTTTTACTCGCTCATAATTACACTGCATAGTGGTACAAACGTTACCTATAGCTTATTTGAAGCCGTAAAACTACATTGAAACCGTACCTATACTTCCTATATATACCTTCTTCAGCCTGTGAGATACGCAATGAATGTACGGTACACCTATAAACGACACGTTTTCTGCTATCGCTTTCTTCCACCATGCGTGAACTTAACGTAACGAACTTCCTTGACGGTTCAGCGACTGTGACCACTGCAACAAGACGATAACTTACATTTAAAAGACGCGCGTCTAAAATGGCGTATGGCTCACTTGAAAAAACGAGGCTTAAACATCACAAGCGATATTTGTTTTCAGCCGTTTTGGTTGATTCCTGGCTGCGAGTCCCGTGAGCACAGACTTGCTCGTGGAAGGAGGCACTTCCTCGGTTTGACCTGGCGCTGTGCTTGATTGAACATACTCCCGGCCGCCAAGTCACTCATTCAGCTCGAGCGAATAAAGCTCTTGTATCGGCCTTTGGGTAACAACCCCTCGCTGTTGCTGCATCTTGCACGAACGGACATGGTCATCAGCTCCTCTGTGCAAGTTTCCACATTTGTCGGGGTAACTTTCCTTTATGGACTATGATGATGCCTCCCGCTTTAACTTCTTTGGTGAGTCTAGAACGTGAAAAGTGCGCTAATCGAAGTTGAAGCAGATATTTTTGTCCACCGGTTCCAAACGTTTTCATTTAGCAGTTTTTTTTTTTGTGAATGCCGTCGTAAAGCTTCCGTGCGCTTTAGGTTCATTGGCGTGCCATTGCCGCCCTGCGCTAGCACCGTAAGTTTCTTTCCACTAAAGAGGTCTGCTGGGTTTAACATACGAGGTTTCCCGCAGTCCGACTCGATACAGGTGAGAGACCTCGACTTCACAGCCGCCTCCACTTCCGATAGCACAGTTGTCAGCTCCTTAAAGTTAAGTCGAGCTTTGCCAAGAACCTTTCTCAATGAAAGCTTGATAGTCCGGACCAGACGCTCCCACCATCCATCCGCCCCACCATGGAGCGTTGCGAAGAAGGAACTACTTCTTGTGACCCAAGTATGCTGATACGTCCTCTTGGAAAACCATTCGACATAGATTCTCCAATTCTCATGACGTCTTCTTGAATGTTCTTGCATTGTCTGAATAAATTACGTGAGGGAGACCCCTTTGCGCTACAAAGCGTCGTAAACCCACGAGGAAGGCTTCTGAGGTCAGGCTCGAAACCAGTTCCAGATTGACTGCTTTGAATGTAGCACATACGAAAAGCACTATAGCATTTGCTCTCGTTGGCCCCGGCTGTAGCCACAACAAAGAGCTGTCCTGGCGAAGTCAACTCCGGTGACTTCGAATGGGTTTGTCGTTGTCAAACAATGGCGTGCTATAGGAGCCGTTGGAGCGTCGCCTGGGCTTATACTGAAGCGTCTGCACGTATAGCAGCCGTGTAACACTTTATTCACCAGTGTTCGTGCCCAGCAGATCCAACATTGCTCTCTCAACTGTGACAAAGTGTCTTTCACGCCTGCATGTGTAGTTTCGCAGTGTGCTCGTACTGTCAGTAATGTGGAAAAGCGATGATAGTGTGGGGGGATGGCTGGGTGTTTTACCTCTTCAGAAACTTGAAGGTGTAACAGGCACCCACTGACCCGTGGGGTGCTTTTGTCATCCAAAAATGGGTTGATGTCTTTGATTCTAAAGTGTTCCTTCGCACTTGCGTCTTTCCTAATCGAGCTTATTTTTCTCCTAAGGATTGTTGCTGTACATGCCTGATCCAATAATTTTCAGCTTCAGCAATCTCTTCAGCTACTAAAAACCCGGTGTGCGCTGCGGTTTTCAATCGGCAGCATTCAATGAATCTGAGTACCCATCAGGCCGTGATCCTGAGTAGCCTTTTAATTTTGCTGTAACTATTTATGTCCAGGACTGGTGCTCACACTGCCTCACTGGATATCACAACGTGCACGGCAACCATTTCAGAAGAAATCCTGTCGTCGGTGCTGATAGCTTCTGACGGTTGTTGAGGCCATCGCTCTTCTGCTTCGCATAGCCAGTCTGGTCCATGTCGCCACATGCTACTGGATAATAATTTCTCCATAGAAACTCTACGTGTCAGCAGGTCGGCTGAATTTACATGACCAAGGAAGTACCTCCACATAGAAGGATCTGTTTTTTTCTCCTGATCTCTTTCACTCTGTTCGACACAAATGGCTTCCAATTCATCATTTCGCCTTTTATCCACAAAGTGTAATTGTGGAATCCGACCTCATTGTACAGTGGATCTCGAAGCCTGTGAGTGCACTCGACACATACTGCAGTATTCTTGCTCCAATCAAGGCTCCTAGAAGCTCTAGCCGTAGCATATTCAATGTGTTGATAGGTGCCACACGGGCTTTTGCGATCAGCATTTCGGGCTTCGCTGAACATCTCGGTACGACGTAAAGCGCTGCACCGTATGCCGATGGGCTTGCGTCGCAAAATACATGCACCTGTAGCTCTCGGGGTGATGTGGGTGATTTGGCTACGCTGCCAAGATAACGCGGCATGAAAACATTCTACAACAGCGGTAGTTGATGCACCCATTTATGCCACTCATCCTGAAGATCTTGAGGTAGCTGCTCATCCCATGCTGTTCCACGTGTCCATAACTTTTAGAAGATCCTTATAGCAATGGGGATTGGCGCAACAAATCCTATGGGGTCGAATATGGTGGTAGCAGCTTGGCATCACATTTTCCTTTTATAAATTCAAGAAGGTTTCTGAAAGAAAATGTAAAATTATCCGTAATTTCAAGTACTTTTACACTTGTCTCAAGAATGATAGCCATTTCCTTGCCTACGGTCTGTTGCTCGTGGTCTAATGCGATAATCAATCCATCCGAGTTAGTCGTTCATTTCCTCAGTACCATTCCAGCTTGCTGCGTAATATCCTTGGCTTCTCTACAGATTTGAAGCGCTTCTTCATCTGACTCTGCTCCAGCCACTAGATCGTCCACGTGGAATGATTCACAGAGAAGTCTTGTGGTTCCGGTTTTGCTTGAAGGCACGCTCCACAGACGGTGGAGTATAGTTGCCGTCAGTAGGTAGGGATTGCACGTCGCTCTAAATGGCACTCTCGGCATTCTCCACTCTTGAATATCCTCCTCTGAGAAATGCAGTGCTTCCTTTTCTCGAACTCAGAAGAACATAAAGGCATCTCTGTCTTTCTCAGTGACTGAAATTTAAAGGAATGCCTTTTCAATGTCGGCAAGGAGAGCTATATGATGCGTTCTGAAGTGTAATAATACTTTCACGAGATACTGATACACGTTTTCACCTTTTTTCAAGCATTCATTCAATGAAAAGCAGCCTTTTTCTTGCGACGAAGCGTCGAAAACGATTCCGACTTTCTTGGTGTGAGCGTGCTCTCAGATCACTTCTCTATGCGGCAAATAGTATACTCTGGACGAATCCAGGTGTGGCCCGTCGACAACTTCTGCATGTCTCACTCGTAGGAGGCTCCCGTATGGTGGTGCCATACGTCTCCAAGAGTCCTTGCTTATTCGACAGTCGGGAGAGAAGTTTCGAAAGTCTTGTCATAGCCACTTGCTTGTTGTACAAGAACTCAACGTTTTCTTCCAGGGCAGCGCCACCTCGTATCTTCCACCCCTAAGGCAGACGGTCTGTTCAAATTGCTCGAGTACTGGACTGAGCTCACTCTCACTGTCAATGGCGTCTGTTATTCCTACGCTCTCGAGTTCCCAAAATGAACGAATGAATTCGTCGCTCTTTTGTACACTGGTTTTCAATACGCAGATCATAATTCGTCAGTGTGTAACATCCGGTGTCCTGCTGGTGTTGCCTTGAAACACGGATCCTAGCTTCGAGTTCATAGTAATTAAGGTCTCATTGCCAGCGCATCGAGTGATCTCTCCTGTCATCACCATCCACATTTGGTCGGAACAGATGAGAACATTTGTGCCTTCTCTCCGACAACGGATCTGTGTAGTGTTTGCCTTTTTCAGCTCTCTGTATTTCCGCAACCAATGGTGAACTTGTACTTTCTTCGATATCTTGGCATATGTGCGAAATTGCTATCGCTTTTAGGGCAAATTCAGTGTGTGAAAATTGACTCTTCAAACGGAGCTGCACAACACGTCGCCTTTGCGCTGCTCGACTTGACTTGCTTGCGAAGGTGTTGAGCGCAATGATGGTGGATCCCACACATGGCAACTTCAGCTGCTTTGGTTGCCTCTCTGTGACGAATGTGCGCTGAGTTGCTCCGTCTATGACACCTGTGACATACCAACGTGTAACATCTCTTACGGCGCAAGCCCGAAACGTCTGAAGAAGTACACTCGATAAATTCTTGAGGGTATGTTGATTCTCCCCTAGAGATGCGCATACAGTCGTGTTGGTGTTTGGCTTACTTGCCGGTATTGTGTTTTTTTTGCCAGTTTCTCGTGTTTTCTGACTTGACGCCCTTGACAGGTAGAGCACGTAATATTGCGCCTGAAATCACACGTCCTGTGACCTTTTGTCGTGCATCGAAAGGACGTCTTGTCTCCTAATAGAATGCGCTTCTTTTATGGTAGCGGGAGATGCAGCGAGCACTCTTCCGTGGAATGTTGGCTCGATTTGCAAAACGCGCAGTTCGCAGGTACCTCATTTGTTTGTTATGGAGAGCTGAGGACGTGGGTTTTGAGCTACGAGGCTGACGCGATTTGTTCTGCGCATTCTCATTATGACGGTCTTTTCTACGATGGTTAGTGAACTCACTCTTCTCTAAGATCTTCACTTTGATAGACAAGAAACTTAATAGGCGTTCCAGCTCCGCCTTAGAGGCTGAATTGCTGCTGAAGCTCGTCGCCCGATTGGCGCATGACCGATGGTACTGTACAACGAGATGCTGTGGTAAAGCCCGCAGCAACATGTCGCACAGCATCGCCAAAAAGAACGTCTTGCTCACCCCAAGGGTCCCCAATCCTCTGATGATCCTCTGATGTTGATGATTACCTGCTCGTACAGCTTGCGAAGAGCCGACGGGTCGCTTGAACGGACTGAAGGCAACGTACCAAGCCTGGAGAAGTACTCCTTCTCGGGTTTCGTTCTGTCACCGAAGTGTTTCTTGAGTATGTCGATGGGATCCTTGTAGCACGATTATGTGGTTGGCAGGTCACCATAGCTGAAGCTGCGTCTCCCCCTTAGGAAGAACCTCAGGTAGTTGAACTTGTCCGTTGTTGGGAGGCTTCCGTTCCGGTGAATAACCTGGTCAAATTTCTCACAAAAGTCGTTCCACTGGCACAGGTCACCAGCAAATGGGGCGATGGTAAGCTTGGGAAGCTTGGCGCCAGAGGCTCCAGCGGTACTGGCTACTGACGAAGTCTGAATCCCCGGTGTAGATGATGTGACCGCAACAATACGGTCGCGCTTGCTTATAAGCCCACTCATGACGCTGTTAGTGTTGCCTTCGTATTCAAGGACGATGTTGTACTCTTCCTCAAACTCTTCATCTGACATGTGGCTCTCTAACGTCCCGTTCATTTGGTTCAGCTCATCGTTGTTCGCCTTCAAACTCCTGTAAATGGCGTTCAGCTGGTCTATTGTGGCTGTCGCATCACCTAGAAGAGCTCTTGCTTCGTTGACAATTCTAGTGCTGAGAGATCGTCTCTACGTCTGCTTCGGTTTCAGCCTCTCCATAGCGTTCAGTTCACTCGAAGCCTTCCGTAGTATTGCGTGGTCCCTCGTAGCAGTTCCCGGGTTTCGGCACCAAACTGTTTAAAATGACATACGGCTCACCGGCTAAAACGCTGTTAAATATCGCGGGCTATATTTCTTTTCAGCCACCTTGCTTGACTCCTGGCGGGGAGTCCCGTGTGCACAGACTTGCTCGTGAAAGGTGGCGCTTCCTCGTTTTAGCCCATGACGCTGCGCTTGATTAAACACGCGTAACAAGTGCTCGTCTTTTGCTCACGCAATTTCGTGAGGGCCGACGTATGGCAAAGCATGAAAATACAATTTTTTATTGAAGACATTGCAGAATATAGCCAGCATACGTGGTTCTCTCGAAACGTTTAGGCAATGTCTAGAATCTGTACACCACTATTCTAAGGCAATTTCTTGAGGAAGTTCAGCCCTCCTCTATTTAATCCATTTTTTTTCTCACTGTGGTTACCACGGTTTCGAAGTCCTCACTACAAGAAAATATCAGGTATTCGTCTACATAACAAAAAAAACCTCAGAAATAGTTACCCAAAGCGCTTTCCGGACATTCCTCAATCTTAGAACCAATACGTATTGCATATTTTTCGACATAAATGCCTTCCTTCCAACTTACCAGCGTCGGCTTTAAATACATGGAAGGAATTTCTAAAAAAATGTCCCCGTATAAATGCCACATTCGTCAGAGAAAGTTGCTTCGCCCCATTTTTTTGATACAGTCATTAATACATTTTGACAGGTCATCACGCTGCAAAGAATAATAAAGGTCCTAAATATTCATACTAAAAGCTTTCCAGCCACCGGGATTCACTTCAGAAACGAACTGTTCTATCGCCTGAGAATTAGGCACACGAAAAGGTTGCAAACAAATCAAATTGGTTAAGCAGAAATAGAGATATAGAGATGGTAACAAAAGGAGAGTGATGCTAATAGTGCAGGTTGCACCACGTTAGTGGTCCTACTCTTGGAGGGGGGTTTACAGGGCGTAGACTTTCGCGGTGCTGGTTACACGGTCTTATCGAAGGTGCTACGTTCCCATCACACGCCCCTATAGAAATGCTGCAACACCCCAGTTCCCACGTGTTACGACGAGAAATTCCTCGGACCTTGCCTTATACGACCGAGTCCATCGAAGTCCTGTCACGCAAGCAAGCTTAATCTTATCATTCCGGCAATGACGTCAAGCGGTGAAAAAATAAATGGGACAGTCGAGATCCTACTCCTATTTTCGGTATGACAAAAAAGGAAAATGGCCACATGTTCATACTTCAATTGAGGTCACGTAACACAAGCCTAATTTCTGACTGTGTGATTTGATATCGCCAGCACTCACGAACAAGAAGTTCTAACGGACCATTTTTTTCGCTATATTCTTACAATTCACTCACGAAGATGCTACGTCAACAACAGAAATTATTTTAGGCTAGCTCTTACTTCTCGAAAACCTGGTCGCGTGCATGCTTCGACCCGACACCTCTACTTACCTAAACAGAATGCGAACATTGTGGACACACTATTACGTCAATGAATGTCATTCATTGACTGTTTGAATGTATTGGACTCGTACAAAGTGGATACGTGAACTGGCAGTGATATGCTCCTGGAAACCATCTCAAGACATACGGGATAATTATGAGAAAAAAGAACTTGAGAAATCGGGAAGTTTCGTATACGAAGAAGGAGCGCATTGTGAAGAGAAAACCCGCCAAGAGAAATAGAAAACGCCAGGCCTGCGTGGAAGGCGCAGCACAGTCACAGCGAAAGCTAGAAGTGCGGCTTTTCAGAGCATTTTGTAAACACTCATTCTATAACTGCTGCAAGCGCAGTTGCTTTATGCTCACGACGGCGTTAATCATAAAAAATTAAGGGTAGTAGGCCGGCAATCGCGGTACTATTTTTCGTTATTATTCTGAGAAGCGACATCCGCTGAACGCTTGCAAGGAATTTTGTGTCAATTGTTCATGCAGTGGCTGACGACGATGAGGAATTCCTGAAGCGGGTATGCGCCACAGTAAATATATAGGTGAACAAGAACAAGCTTTTGTGATGGGTTGGAGCATTGGATGACCCACTCGTTACGCTATTCACATTGTGCGACGACTGGTTGTTCTTTCGATGTTTTAAAACGCTCTATAAGTCGTATTAGTACACGATTGTCTTCCCAACATCAAGCCTGCCGAAGGCAAGTTGGTCATCAAGTCATAGCACCGATGGGGAAGCAGCTGTCTCCTGTGTAACAAACCTGAGACCATTGAACATGTGTTTATTGATTGTAAGAACGCTATTTTCTTTTGGGATATTTTACAGAAGACTTTAAAAAAGATTTACCTCTTACTCCATATGGAATTCGTTTTTTGCCTTGTGATAGTTCTGTGCAAAATTTGGATGTTATATTTTTACTTGGCCTTCATTCGGTTTTGCGTAGTATGCTATCGTACAGACACAGTGATGTGAGAGTTCCATCTGTTAATGAGTGTTTCGTGGAAGCTGTTATAAAAGTGCGAGATGTGTGTAAGACTACCGACTGTGTTGAAGATGTAATATCTTTGTTTGACGCGTTATCACGCATGAAACACGTGTGATAGTGATTGTCATATTAGCTTGACCTGTAGTCAAGAAGGCAATAAAGAGAAAAAAAAAGCATAGCTCAGTAACTATTGGCCAGGAAAGATCGGTTTTTTTTTCCAATTTACGACAACATATGTGTACTGGTAGGAAACTCTTATTGGTTGGTGATTTCAACTGTGTCTTGAATGAAAGTGATAGATCAAGCAGGCGCAACGTTAAAGATAGAAGCAGTGATGTTCTGGCACAGGTGATTTTTGAACACGAATTAGTAGATGTTGCGGAGTGTTTGCATAGCTCCCGAGATGTGAAGTATACCCACTTTCAAGGCACAAGTAATGCCCGATTGGATCGATTTTACCTTACTGCAGATGCGATAACCCAGTGTAGCAGTTATAATGTTGTCCATGTTTCCTTTTCCGATCACTGTCTTGTAAAATGCAATATCGGGTCGAAAAAAGAAAGGAACGCCTTTTCTTGGGAACAGTGGAAAATGAACTCTAACCTCTTGAAGGATGAATCGTTTGGCGCATCAGTTATTAAAGAAATAAGTAATATTAACAAAGAGTGTATGGGCAAAATAGGAGAAGAATGGGAGCTATTCAAGCAGCGAATCAAAATAAAAGCAATAGAGAGATCTAGCGTTTTATCTTTTGAATCTAAGAAGAATGAGAAAGAGCTTAGACGAACACTTGAGAGACTAACAGCTCTTGAATGTGAAAAACCTGGAGTATATGGTGACGATTTGCGGAGTATTAAACAGAGGATAGAGGTATATGAGGAGGAACGCTACCGCGGAGCGCTAGTGCGAGCCAGAGCAGCATCAATGACTGTGGATGATCGCCCGACGAAGCGAGCGCTTGGATTAGAGAAGAGTCATGCCAGACGAAATCACATAGATGCCATTGAAGTCAACGGTGTCGAAGTTTCGGACAATGAGAGCATAGAACGAGCGTTTGGCAAACACTACGAAGGACTCTTCGCTGCCACGCCCATTGAGTCAGAGGAATTTAAGCAGGAGTTCCTTAGCAGAATGCCGAAGTTGTCAGATAACACCAAATCAACTTTAGAGCTATCTATAACGCCGACGGAAGTAGAAAGGGCTATAGATAAAATGAATCCTGGTAAATCTCCAGGGCCGGACGGGCTTAGTGCTTCGTTTTATAAGGAGTTCAAAAATGAATTATCCCAAGTACTTGCAGATGTCTTCAATCAAGCTTATAAACTTAATGTCCTCCCTAGGTCCTTTAGTGAAGCACATACAGTTTTGATACCTAAGACAGAACACTCGGAGAAGTTAAAATTAGTTTCTTCGTATAGACCGATATCACTAACTAATTGTGATTACAAAATTTTAATGAAAGTACTAGCACGGCGACTTCAAGGGGTAGTCAAAGAATTAGTAGGGCCTCACCAAACATGTGGGATTATGGGTCGCTCCATTGTGACTAATATACACAAGATGCGCTGTGTGCTCGAGTGTAGCGATGCCAATCAAGTAGGGGTAGCCATTCTACAGATTGATCTCGAGAAAGCTTTTGATTGTGTTTCCAACAACCTTCTGCTTTCCATTCTTGACCATGTCAACGTTGGTTTTGTAATCAGAGATGGAGTATCTATGGCATACCGGAACTGCACAACCCGACTGGTAATCAATAAGACGCTAGGAGATACAATTAACATAAAGCGTTCTGTTCGCCAGGGCTGCCCGCTGAGCCCCCTACTTTTCAGTTTATATATAGAATCTTTGTGCTTAGCAATAGCTCAAAACAGCTGCATTCGTGGCTATAGATTACAAGAATCCGAAGTTAAAATTTTGGCATATGCCGACGATGTGGCTGTTTGTTGTATCGATCAAGATAGTGTTACCACTACCATCAGTGTGGTTAAAAGGTTCGGCAAGGCAACTGGCAGTCTAGTAAACTGGGGAAAGTGTCTGGGTTTCTGGCATGGAGAGTGGTCATCAAAACCAGACTATTTTGCCAATGTTAAATGGGTGACCACACCTGTCAAGTACTTAGGGGTGCCACTGGAATTTTATAAAGATAATGAGAACTACTGGCAAGAACAAGCGAAAGAAATCCGGACGAAAGCTAATAGATGCAACGGTAATCATCTGTCAGTGTTTGCTAGGGCGACTGTCTGTAATCTTTTCTTTGCCTCAAAACTTTGGTATGTGATGCAAGTATTGCATTGTTCAAGGGCAAACATTAAGAAGTTCCATCGTATCTTCGCAGTGTTCGTGTGGGCTTCGAACTGGGAGAGATGCAGTCGAACTAATCTGTTTCGAAAAGTGAAACACGGAGGGCTTGGTTTAACACATCTTTTCATACGCCAAGTCGTAAATAGGTTCTTTTTCTTTCGATACACAAGGGACCCTTTCTTACGTACAGTGTGCCAAATGAGACTGTCGCGGGCTTTACCTGGATATGTGGTTAGCACGCATGACATGACCGGTGCTGTGCGGGGGTATCTTAAAGAGGTTATTCTAAGTGTACGGTTTTTATCTGTTAGATTTTCCAATGAATATTTGTTTTCAGTGACTCGAAAGAAGTTGTACAAAGATGTATGCGATGTTGTTTTACCTGAACCGCTGTACCGCGCCATGTACGCCGGAGGTGAAGGGAAAGATGTGCTTAAAAGAGTGAAGAGAATGCAAGTGGCTCGTGGCGCGAAGTCTTTCTTTTTCAAGCTGCACACAGGTACACTATCAGTCAGGACATTTCAAGCAGACCGTGGTTTTTACTTACCTTGGGGGACAAATTGCCTTATCTGTAAAAAACCGGAAAATATTGACCATGTTTTCTTACATTGTTGGGAAGGAGTATATTTTTGGGATGTACTTCAAAGGACGTTACAGAAAGAATTACCTTTAAATTCATATGGTATAAGATTTCTGCCAATAGTGGACGAAGAGGGAATGCCTTTTGATTTGATTATGCTATGTGGACTTCACTGTTTATGGCGGGCCCGTATGGCGGGTTTCTATCGCGATCAGGATGCACGGCCTGCACGAATGTATTTCCGTGAATGTATGGCCAAGTATGTTGAACTGCAGAAAACTCAGGAGATTTTACCTGAGTGGTTGTCGAGGGTGGAGCCCTTGGCAGCACTTAGGGAATTTTAAGTTTCTGTCGGACTGTTACTGCTTGTTTTTGTTCTGCTTGTGGTTTGATGTATGCGCCTGTAAACAGGCAATAAAGCAAAAAAAAAAGCATAGCTCAGTGGTAGAGTACTGAGCTGGCACGCAGTGTACCCTGGTTCGAGTCTCTCTGTATCATCGCTACTAAGTTTATTTGTTTTTTTTTTCTAATTTCGTGTGATGTGGTTACGGACACCAGCGGTGGCGGCGGACCACTACGGCGCCACGCGTGACCCGAGTTTTGATCTCATAACAGCTCTCGCCAAATTTTGATCTCGTAACAGCTTTCGCTGTAATAATTCCCCGCGTGTAGATTGAGGCAAGCGGTGAAGCTGCGGTGATATATTCGCTCGGAAGAAAGAAAGAAATACAGATGAAGTATGTGAAAGCGGTGCGTAGTTTACCGTTCGCGTGTAGAAAGAGGGTGGTGCATTTGCACTTCGCTTGTCACTATTTCTCACGCTAGATGTTTGTGTTCCCTATTGCGACATCATGTGAACCGGCAGCGGTTGCGTTGCATCGCTGTCAAGGTCTGGTCAACTTTAGCGGCCGCGACCAAACATGTTGTGCCGATGTTCGCCAAGACGTCATGCTTAAGTGGAATTAATTGTGCCGAGCACGAAGAACAGCGGGGAACTGGCTTTTTCGCGGAGCTGTGCGAATGACGCACTATTTCGGTCACAAAGAGTGCGTGCTCGTAGTGCTGGACGTAGCTGTCTGGGAAAGCTTAACGACGAATGGTGTTATCTGGCTTCGTGACAACGTTTAGCTTCACGTTAAACGGACTTCCATTCATGGCTTCAAGGGCGGCTACTCCCGGTGGTGGGAAGGAGAAACATTCAAATATGAATGATAATATTTGATCGTTCTCATTCTGTGTCAAAGTGAATGTCGAAAAACAAAGTTGAAATGACGTTTATTCTTTTGAAAGAATGTTTAACAGGTCAAGCTGCATGTGAGATGCCCTGATTAGCAATGATAAGAATACCCCTGTTCTGCACGTGAACTTTTAACGAGACACCAAAGAGAAACAATGAATTATGTCAGATTGATAAACTGCACTCTGAGAACTCTAGTGTCATAATTTTCACTGTCATTAGCTCATCATTAGCGGAGAAAATCAAGCTTGAAGTTTCATTCTTAAATTTGTGTCGTAATCTCCACGCGTGGCGTAAAAAAATTCCACAATGTATTTTTCGTATCTTCGCAACCATTGGCTCGATGAAATCTTGCTGAGACCACGTGTAATAATTCTATGGTACCCAAAGATTACGATGTACTCAATGTCCTTCAATTTCGCCTATTATAAGCTTCCTGGGACCACGCTTTCAAGAATTGATTAAGTCACCGTGTTTGGTGCGCAAATCTCAAAATGGCGTCTCTACTCACAGTTTTTTATTTGTCGTGCGTTTTCTTGTTTCTAAACTGTCGCTTCGTGGTAGTAATGTTGTTTTCGTGATTGTGAAATTATACTTTACTAATAATACACAATAAGCGTTTTGCTCTTTAGTGCCCTTTTAACGACGCGAGTGATAGTGCTCTCTCCCGTTGGCATTACGGTGGTTTCTTAACATTGAAGCATCTGATTAACTATTCATTCACAGTTTATGCACTCTATAATTGATATCTGATTTCGTACAGGTGACAGCCATTAATGCTGCCATCGTATTGTAGATACACGCAAGTTGGTAGATTGATTGATGTATTTATGTACGTTCGATCTATCGTCGATATATTGATCGATTGATTTAATGATTGGTTGATTGATTGATTGATAAATTGATTGATTGATATGGTTATTAACGTCACAAACTTAAGATTGTTAAGTTAGGATTATGAGAAATAACTTGGTGAAGGACCGCAGATTTATTTTGAGCAGCTGAGGTTTTCGGCAGGCATCTAAATGTATACAAACGAGCGTCATCAGTGTTAAACTTGATGTCTGCGCCCAGATTCAAATTGGCGCGACCTTCAGCAACGGCTCACCATAACTATCGCACCACCACAATTGCCAGCACAATCGCCCGCTCTCTCTCTCTTTCTCTCTCTCTTTCTCTCTCTCTATATATATAGTATATATATATAGTGGGAGTGGGAGTAATAATTCAATGGACCAGTTAGTCTTCGTGAAGGTATGGGATATGGCACAACGGGAGCGTTGTCAACAAGGATAAATATATTTATTTCCCAACAGTTTCGGGAGGGGTCCTCCCTTCATCAGGGGATATATATATATATATATATATATATATATATATATATATATATATATATATATATATATATATATATATATATATATATATATATATATAAAGTTTTTATCGGCCTTCTTAACTTTAGCACATTGCTATAGCTTTTTTTTCGTGATAGCACACGTTTCAGGTGAGTAATCTTCAACGATACCGTACGCGGTTCCTTTAGGTTTCCTGGTGCTTGACAGAATTAATTGTTGTTCCTTAAAAGATGAAAGACGTAGAATAATTGGCCGTTTTGCTTTGCTGGCATAACGTCCCACGCGATGTTGAACACGCGCAAGCGTAAGCATCAACTTGGGGTCGTCCAGCCAGCCTAAGGGGCCACAAGTACCTAGTGGTAATTGGCCGTCGTTTATCCAGGAGGGCTAGTCAACCCTATTACTCTTTTGTCTCTAAGTAAGGTTATAGGTCAACTTCCTGCCTCTGTGTGGTAAGGAAGGAACGATTTGGCTTGGAGCCCATCGCAAAAGAATCGCTATACCAAATTCGATCGTTCGTCAAACAGTGGTTCCGTGACACCTGCCTCTTTACGACCCTGGCACAAGATACCGACCTATGATACGCCCACATTGCATGACCTCGTGTACTCTGTGACACTGACACAGACACTCGAATGCGTATAACACCTGCTATGACGTCGCCCGGCCACACAACACGTCCGAAGCAGGGGTACCCGCGTATATAGATTTTGACGCACGTTAAAGAAGCCCACTTGTTCAGAATTTTACAGAATCAGTGATTACGGTGAGCCTCCCACGTATTTCGGTTCTGGCACGTAAAAATCCAACATTTAAAGCAAACTCGCAAGATTCCTCAGTCAATCTAGCCTTCGCAGTGCTCGGTGATATGAGAAGTTAGGTGCCGTCAAGATAGTTCTCTTACAGGGGCTTACTTATGTTTCTGTCTAATGCATGGTCAAGTTCGTGCTTCGTAAGTATTGCTGCTCAGCATGCTTCATGCGGGCCCTCCTAGATAATAAAGCATATCACGACGTCCACTTATGTTGCTCCAAGAGGCGTTCGCTTATGCTAATGCCATCTGCAGAACTTGGCCAATGTCTTTTTTTCTGTGATTAGCTTGTTACAGTGGCTAAGCCTATTCATATACAACATAACCTTATTTGACCGGAAGTCACGCATCTTAGTGATGTAACGCAAATCTAGTCGATAACACAAGACAAGAATAAAGAGTGAAAGACTGTATCTGACGCAAGGTTGCCCGGAAAAGACTTTATTAAGTCATGGGGCGATATGCCAGTACAATACTTATTAGGGTCTAACGCCCAAAACCACAATATTATTATGAAGGACACCTTAGTGGAGGAGTTCTGGAAGTTCTGACCAGCTGGGATTCTTAACATGCACCTAAATCCATGAACACGGACCTCAATAATATTCGCCTCTATCGAAATGCAATCCAACATGACAGTGACCCCAGAAGGTTTATATGAAGACATAGTATAGAACCTTCTTGCAGTGACCCAGCATTGGCATAACGCTCTGAGGGGCAATAGTGTCTACACTGCTGTTGCAGTAAGCGATCAGAGTTGAAGCGTACGTAATAATAAAGCATCTCGACCTATAGGTGAAACTTTGCATCCTTGGGCAATAGACGCGCAGTTAGGAATTTTGGTCTTGAATGATATTGGGAGGTCGACCAGCTGTAAACGTACTCGCAGCACATCGCTTGTATTCGTTGATCACTATGGTCAAGAGAGAGAGAGAGAGATGAGGTATGGTATGAAGAAAGGCAGGGATGTTAACCAGAAAGCCAATATATTGTATACTACCCTGCACTGGGGAAGGGTGAATGGGAGACAGAAAAGTAATTAAAACGGAATGAGAAAGAAAAAGAGAGCGGGAGGCAGCGAAAACACACACACTAGAATGTCACAATCGACAGAAGAGGCGGGTCAATCGCAAAAACTATTGCAACCTCGCCACAAAACCGGTCACTTTTACCGACGTCCACTTGAACGTATAAGGAGGACCTATCGGCTTGAGAAAACATGCGCGAATTTTTCGCTGTCGCAAGGCTTGAAATGGCAGAATCACGAGGATTTCCGCCTACTTCATTGCGTACTGCAATGCAAGAACGAGTGGAAAACGAGCGGCCACGTCGGAAGGCCATTTAGGCAGCCGTTTATCCAAGGACTGCGGAATTCTCCGGCATGTCGCGAACGAAATGAGTAAGCCGTCGAGGACGGTGGAAGCCGCCCGCGTTGCGCCAGGTATCTGTCGACGTAGTGTACATATATACGTAAGTATATACACCTTGTATCCGCGATATCTGCATTATTGCCGGACAGGTGAGCGATAGGTGAGATAATCTTGCCGTGAACTGTCTGGCGAGTAGTAAAAACGCACAGATGAATATAGAAATAAGCATCTGCGCCACATAAGGAGACGCTGTCTGCTAACAGCAGACAGCCTTGAGTCAATGCCGTTTGTACTGAGTTTGCATGGTAAAACGGCGAGGGAGAATTCCGCGATTGAAAGAAAAAAAAAGCATTTACAAAAGGGAATTCAAAACATGCACAGACTAGAAATGATAATGATGGCCACATTGCTTACAGTGAGTGACCTTGACGACGCTGCCTCTGTAATCAGCGATGAAGAAGGTGGACTGTACAAGTCACGCCGCCTTTCCAAGGGCATCGATGAGTGTATTGCCAAGGATGAATGAAATCAGCTTGCTGATTTTTTTTCTTTCGAATTTCGGAAAGTGTTTTGCGTGCGACATCGTGTGCGTGCTTTGCAACTGGTATCGTGTTTGCGTATGCACACGGAACTGAACACGCATTTTCAAAGGCTGCACGCACGCCATCGATCACAGTGCTCAGTGTGGTTAGGCAAATATTATATCGCTTTTTAGAGGTAAGTTAACAAAACGACGTGCTAGCGATTAAGTTTACGACACAGTATCACGTAGTGGTTGTGTTTACGTGCTGTAAACGCGACTCCCTCTCCTCGCTTTCGCACTTGTTTTGTCTGTTTGCTGTGCGCATAGCAGGGGGCCATGTGCCTCCGGCTGACCTCCGCGCGTTTCTCAGACTGAAGTGGCATAATTTTTAGGCACACTTGAATATGACGCAAAATACATTTCGCGAAAAAGGGGGGACAGAAGAGAAGAAAGCGAAGCGCCGAACTACAAACCGTTTAATGACAGCCTGATTGAGTGATTGATTGATCGATCGATTGATATGTGGGGTTTAACGTCCCAAAACCACCATATGTTTATGAGAGACGCCGTAGTGGAGGGCTCCGGAAATGTTGACCACCTGGGGTTCTTTAACGTGAGTCCAAATATGAGCACACGGACCTACACCATTTCCGCTTACATCGGAAATACAGCCGCCGCAGCCGGTATTCGATCCCGCGACATGCGGGTCAGTAGCCGAATACCTTATCCAATAGACCACGGCGGCGGGGCAATGCAAAATTATTGTGTCAATTAGGGTAGTGTCAGTTAGTAATTGTGAACATATTACAGCCTATACGATTGCAGGTACATGAGTTTTAGAATAATGTGCTATTATTGACTATTACGAACAGACGAGCGCTCACCGGCTCGGCATTTTAGATCAGCCTATAAACAGAGGAATAGGCGCTGATGGCAGTAGCGATTGGCGCACACTTAATTTAGGACAGTCTTTCAACGTCACTTCCCGTTATCGTTTTTTCACCATTGAGGAATTCGCTGTTAAGGCGGCCTCTCATTGTCCCCCACCCCTCCCACTCACTTTTTCGTTGTTGTAATCTGTTTATTTTACTATGATTGGGGGAGAGGGTATATCATTTGATTGATCGGTATTTGGGGTTTAACGTCCCAAAACCACTATATGATTATGAAAGACGCCGTAGTGGAGGGCTCCGGAAATTTCGACCACCTGGGGTTCTTTAACGTGCACCCAAATCTGAGCACACGGGCCTACAACATTTCCGCCTCCATCGGAAATGCAGCCGCCGCAGCCGGGATTTTAACCCGCGCCCTGCGGGTCAGCAGCCGAGTACTTTAGCCACTAGACCACCGCGGCGGGGCGAGCGTATATGATGCACACAGACGCAAGCGCTAAGGAAATGAGCTACAGCCTTGAAAAAGACGAGTCCGCTTCTCGAAGCGTCCGCTCCGGCACGCAGACCCTGTTTTCGAACTGCTCAATAATTGTAAACTGAAATATACAGTGGTAAATCACCAATGATGTCGCAATGCAATCGGTGTATTAGTTTAGGTCAAGTCGCGTATGAGGCGATGGAAATGCTGTGGCACGCAGCTCACCACCTTGGTATACATTCCCGTAGAAGTTTGTTGCTTTTTCGGAGCCGCCACTTGTCTTTGCCACGTTTCACTTTTACAGCTATTCCCAGAGGTCACAAAGAAACACACGCCAGTTAAGCAACGGCAGAACAGACGCATGCTTTGTTAGCGTCAACCGTCTTCCTTTCTGTTACTGTCTCACGCATGCAGTGCAACCAGTATTTTCGTTACTGATCACTGTCAAGCTTCTTACTCACAGAATTTGCATTGGAACTCACAGTCACTGGTATGGTTTTATTATCGGTGCAGGGAGTGAGGAGGAAATCTGCGACTCCACTATATAGATGTCCCTCGGACAATGCTGAAGGATGCCTCCATGGGCTCTTGCCGGGAACTTGTATGTTTTGAAAAAAGCTGGCCAGCGCCCCTCCCCCCCCCTCCCCCCCACTATGTAAAGCCTACACGCTTACAGAGTTATAGAGTTTTTTTTTTCATTTTTCGAAAGGGGTGATCGGGAGAAAGAATAATGACGGGGAGAACACACACATGCACGCATACCATTGTCTTACCAGTCGTGATATTGCTGCTTGCGACGTCACAATAGCGTGACAGTCAACGGTGAAAGTCTGTTTTCTACTACAAGTTTAGAAACACTTTCGTCATTTTCATCCACGATGACTTCTCAGGAGGACATCATAAGAAGAACGGCTATTTAGGCTAGTGGGTTGGAGGACATTATAAAACGGTTATTCTCATGTCCCATCAATCTATACACTTTTAGATAGCATATAAGTTTTTTTTTTAGACTCGTCAACATATCTGCCTTTCTGATCTCTCATGTTGCTCCCTCGAGTGCTGCGTTTGTGAGAAGGTCCCGAAATATGTGCTCAGTGCGTGGCCACATCCTGAGAATTCAGCTGTGAATTTGTCCGGGTTAATGAGTCCCAATCTAAGTGGAATCGGGAGAATATTGTTTAGGATCTGTCTCGCCCACACTCGCGTGCTAACGCTCGTCTCCGCGAATCGTGCACGCCAGACACCGTTATGGCTGTCGAAAGTCGGAAACGAGTGGCCTTCAGCTGTCGACAGCGGCGCACGCAGATGTTGCATATCGGCACCATCAACCGGTCCGCCGTCTAGACACTCTGTCTCGATGCTGTGTCTTCGCGAGCATGCCGCCGAATGGAACGCCGGTGACGTAACCGATCGGCGCGTCTCCTCTGTCACTCATCCCCTTCGGTGACAGCTGCAAACACAATGCGCCGTTCCTTTCGCAGAAGGCATTTCAGGGCGACGCGCCGCGCTGTTTTCCCGCGTAGGCCGACATATTTGCGTGGAGGCCGCTGTTGGAACGAGCGCGAAAATTGCGCTCGTCGCATCGCGAGTGAGTGTTATACGACTCTTCGAGCACCTCTATTCGCGGAAGATAGGATGGCGCGCAAGTGCCCTTTCGGAAGACGACACTGCGTGCCTCTCTGTATATACTTAAATAATGATTGATTGATTGATATGTGGGGTGTAACGTCCCAAAACCACTATATGATTATGAGAGACGCCGTAGTAGAGGGCTCCGGAAATTTAGACCACCTGGGGTTCTTTAACGTGCACCCAAATCTGGGCACACGGGCCTACAGCATTTCCGCCTCCATCCGAAATGCAGCCACCGCAGCCGGGATTCGAACCCGCGCCCTGCGGGTTATATACTTAAATAGTGAACCTGTATACTGACTCTAGTTATTAGTAACCTTCCGAAAATTGATTCCTCGGAAAAGTGGATGATCATGGAAGCGTGGTATAACGTCGTTGAAAGTTTTCTTTCGGAGCTGCTGTGACGACAATGACAAAAAAATGTGCAATCGTTTTCTCGTTGCGACAGTGGTCACAGGCAGCACTGTTAGCCATTCAGATTCGGTTAAGCAAAGCCGATCGTGAACGACACTCCAAGCGACAGGCTTGCAAGGCACGGTTGTTTGTAATAGGGAGTGTAAGGATTTAGTAAGCCAGGACGAGCACACCAGAAGTCGAGGAAGCCGACACACACACACACACACACACACACACACACACACACACACACACACACACACACACACACGCACACATATATATATATATATATATATATATATATATATATATATATATATATATATATAGTCCATGTACAGCCAGCCACGCTCGCTCAAGCAGATAGCCCGAGTTGCCATACACCAGGCCCTGCGACACCAGGTTGCCACGCCGGTTGGAAAACTCTCGATCCCAGGACCTTTAAAGGAGTACTTGCTCCTTGACTGGACGCCTTAAAGCTAGCACACCTGGCGACACGATTGCCATAGCAGTGGTGCTGTGTTTCGTCTCTGCTTTCTCAGCGTGAAAGAATTATGGTGTGCATACACCGATATATATATATATATATATATATATATATATATATATATATATATATATATATATATATATCATACATTCTACAAGTTTAAACAGCACCAACTCATCACGTGTAACTGATATGTGCACCACGCTGCTTGAAAATGAGCCACTTAAGTTTGCGAGCATTCAGAATACAGCATGTCTCTGAGCGCGGGTGGTGAAATCGAATTCCTCTTTTTGCCAAATCATTTTCGAGGTTGATATGTAAGGTTTACTGTCCCAAAACGACCATAATATTATGAGAGATGCCGTAGTGAGTCTGAGCACATGGGCTTACCGCATTTTTGCCCGGAGTCCATCGAAAATGCAGCCGCCGCAGCCGGGATTCGATTCCGCGACCTGTGGGTCAGCAGCCGAGTACATTAGTCACAAGATCATAGCGGTTGGGCCATTTTGGAGGTGTCCCTGTTGTTCATTCACTACAGAAATAAGACACTTTCACAACACATGGTTAAAGAATAAATCGTGCCACCT
The DNA here is from genome assembly GCA_013436015.1 of Rhipicephalus annulatus. Lineage (NCBI taxonomy): Eukaryota > Metazoa > Arthropoda > Arachnida > Ixodida > Ixodidae > Rhipicephalus > Rhipicephalus annulatus. The sequence goes on from WOVY01000615.1 coordinate 376,979, forward strand.
CCAGAGACTTGCAAATAAAGAAAAAGAAGTAATACCACGCACGCAAACATGCGAAACATACCATAAAACAGTAGTAAAAGACAGCTAAGTATACAATGAAGACAAGAAAGACCAAACAGGACACAACCTCATATATCATGACAAGCCAAGAAGTGAAGCGAACCTTCCAGTCTGCTTCGAGCAACTTTGGAGCCAGCAGGCTCCGAGGGCGCTGCGTGCAGGCTTCGAACCTGCACGCGCTGGATAACCCCAGGGCTACCGAAACACTGCATAAACTCACACAACGACGTCGGATGGTCATGTGAACCGAAAAACCGGGTGAACTTCTAACCAGCGCTCGCAACGACGCACTGTAAACAGCGGCCGCAGCAAAGGCCTCAAACGCCAATGAAAATGCACCTGTCAGCTTGCTGTCGTCACAAAAAATCTTCAGGGCAAGAAAAACAAGAAGCTTTTCCTTAGCAGTCTACGAGGTCATTGATGTCATCTCCGCGAAAATATACGCGTACAGAAGCAGTCGACAGTTTTATCATGCGCGGCAGTGGAAGGTACACAAACGACCGACAAGTTGTTCAATGCGCTCCTGGCGTGAAACATTCCAAAGCGCGGGCCACCCTACCCTCGCGTTGCCGCCGTAACACGGGAAACGAACAGGAAAGTCTCGCCGGCGAATGCATTCTATAGCGGGCGGTGGGGCTCTTCGGCTCCGCTGTTGCCGGCGCCTCTAAAAAGGAGGTTGAAAGAGCGCACTCGCTCGACCGACTTCGCGCTTGTGGGTCAGCGAGAGGCTGCGGCGAGCGTGCGAGATTCAACCGCGCCGGCGTGCATCCCGCGTGCCGGCGGCGTGCGAAGGTTCGCGCTGGCTGACACGACGCAATATGACGTAGTATACGTTTGGCGCCCTCGGGCGTTACTTGGAGCACAGTGAGCGTAGACGCCGTTTCGAACGGTGAGGCGAAGTGTTGACCAACGCGCTCCCTCGTAAGAGCACAACAGCTTCTCGTAAACGATACACCCAGCTCGCTGTGGCCGCGGCGCTCAACGGCACGCGACTGCCTTGGAGGTCAAGAACACGAGGGCGGGATGCACGAGAGGTCATTGCCTGGCAGCTCGGGCGCGTCGTTCGAACGCTGACATTTTGGGCGCGCAGTGCCCGACTGCTGACTCGAGAAAGTCGTGGGTTCGATCCCTGCCGGAGTGGTCGAATTTCGATGGAGGCGAAACGCTGTAGAAGCTCGTGCGCTGTGTCACATCAGTGCGCATCAAAGAACACCATGTGGTAAAACTTTCCGGAGCCCTTCGTTACGGCGTGCCTCGTAAACATGCCGTGGTTTTGGAACGTGAAACACAGATATTATTATTGTACTACGTGTGCCAGAAAATACGGAATGGTAGGCTATGACATATGGGGTAGAGAGAGTTCCATGGCAGTGATTATAGCGATCTCTAAAACCTATACATCATGCTGATGCGAACTAAAGGGAATATGTCAGAAGCACCGCGACCTGCGTTTCAATTCTATACTGATTTAAAGGGACATTTTGTGTTCTCTGATAGGAAGTTTCTCGCTCCAGTTTGACCTATGACAAAACACCAGCTGCGTGTTACGCACTGTGAAAGCGTTGCATCAGTTTCTGAAGCCGACAGGCCTCAACGAAATCGCGCGAATAGCTGATTTTGTGTTACTGATTGTCTATGACTGTCCGTATACTATCAGCATGCACGTGACAACTGCGCATGCCAGTTACCAAACGGCATTTGGTGCAGCTAGCAAGACGATCAGTCAGGCTAATCATTCTTAGCTGAGAAGCCGAGCAAGCTTATAGATATCCTTGTTTGTCAGCGAACGCGGCTCCTCAAATGCACGCTCTTCTTTCTTTCTCAACATTCAGACATCTGTTTTTTTTTTTCATTCCAAGATATACCTCTCGTGGAAGAACGTACTCCGATGATACTCGTAGCCTCATGTCCACCTCGGCTGCGCCGACGCCGTCATTTGTTCAATGTCCCTTGATTTTCAAGCCTAATATTTCCGAGGGAATGAAGCAACGAGGTGCATCAACTGCTGTAAGCGAGAGGCGGACAAGCATAAAACACAGTTTTTAATGCGCTAACCTTAAAAGGCTCGTTTCGCCGAAATTCCTATGTCGCAGTCGGCGTTGTTAGTTGTGAGCGAATAATCAGCGTTGTGCGTGACTGGAAAATTCAGAACGATGCAAATCGAATAAAAAAAGAAAAACTTTTGCTTCAAGTGGGAACGAAACCTAGACCTTCTGCGTTGAAAGTAGGTGTTCTACCACAGAGCCATGCCATTGCGTCAAACTTCGAAAATAGAGACAGACAAAGAAAACAGTATGCGGATATCATACACTGAATGGAGCAATCTTAACTAATGTAATATTGTGTGAAATAAGTGCAGAATTGCACCAGGCAGCATGAGAACCTGTGAAATAAGTAACGCGGGGATGTTTTAAAGACCCACCCATAACGAGACAGTCGGGCATATTTAATCATCAGCATAAGAATGCACAATTAGGAACGCGAAATGCCTCTTCTTCTTCTTCTTCTTCTTCTTCTTCTTCTTCTTCTTCTTCTTCTTCTTCTTCTTCTTCTTCTTCTTCTTCTTCTTCTTCTTCTTCTTCTTCTTCTTCTTCTTCTTCTTCTTCTTCTTCTTCTTCTTCTTCTTATTATTATTATTATGATTATTATTATTATTATAAAACATCAATAAAGTTAGTGTTGCCTGACAGTCGCGTAGTGATCCCTCGACTGATTCGCAGAATCGCAGAGGAAGAATTATGGCGTAGCGGGCCCTGCGCACCTGTATTTGCACTATAGGCATTCTGATATAGTTTCAGACGGCATATGTTACACGCAAAGACGTTCGTTTCCTTGGTGCGCGGTTGAGGCATGCACCGAGAACTGCAGCCCAGCCGGCGCTTGATAATCCGATTGGCACGCGGCCTAATTACGCTATCGGATTAAGATATTGAAGGAAAACTCAAGCGTCCTTCAAGTTTTACCCACGCTGGTACATTTGCTTCCGTTTTCTGACGTAAACACTGTGCCGCTAACCGGCAAAGCACTGATGCTTGCGTAGATCCAGTGTCTAATGCTGGGGGCTCATGTACACTCTGGGGAACCTGCAAAAGAAACTTGCTGACGTTCTAAGCCCTCTTCGTCTCTCGCCAGGATATTGGCCGCGGTCTGACGCCCCATCTTTCTGCATAAAACGTGTGATTTTGGGTATGCTGGTTTGTGTGCAATATGCATTGAAAGGTCCCTATACATGCGGTTTTAACACGTACTAGAATGCTGAGTATATAAACAGCCAATCATACAGGAGGGCAAAAAGTTGGGTAAGTTGATATGATTGCCCAATTAAAGGACGATTCGACAAAATAATGACACATGGGATGATTAAAATCAATGCATGTGGAGTCAGAGAGGGCATGATGTTTCGAATAGCTTTCTTGATTCTATTAGATGCAGCGAGTACAGGGACAGCTGGACACGGCTCTATAGTGAAGTATTTAGAGCCATTTCTTTTTTCTTCTTGCGTAACCACAGTCTGCGCTTGGTCATTAAACAATCTGTGTGTGTTCTGTGCTCTTTCTGGTGAGTAGTTTTGTTTTGTTATGTGTGACGTTGTCGTACAGGTTCTCAAAAATTGTATTTCTCTCCGATGCCGCATTTTCTTAATTTAGTCAGGAAGTAGTCCTCAACTACAGGCTGTTACTCACTCCAATGATCGCTAGATAGCATCACAATAAGTGAACAGAACTGGTGAACACAATGATACTTAACGTTACGCTTATCAACAAATCATGAATAGAGAAGCTTGTTGGGTAGAACATTGCCTTTTTGATGCATCCCAGACGATGCCGACAGTCGTGACAGCATTGGCAGCGACTCCGAGGGTGACTTCGAGTGTCAAGAAATATTTTCTAACTGAATCAAACTTGCTTAATGTACGTACCCGAAAGAATTAACATTGGAGACAGAGAAAGAATAAGCTTTATTACATAATGATGGTCTTTGGTTAATCCTGAGAATGAGCCCTCTTGCAAATCCTCCCAGGTAGAGATGGCTTGCCAGGCCTGGTCTAGCTTCACCAGTTGGCTCCCCAGCGCTAGGTAGGAAAACTGCGGGAACACGTTGCGTGTGTTTGTTTTGAGCACACCATCCTAGTCACTGACCCGCAACCGTGGCCTAGTGGCTAAGACACTCGGCTGTAGACCCACAGGTCACATGATCCACGTGCCACGGCTGCTGCATTTTCGATAGAGGCGAAAATGCTTGAGACCCATGTGCTTAGATTCGGGTGCACTCTGAAGAACTTGAGGAGATCGAAATTTCCGGAGCTCGCCACTACAATGTCACTCATAATAACATGGTGGTATTGGGACAATTACTATTGTTTTTATTATAGCTTCGACACCGCATGGACTGGTCGCTGTTTACATTGATAAGTTGCGCGGTTAATTGTGTCTGTGTGGTTGATACATCAGGGGCGTATCCTTGCTGCGTATACGTGTGCTAAAATTGCATGTAGTCTTAATACGACTGCAATATGTAAACAAGATCCAGGTTGCATAATGCCGCGATTCAGGCGAGTGAGCCCCCCATGAAGCGCCGTTCTTCGGTATTGCCAGGGTTCGGAAGAGGCCCTATAGGCAACGCAATATATGGAGAACTGTCGCTGGGTGGATTTCGAGGAGGCCGTTGCCATTGTGCCACATCAGTGTCTATTCCATCCATCCGCTAGTATCTGTCTGGGCGTTGAGATGAAGGAAAAAGTCGGGCAAGTTGATACGATTGCATATCAGGTTAACGCCAGCCTCTCGTTGGATGCGCAATCGTGAAGCTGCTTTTAGTTTCACGAGCATGTGCGTTCTACGATAGGCTCGTCAAATTTACGTACTACTGTTGTGGTCACATCTTATCAGCTATAACTAACTCACTGGTTACATGTAGCTTATTTCTGAAAAAAACGTACAGTAAATGAATCATAACTAGTAATCAATTAAAACCGGTAAACGCTATAAAAAGTAAATTAGTACATAAGTTGTGCTTCCTTAGAACATATAGTATGGGAATTCCAGGGATTAAAACACAGTAATGAGAACGCGGCCTCCACCGATAGCCTCCGTGCTCTTTTGCGGGCCGTGCTGCTCAACTTCTGCCCTGGACGATCAGCCCTGGACAATCCCGGCAGGCCAATGAAGCCGCCAGTAGGAAAGACCTTGCAGCCGACACCTAGGCGGGAGCCCAGTCCACTAACACACCGGATACAAAATCAAGTTTTTTTCTATCCATTAGAGCGGACGCTAAGAGCACCGAGATGTGAAATTATGTTGCAACAGTTTGAAGGGTGAACTTCTGAAGTTAAGTGTCCAATAAAAAAAAAATTCAGCGTCTTTTTAAAGAAAGTAATATATGACATAGAAGAGAGTCCAAGAGCACTTGGTTGATACAGTGCACACGAAACGACGACAAAGATAAAAGAAACACAGACTACATTCTTTATCGTCGTCTCCTGTGCACTGTATCAATCATTTGCCGACGTTTCACAAGCCACAGAAGGACACATTTACAAACTATATTCAGAAAATAAATATTGCCCTTAATTCTGAAAATATCCTTTTCCTTGAGCCTTCTTCTCTGGGCCACAGCAAAAGCAACGTCTGCATAGCACTTCGGGAATTTTTCAGAGACACAAGAAGTTAGCTTGTTAAATTTCATTTTTTCCTTTTTTTACCTAATGATATTCTAGTTGTTTGAAATTACCTTGCATGTATTCTTTTCAATCATTAGTTATTTACCCTCTTTTCGTAAGTCACCTTAAGATTACACACTCTCATATTCCCTAGATGACTGAATAATAATTTTCTCTTCTTTGAAATGTAACAATTCGTTTTTGCTACTACAATAACCCCCTGTCTAATGGCCGATCTCCCATAGCGGGTAAAAGCCAGAGCATATAGGAACAAGCATGATAAACACATACGAAGTCGCTCAAACATTCATTCTTATGCAGTTCAAGAGCGCAGGTTACGGAAAGCAATCGACAAGATCCAGAACTACCTCGACCAAACGGGCTTGCAATTATCAGCCGCTAAATCCCAATTACTTATTTTCAGGCCCAAACGGGGCCCTAAGTGGCTCACACCCATACCCAATAACTGACCCTGCGAACGGTGCACACATACGCAAGTCACCTCGGTAACAATTCTGGGCCTAAGACTGCAGGAGGACAGCATAACTAATCTCAGCATAGAGCGCACAGCGACCAAAGCAGAATCCACGTCACATTTAACCAGACGTGTTGGTAATGAAAGAGGCTGACTATCAGAGGAAAACTTACGGCGTCTCTTTCACACATTCCTCGTGAGCCACATCAACTATGTGGCTATAGCTCACCCCTGAAACAAAGGTGATCATTCGTAAAGGTCTCATCATTCGTAAAGGTCTCATCATTCGTAAAGGCACCAAACAGGTGCTATAGGACTACCCGTCCATACCAGCACTGCAAAACTCAAGACCTTGAGCGTTCACAACAGATTTAGTGAAATCGCCGAAGCTCGAAATGTAGCTCAACTAGCCAGACTATCTTCCACAGAGGCAGGCAGACAACTTTTACCTGACCTGAAACTCACGTGCTCTTTTTTTCTACCCAACGAGAACGTACCCTACCCCAGTCCGTCAGGTACTGCATTCGAGTACGTCCACTCCCACGTAACATGCACCCGGACTACAATCTAAGCCGTCGAAGAGCACGCACCGCCGCGCCACTAAAGACCGCAGCCGCTATGCCTGACTCGGTCACCTTTGTAGACGCCCCTAAGTACCCCAACTATAAGCATATGTAGCAGTAGTAACTTCTCTACAAGGAGAACTGCTCACAGCGCTTACGCTCCTAAACTTGAACTCTGACCGCGCAGAACAGCTAGCAATCGCTCTAGCAATGGCAAACACAACCTGCGCTACAATTAACACCAATTCGCGAACTGCGGCCCAGGCCTTTCGTGTAGGATCAGTCTGTAAAGAAGCAGCCCGTGTACTCTCGCGGGCTGCGTGGACTGACACCAAGCATTTAATTTGGTTCCCGGGCCATATGGGCTCCGGTGTCCATTCCTTCGTTCCAAGCGCCAACGAACTTGTTCCCTTTCAGGCACGAGACCTTACTCGCCCCGTCAGAAGAGAGGGTGGCCCATGGCCTGAAGGCAAGAAATAGCTCCGGAACCAACTGCAGACTTAAAATGAAATCTGTCGGCACAATCATCTCAAACGGCGGGATTCAGTTACGGCACCCTCGACTCATACGACCACAAGCACTATCCTTCCGTCTCCTACAGACCGGATATATCCCTCACCAGTAGTTTATGCGAGATTCAAAAGCGAACTAAGGCCGGGATGCCCCCGATGTGGCATCTCGCGGTGCAACTTACAACATACGCTGTGTCAATGACCCAGTAACGTGCGGACGATGGGCCTCCAATCACAGAAAAAAAAAACTGGGATACTCCCTTCACAAGTCCCCATGAGGACCACCAACTTCGTGCCGTCCAGAGGGCTCAAGACATGGCCTTCGAGTTTAATCTCCCGGACCCGTCATGGGCACGACCAGCAGACGAGGCCCCGCTTAGGACCAAATAAAGTCGGTTGGTCAGTCGGTTGGTCAGTCCGTCCGTCCGTCCGGCCATTCAAAAACACTTTTTCTTCTTGTGTATTGCTCAATAGAGAATTCAGGATGTCGACCCTCGTCTCGATATTGAGTTGAAGTAGAGCTTCGAGAAAAATAGCGTTAGGAAACATAGTAAAGAGCTAGACCCGCTAGAAGTTAGGTGACAAAGTGCCCCCTTTATGAGAAAAAATCACTTAAAAGCATAGAAGTCCGTACGGCACAGGTTAGAAACAGACACCGATAATCCCCACTGCAGTGGTCTTGTGGCTAAGGTACTTGGCTTCTGACCCGCAGGTCGCGGGATCGAATCCTGGTTGCGGCGGCTGCATTTTCGATGGAGGCGGAAATGCTGATCGCCCGTGTGCTCATATTTGGGTGCACGTTAATGAATCCCAGGTTGTTGAAATTTCTGGAGCCCTCCGCTCCAGCGTCTCTCATAATCATACGGTGGTTTTTGGACGTTAAACCCCGCATATCAACCATCAAAGACACCAATAATAGAATAGCCGTCAGATAAGGGGTTCTTAAAGAGCAGACGCTCATTAATCCTTCACACCATTGTAAGGGTGTGACTGAAAGGCGATGGCCACATCCTGTTTACGCTTTACGATCTCATACAACCAAGCACTCGGAAGGAAAAACAACCCATCAAAGTATCTGGCGACGTTGGGCTGACCGGCGTCGCGTAGCGAGTTGCAAAGAAAGCCGGGCTCGATCGCAAGGCCACGCGTTTCGCAAAAATCTTCTCCGCGGTTTACGATTCTGCGTCAAAAAAAAAAGAGCTTGTTACGCTTTGTATTGTGACGGCGGTTCGAGAATGTTCTGCAGGAGGTAGAGAAAATGACTGGTGTGAGAATGTGCACATGCTTGTGCGCACCGCTAGCTAGGGTTGCTGATACAGCCACGTTCGAAAGGAGTGACCACGGCGGCTCGATGCTGGAGCGTTTCCAGTACTTGGAAAGAAGATACTCGCCCCTAATCAAGGCCGGTGCTCTTGCGCAGGCGAGGCGTGTGAAAAGTCATTGAAGTGGGCGTCTCCTGATGCGCGAGCTACCGGTCGCTTAGCAGCAACCCGTCTGCGTGCAGGAAATACCCACGGTAACCGGCAGAGCCACATGATGGCTGGTAGCCACATCAGCTCAGTAAATGGCTGCGACGTATTTGCTTCGGGCGTAGACGACGCGTCAGGGTAACTGTTTTGTGGTGGCCATAGTACCAGGGCGGCGAAAAAGAGTGCCTAAACATAAAATGTTATGAAACATTGAAAGCTGAACAAGAAGGTATTGTGTATGTCTGATAAGAAGCGATAACAGAGAAATGTCTTATCGAGGCAAGCCAACTGTAACACTTGCGAAAACGAGGCGATGGTTGTTTTGCACCAGGAGAAGTCACAACGCTCCGACGCAGTTGCTTTCCAAGTGGATCCGTATATGTGTCATGTTCTTTCGTGAGCCTGAGCGGTTACGGCACTAGTCATTCTGTTCCGAGACTGTGTGCACATATTTTCCCATAAGTACGCAAGGAGGAAATTATGGCGCCAGTATCCGTGAAAGCTGCAGCGTATGGCGTTTCAGTCGGCGTTAAAATAAGGGGTATAGTACACAAATTTGTCTAAACTTCGCTTTTTTTAATCTGTTTGGCTCCGCGTGTGGGCTACAGCCACTTTTTTGCAAGAAAAAGTTCAGCAAACGTTCAGCAGTTTCACTTCAGCACCTCAACCTATTTAGGCTCACCAACTGAAATCGGCTCACGAAGTTCACGACGATCTATTCTTTTATTCAAAACAAACGCCGAAACCCAACGATAAACGAAGCGTCAAGTGAATTGGATGCAACGAACGGACGGATGGGTGACGGGGCGGACGTAAACGACAGACGGACGGACACATGGATGGAAGCACGGATGGTCGCCCGGACGAACGGAAGCAAGAACGAACGGACGGACGGAAGCACGGACGGGCTGACGGACGCTTCGCCCCGCTCATCATCATTCACTCCATGGATATGCTATGATTTCTTATTGGGAATTTCGCTTTCACGGACGAAATGCAAAGTACTCAGAGGAAATCACCTCTTGGTGTGTTCCGAATACGTTTGTATGCTCGCACACATGACAATATTTAAAAATAACACTTGATCAAACGTCAATAAAAGAAAAAAAGGCAGAAAATAAACTTCAAGATAGCCGCCAGGCATACTGAAAGCTTACGTTTTTTTCTTTTATTAACTTCCAATACAGGAATAAAAGAGGCGAATGCAATTGCATAAAACCTTACCGAAATAATCAGATGCACCGTTTTCCCAGTCGATGACACTTGAATTGCAGCTAGAAGTTACACTGAAATGTGTTTAGGCGAATGTTATCACCCCGTGGATTGTTTCTCCGCACGAGTAGAAAGGTTGGATTTCCGAAATCGCCGCTGGATCGACGTATGGTCATAATTCCACCTGTACTGAATGCAAGCCAACAATTTTTTTTTCAGAAATCTTCCTGCGCGCATTGTTTTTAGTGCAAATGACAAAGCAGAATAAGGGTCAGATTCATTATTGAAAAGATGCAAGAGAGCGATTGATTGATTGATATGTGGAGTTTAACGTCCCAAAACCACTATATGATTATGAGAGACGCCGTAGTGGAGGGCTCCGGAAATTTAGACCACCTGGGGTTCTTTAACGTGCACCCAAATCATGCAAGAGAGCGAGAAGATGTAGAACACAAAACAAAGTTCTTTGAGAGCTCATTGATGAGGTACACTGCCCTCTCGTAACAGGCAGCGCCCGAGTTCCGTCTAGTATGTATTGTAAGAAAATATGACTGTGCGGCATCTCAGTTGATACTGACCAGCCTAGGGATTGCAGGACTCACGGGATACTCACAGGAGTCATAGTACACGGACTGCCTGTGTATGAGACGTGTCGCGAAGTTCGCAAACTCGGGGACAGGTTCACTGCCATTCATCACGACACCACCACGAGCTGTGTAGCGGCAGCAGTGTCATAATAATGCGATAAATGAATGCAGGTGGCCGCACGTGCGAGTACAAACACCCCAATACGAGGAAGATCATCACACCCTTTGCTTTGTTTGCATGGCCAAGAAAACGTTGCTTCCGGTAAAACGTCTAGTATGATGTGTGCCAAACGCGAGGTCGCTGCGCATGCGTTCTCTCAGCAAGCACCGTGGCGGCTTATTTTGACGCACGTGTGGAGAATAAACACGGTATGTGACGTGCGCTTGCTGTATACATCTGCATTGTTTATGGTTGCGTTTTTTTTTCCTTTCACAGCGCAGTGAGGATGCGTGTCGTGTGTATACGGCACGAATCTGTGTTAATACCCCGCATTAATACGGACCAATACTAGCGCAGTACGTATGACGACTAACGACGGAATGACGCCACAGCTCACGTCACTTTTGATCCAAATCCTTGATTGATTTATATGTGGTGTTTAGCGTCCCAAAACTACCATGTGATTATGTGAGACGCCGTAGTGAAGGGCTCCGGGAATTTAGACCACCTGGGGTTCTTTAACGTGCACCCAAATCTGAGCACACGGGCCTACAGCATTTCCGCCTCCATCGGAAATGCAGCTGCCACAGCCGGGATTTGATCATGCGACCTGCGGGTCAGCAGCCGAGTACCTTAGCCACTAGACCACTATGCCCCGCCGCGGTGGTCTAGTGGCTAAAGTACTCGGCTGCTGACCCGCAGGGCGCGGGTTCGAATCCCAGCTGCGGCGGCTGCATTTCCGATGGAGGCGGAAATGCTGTAGGCCCGTGTGCTCAGATTTGGGTGCACGTTAAAGAACCCCAGGTGGTCTAAATTTCCGGAGCCCTCCACTACGGCGTCTCTCATAATCATATAGTGGTTTTGGGACGTTAAACCCCAGATATTAATCAATCACCAGACCACTATGGCGGGGCTCACCCAAATCCTTGCCCCTGCAGTTCATTCTAACCTTTGGTTGGCAAGACACTTGTCAAACTATATATTTCCATATTTTTTTACTATGGGACAACATCTGGAGAAGTTTGTAGATTACGCCCGGAAAACTCGAAACCATGCCTTAGCTTAGGTACTAATAGATAGTTGGTAAGTTGGTTAACGTGGTTAACGTGGTTGATTGGGTGAGTTGGTATGACATTATTGACATAAAGACAGCGCCAATAACGAGGGACAAAAAAAAACAAGACAGACAGTGGCACTGACTTACAGCAAGATTTATTTCCTGGAACCGCGCAATATATACTTGAGCAATATCTGACAAATGAAAAGAATGACAAACCAAAGAAAACAGAGAACACCAAACAACCAAGTAATGATCGTGATAACGCGCCATAAACATCACATGTACCAACATTCCGAAGAAAATCTATTTCTTTTTGTGATAGAGCAATCGAAGGCCTGCTGACACATAGATTGCCCAGCCTTTCCATTTCAGCAGCCTCATAAATTTCACGTAGCATCTGATCCCGATCACGCCTGATGACCGTACAATGCTGAAAGTCGGGGACACAACCACTGTCCCGGCAATGGATGCCGAGGTAGCGCGATACTGTAGAAGAGACATTGTGAGCGTGCTCTTTCAGCCGCTCTTTAAACACCTGCCTGTATGGCCGATGGTAAGTTGGCTTATAGTGCTTAACGCTCCAAAGTGACTCAGGCTATCAGAGGTGCCGTTGATGAAGGTTCCGGATAATTTCGATCACTTATACGGTTCGTGTTCACGTTTACATTCACGCGTCAGTGCGAATGAACAATTATCTTGCACTGACATAGCAAATTACGGGAGCCTGAAGCGTTTCGACACCACCGAAATGCGACCACCGCAGCCGGGGTCAAACCCACAGCAACCGAGCATCGTAACTACTGAGCCACTGCGGCGTCTATAAACAAACGGAGTACAGTACAAGTACCCACATTCAAATTCACAACCCAATCTTGCTTCGAGGGAATTCTTTACCGTAGCATGCTAACAATGTGAAAATAATGAAACCTATGAAGTGTGACGCATGAAAACAGGTGCTGACCTCCCTCCCATTGTGGTGTAGTGGTTGCGGTACTCGAGTGTTGACCCGCAGGCCTAGAAATTGAATCCCGAACGCGGTGACCGCATTTTCAATGGAGGCCTCAGATTCGGAGGATGTCGAGCAACTTGTGGCAATTATCACCTTCGTAAAACGCATCACACCTATGCGCCCAGACGATCAGCCGTTTTGAAGGGTTGAGCTTGTCTTGATGTCTAAAAATTTGTGACAGGTATGCTGTTCATGAAAAAAAATCCTTAGACAAGGGTTGTGTCGACGCTCGTCACAAACCCTGTTTGCAGTTTTTTTCCGTCGCAAGAGTCCTTCTTCCCCTTCCTGGCGTTTTTCGTGTTGTGCCGTTCAGTGCCTTTCAAAGCAGGGCACCATTCTTACTGCTTGTGCGACATCTGGGTGATTCCTTCGTCGTGTTGAGTGCATCTGGCTTTCAGACATGGCCTCGTACTTTCGCGCACTTTTCAAGCGAAGTAAAGAGTAAGGGCCAAAGAGAGCGGCGTCAGATTTTCATATAGGCCACGTAGACGTACAGACGTCCACCACCTTTTGCTTTGCCTTTTAGTGACCATCTTCTTGCTTTGCCTTAGGTAACGCCAATCTGCGTCGACACCGTGCTGGCGACGCAGTTCCAACTTGCCAAATTTTGTGCCTCTTCTGAGTTTTCTGTGTATTCTATTAAGTCAGCGTCATCCTCGTTCATATTAAAACCGAGTCTATGGACGCTGTTAACGTCGCACGGTACCCCAGGTGGTCGAAATTTCCGAATTCCTCCACTATGGTGTCTCTCATAATCATATGATGGTTTTGGGACGCTAAACTTCACATATCAGTCAACTTCCTACTGTAAACAAGGTGAAATGGCGTGAAGTAGATCGTATCGTGTGTGGTGTTGTTACACAAACGTAACATACGGTAAAATTCTGCTCAAAGTTCAATGTTTGACCTACACACACACACAGCGATCGTGATATCGTGTGTTCTGCTGAGCCTGTCAGTTAAACCGTCAGCCATATAGCGCTACAGCACTACAGGCTGATGTAGAACTGAACCACTTCAGTCACGGCTCCTTCTTCGAGAGACGACGTTTCAGCGCATCCGCTCTTGTAGTCGGCCACTACAATGATCCACCACTTTCCGAATGAGGACACAGGAAATGGTCCAAGTAAACCCATTCCCACCATGCAGCTCAAATGGTCCTTGCGGCGGCTCTACCTGTTTCGATTGACCTGCTGGTCTAAATGGTGGTGTATGGCGCCTTTGACATTCTCAGCCGGACTTCACATGGTGCTGTACAGCATCGATTAACTTTGGCCAACAATACATCTGGCGTACTCTCGCTGAAGTACGACTGATGTCCAAATGCCCAGCCGATGTATCATTACATACTTCTAGTATTTCCTCTAGCGGCCATGATGGTGAGAGAAGCCGAAACATCTCACCGCTGGGTTCCAATTTTTTTTATAGTGGACCTCATTCAGGAGAACATAGGAACACTATCCATAGAGGAAAACTAGCAGTATTCTTCTACTTGCTGGCCCTCCAAGTATACCGAATACGCAGGAGTAGATGTAGGTCCATTCTCTGGTGATGGGTCATTTCGGACACGTGGAGAGCACCAAAAAATGGGAAATCTTGATCGCGTCCAGGAGATGAAGGTTCGGCTGCTCCACATGACAGGCAATCAGCGTCATGGCGCAAATAGTCGAACTTCTAGAGGACAGTGCTGTCATATTCCTCCATACGCAAGCCCCATCTAGCAAGTCTTTTTGAAAGGTTCTTGAGATTCATCAGCCAACGCGATGAATGATGGTCGCTGATCGCTCGAAACGGTCTGCCGTATAGATATAAGCGGAACTTACTGACGGCCCATATAACTGTCATGCATTCTTTCTGTGTAGTTGAGTAATTGGACTCAGCATTCGATACAGTGTGGCTTGCGTGAGAAATAACTTTTTTTTCTTCATTCAGCCATTGAATAGGGATGTGCCCAGACCAACGTTACTCGCGTTAGTATGTTTGTCTATTTCGGCGTCGTCATTAAAGCGAGTAAGTAGGAAGTTTCCCAATAGGGGTTCGAAAGTCCTTTGCGTGTGCTCACTTCGAGTCAAGCAGGAGCTAAAGGTTTTCGCATTGGGTCCACAGTGCTTTTTCACTCCCGCTATGCGTACAAGGGTTCCTTTTTTTTTCTGAAGACAGTTGAGTGTAAATGATGTGGTGAGCATGTCAACGTCTCACTATTTTTGTCGGCCATTGCTCTCTACTAGTGATCGCTGGGTAATCTTCATTACTTGGAAGTGATTCAGTTTTCTTGATTGTTTAGTGTATTGTTCTTTTAAACGATTGCTTTACTTTGCTATTTGACACCCGTAAATTATAATTGATTGCTCATTGATTATTCTTGTTGAAGCTTATGTATATTATTGTTATTTTGTACATCTAACACTAACAAAGTCGTAACAGATGTAACGTAACAAATGTAACGTTCACTGTACTGTAACCACACCTTCCTTGGTGACCAAAAGGTTGTTGGCAGTGTTGCATAAATAAATAAATAAATATGAAGAAGTATTCATAACATTGGCCGAGAGCCGTCGCTTTAGTGGGTACCGTCATGTCTGTTTGACGCAAACTTCTGGGGCAGGCTTTGGGGCTTCCACAGAACTTTGGAAATAGCGTACTTCACGTAAAACCACAACCCTGCCTGGGTCTCGCGTATACGCGGTGGCCTAGGCGGAATTTATTTGGGGTCCCAAAACGAATGGGGCCGTTATTCGATTGCAAACTGACTCGCAACTCAGAGAAACCATCTTCCTATTCTTCCTGTGGACGAATGTCACACCTTCGTTTATAAGCCGTGTCGGCGCTTCGGAGACCTTGGAGAAGTTTTCAACAAAACGTCTATAGTATGCGCATATTACTAGAAATCGTCCCGTGGCTTCTTTGTTTGCTATTTCGAGAAATTTTTGGCTGCTGTAATCCTTTCAGGATCAGGTTGTACACCTTCACAAATAGTTTTTTTATTATACCCAGGTTGGTGCGATAATATTATACTCACATTTTCGTTTTTTTCCCTAACAGGCCCCACAGTTTTAAAGCTGTACTACACCAGTAGGATATGCCGTAAGTTCTCACCCATGCGAACAAGTGCCACAAGAGTCGCTCGACTTAGCCGTATGCAATTAAAACGCTTGCGTAAGGTCTCGCGTGAGTGCACAGTGAGCGAAAGCTTGTCTGTCGAAACTCTGACGCAGATTGTTACTAATTCTGTGCGTACATCGCATTATCACACAGGTCGCGTGTGAATTAAGTCGTGCGGTGCGAATCGCTTTACTTCTTAGCGGCGAGCACTACTTACTGAATCTCGGCTTGTCACGGGCGGCCACCCATTCAGCCGTCGCGCCATAAGGTGCTGCGCGTGCTCGGCCCGTTTGGTGAAACACGCAAGGATACCTCATTGTATTCCCTTATTTGCATGCAGAGGACACACGTGCGTCTCCAATGAACGTGAAAGAAATCGCATTTAATTGTAGGGCTCTGTCGTGGCTACTCGAAAGATCTTCCTATGCGGCTAACTCGTGAGTTGTATAACTATACTGTTTCGCACTGAGCGCTGTAGGAAAGCCTAACAAAGGACGGTCTTTATTCACAGATAGGGACAGCATATTCCAAGACTACAGCAGACTCTAGGATTCTAATTTGTTTTATTGAAGTAGCTGTACACGTGCAATATATAGTGCGTTCTCGTCTTAGTAAAAAAACTCATTAAAACACTAGAATGCCTACCGAAAGACGTCAGCATACTTTTTGTTCATGTGCGAAACATACATTACTCGCAACTATAAACAAGCTTTGTATGCATGCGTCAGAGAAGCTTCAATGCATTGTCATATACCTGCAATATTGATTGATTTATTGAGTGGTTGATTGATTGATTGATTCATTCATTGAGCTCGCGTTTTTATCGATAGCGATATTTCATGTTCATAGTTTTTTTAATGGTTTAACTCGATGCGCATCTCACCGATATCTCATTGGTCATTTAGCGCATCATGGACGTGGTATAGCATATGCAAGGAGACAAAAGCATATAAAAAGTTGGAAGGGAAATTTTAAGCGCCCCCCAAGTGCACGTGATTGATGAAAATCGCACACTTGTAAGCAAAATCGCACAGTTCATCTCCCCTTTTCCCTATGCTTTTCTCTTTTCGCATGCTCATCATCCTCGCTGACTCTGAGTATATCTTATATACGGGTGCTTATGGGACATTATGCCCCGAACAAGGACTTTGCCTTATTGCATACTTGGACACTGTGGTATCCGTAAACAATGCCAAAGTACACACGTCGCAATCAGTACACGTGCTTGATTTCCCATCGCTATCACTTCCGCTCAAACTGCATACATTTATAATTTGTTGATTTCTGGGGGCGCAGTGAGGTCTTTTTGTTGATGCAAAATAAACAACTGCGGCTAAAACAAGATAAGAAGCAGGAAAGAAAGATCCACTGTGGTCTATCCCATAGGAAGATTCCGTGATTCCATAAGCAAAGCCACAAGTGTGTTCAAAGCCATAAACATGACGACTAGTCAAATCCACGTAGTACTCATCTTTCTCGGAGTTGCAGAACGATCGCAGCGCAACAGTTCCCTGTGGTAAATATACTGGGAAACTGTTTTCTGGAGTTAAGACTGAAAGCAACAACATCAAAAAATAATGCGGAAAAGCTTTTCCAGTTTTTCTGAGGACCAAAGCCGAGCCCATCCAACCATGCTTCTGAATCTGTCGGCTCTACGAGGCCTCCTGGTGTATGAATAACAAAGGAACTGTGAGAGAGATAAAAAAATAACGAATGGAATGAAGACCGCTAGTTTTGGTACTATTGACGTCAAAATTAGTGCCACGACTATAGGGCTCACGTGTAAGGGAAAGAAGGAAGCACATATGCATGCTATTTCCCCAGAGAACACGGCGGTTATTTGGTAAGGTGTACGTCCGATTGAAGGAAAAACCTTGGTACGCGTCTTTTTTTTTACCAGAATGCGAATGAAATATTTAGAAAATTGAATTTTTGTCATTTTATGTTAGACACGAATTGATACAATAAATTAGTTTAGTGTTGTAAGTTGTACTACTCTGAAAACTAGCTTCGTTAATTTGCTGATAGATTAGAAAACCGTTGTCAAAAATTCAACTTTTAATTTTTCCGCTGAAATATTTGTTAATAACGTCACGAATCTGAAAATCCTTTTTCGTATTTCAATTGGCCACATGGGCTCAATGAAATTTCCTGGAGCTTGGCATATTTTTTCTGCCTCCAGCAGAAGACAATGTGATTGTTTTTTTTTTACCAATTAGGAACAAGGCAGGCTCTAGTTAACATCACTGAAATCAATGATGTCATTGCGACTAGTGCGACAACTTCGAGGGAGGTGTCGCCACCTGCGTTTGATTCTTGTGCTTTTTCTCGCCTACCAAAAGTATTCTCGTTGCTAGAGTGGTGTTTTTTGGTATTGTGAAAGAGTTATTCCCTAACGCAAGAGAGATTACTTTACTCTTTAGGGTCCCATCAGCCTCTGGTACGCTGTACACGAAAAGAAACGTCTTGCGTTTCTTTTTTTTTTTCAAACACGCGAAACGGCGTTATGCTTTTGTGGCTTTCATAGATGACGGAGCTGTCCACGCGTGACGCAGACCCTGCCGCGGCAAGTGCCTCCGCTACCGATTTCGCGCCCCGCCTTTTATTGAAGCTGTAGCGCCTTTGCGCGAGGTGTAATCAAGGAAGTGAGCCACACCATGAACGCCGGGCAGCAACGGCCGGCGCTCTTTTTATGTGCTGCGCTTGCAACGTGACTGGACGCGGCAAAACGTAGGATGGGTTTTAGTTAAAACGATTTTTGGGATGTATATGTGCCCTTTAGCTTACAGTAAGCGCCCCAGCGTTAATAGCATTTCTTAGAGCAGATCTGTCACGCAACAGTGTAACACTATACGAAGCGGTGTGACTGACGATTAAGGGAAGATTAAAAAAAAAATACTGGAGTGGAAGTTATACCTCGAAAGCGAAGCCGACAGTGCACCTTTTTAACAGTGGTAAGATGAAAAGTCCTCTATTAGTAAAGAAAAAATAGCATTTTGCTCACATGCCCTATTAGTCTGAACTAAGTAAATTTTTTAAGCAGGTGACATGCTTCTTTGTGTAACAATTTTCCTGATGAGGCCTCAAAGTTATGATAAACTTTATTAGATATCAAGTCATCAATACTCATTGCGGTGGGTTGCTTTCGCTGGAATCAATTATACTTATTTCATAATTAGCCTATAGTAATTACATTACGGTGGATGGTGACATAAAAGGTGGATGGTGACGTACGCACTCCGCAGCGCAAGTACTACATGAAAATGTGATTTCAGGGATTTCATCTGTTTAGATTGATATGTGGGGTTTAACGTCCCAAAACCACCATATGATTATAAGAGACGCCGTAATGGAGGGCTCCGCAAATTTCGACCACCTGGGGTTCTTTAACATGCACCCAAATCTGAGCACATGGGCCTTCAGCATTTACGCCTCCATCGAAATTCACCTTTCCAGATAGCGTCTGGTGTTTTAGCATTGACGTGAATGCATATGTAGACATATTGTTTCAAAAAGACCATCATAAGCAGTCTTCTTCAATGACTGTCCGCAATGAACGATGAGCGAGCTTACAAGGAGCTCCCCATAATCATGCACGTGGTTCCTGGCACAAACATGGGCCAGGTGGCCTCTCCACAAGTAAGCTTGCATATTAGGTAAGATCAGCACTTTTTGTGAAGTTTTTATTTGTGAGTGAGATAGTGAGTAAGTGAATGTGAGTCAGTGACGGAGTGAGTGAGTGTGTGAGTGAGTGACACCAAGCTCATACTAAATGTTCCAGCCGTCGAAAAGCACACATTCATAATATGAAAAGGGTAGTGCGTTGAATATCACGGCCTGACAATCTAGCTTTTAATCCAACCCGATTCAACTTAGGGCATCACTCGTGTGTAGGCTGCTCATGGCAACACTGTAAAACGTCCTGTGATAAGTTGATGCTGTGATATTTCGTATTATTGCAAACGTGATTTTGATAAATCGATCTGTGACAGCATTTCTTTATTAAACGTGTGCCGGGGTGTGTGCCTGTTTGCGTACGAAGGTGCGTGTTCATTGCAAAAAAGTTTATAATAAGGTAGTCCTAACAATCGGCAAGATTGGCTGGTGACACATTAATTGATTGATTTGTGCGGTTTAACGTCCCAAAACCACCATATGATTATGAGAGACGCCGTAGTGGAGGGCTCCGGAAATTTTGACCACCTGGGGTTCTTTAACGTGCACCCAAATCTGAGCACACGGGCCTACGACATTTCCGCCTCCATCGGAAATGCAGCCGCCGCAGCCGGGATTTGAACCCGCGACCTGCGGGTCAGCAGCCGAGTACCTTAGCCACTAGACCACCTGACGCGGAGGGGCGGCTGGTGACACATGCATTTGGTGTTGTGTTCCTGGTACATCTTATGTTAAGCTCACGATAGTCCGATCGTGCATTTCTGATGATGATGATCATCATCTTCATCTGTAAGAGAGTATATATATATATATATATATATATATGGGTAGAAAGGAGATTAAAACAACACCGGCCCCGAACCACGGGGGCAATCCGTGATTTTTTTTTTTTTTTTGGAATAAACATTCACTTGACAGAAAGAGCTTGTGTCGTCGTTTTCTCCTCTCGTCCGATTTTCGTTTGCGCTGGCCGTCGTCGTTGTCATCATCATTATCGTCATTACCACCATCATCATCATCAACATCAGCCTGACTACAATTCTAATAGCGATATGTACTTAAATTACGCATATTCCACTTGTGTTCAAAAATGAAACCTCGGAAACATGCCTGTAGTTCGCGGACTTTTATGAACACAGAGAGGCAGTGTTTCGTTTACAGCTCCGATATTTCAGACAAACTCGTGTGATATTGCTAAATAGAAGGTTCAACCGTACAGTCCTTCCCAGCGGTGGCACTGGCTCAACCAAATGCTAACGAAGTCGCCCTGACGCTTCCATCTTAAAGCAGGTATTAGTGTGTGCATGTTTGCCGACTGCGCTAGCCGTAAATAAAACCAGCGATCATGATAATAGGGTTAATGCAGACCTAGACGATAGCAGACCAAAAAAAAAAGGAAGTTCGCTACACTGCGTGCAGTGTAACTTTGTGATTTGCACTGTACCACCGTGTAATTGCATATAATTATTGTTTGTGTTCTGTGTTTACGTCTTGTCGCGCTGTTCTAAATTTGAAGGCTCGGCTCTGGGCGGAAGTGTTCTTAACTCGCTATATTCAAATGTAGAACACATTTACTTCTTTCCTTCCTTTTGTTTTCGCTTGTGGTGGACCCGAAACACTCGCTCTTTCCGCTCGTAACTTGTTTCCGAAGTTAAAAAGTCCGTCGCTATCACGTCATCAACGGTAGGCTAATGATGCGTGCAGAAATACGGCGAACATTTCTGATTCTCTCTTTATTAGGACTGAAGGTTTTTGATTGCTTTTGCTTTCTTAGTCTAAAGAAATGCGATGAAACCAGTTTTGCAATGAATAGAAGGACGAGAAATGCTTTATCGTACCTAGAGAATTTAAACTATGTGGGCGAAGACATGGCTTGGTGCTCCAGGTGTCAATGAGTGGGATAAAAGGATAAAATAAAAATGAAAATACAAACTCATTCACTCACACAAAGTTCTATCGCACAGAATTTATTTTCCAAATGCATGTATTTCTCACAAAGGCCAAAGGTATTTTATAAGGAAACACAACTCAAGTTTTCAGTAAAACTTCACTTGAATTCATTTTTATTATGCCACCTGGTTAGCGTGTATCCCGCGTGTGGTGCATCAAACAATGGACTAAGCACACCAGAAGATAAAATAAAAAAACACGCAGGTATATCTATGATGTAAAAAGCAATAACAACGCAACACGCTGAAAAGCCATACACGATGAAATAAAAGCCCCATCTCACAACAACATTTCTATATAACAACCTTCTCTGCCAACGTGCGTCGTCCGCCGTGGTGGAGCAGGGGTTATGGTGCTCAGTTTCTAAAACGAAGGTCACGGGTTCGATCTCAACCACGGTGGCGACATTTTGATGGAAGTGAAATGCCGGAGGCCCATGAACTGTGCGATGTAAGTGCACGTTAAAGAACACCAGATATTAGAAATTTTCGGAGCACTCCACTACGGCATCTCTCATAATGATATTGTGATTTTTTGGGACGAAAAACCCAGCTATTATTTTCGAACGTACGTGAGTAATACGTATATATGAACAGGTGGGACCAACAGTTCATAGCCAAAGACAAAGCCGATTTTCTTTTCCATTTTTTAGTCATCCTGTTGAACTGTTTGCCGTTACAGGGTGGGTCAAAACACTTCTGCAAGTCATTCGTGACATGAAAAAAAAGAAAAGCAAAAAATGACCTGAAAAGAGAAAAAGAATACACCAGCAAACAATAAGAAACAAAAACAAACGTGAGCGTTCCACATTTCGATCAATTATATACAACATGATAAATGGAAAGTTAGCTAGCAGTGTTACAAAACATAACCGAGCATTACCGTCAAGGACACAGAGACGTACATAAGCAAACTATTTTGTACCTACATCCATTTAAGGATACAAAACTAACAAACCAATGCTGAGAAACGATGTCAGAAACACTCACGAAATTAAGAACATGCGCAAATACGTACGTCCTTGATGCCCTGCTAAGTTATTATCAAATTGGTCTGTGTTAGTGCAGCATTATCTGCCTGTTCTGACAGTATGGTCAGTCTATGAGGACTCGGTAAGGTCAGGTGTATAGGTATCGTTTGGCGGCTGATTTTCGTGGCTGAAATGGCTTGATATGGTGTAGGCGGTGGCCCCAAAGGTCGGGGCTGTTCAGCTGTTGCTTTAAAAGTCCGCCCTACATCTCCGTTGCTGGTTTCTGGTAGCTCAGGGGATCCATGTGGACCCTGACGCCTCTCCACCACAGCAGTATACCTGGTTGGCTGCTTCGTTCATCAACCGCGAACTATCGGGGAACTATAAAAAATCCACCTCACTTCTGAAGGCTGATCCATAGGCTGGAGGCATATCCCAGGAACAATTAGTCTCGTTGGCTGTTTCCTTACTTTCTAATTTTCTTCCTTTATTACTACCCACATCTCCAGATATCGCACACTTGTGCACTCGCTCCCCACATTGTGCACCAAATGTGGTCCATTCCACATTATTAGACCTTGTCTGATTGGTGAACATACGGCCCAAACGCACCAAACGGAACGCCACCTGCCACCACACTTTGGCGTCTTTGACATTTCATTTACTTCGTCGCTCACCACGTTTCTACAATTTGTCATTTAAACATTTCTTAAACACGATAAGCAATATTATTTTACGTCGAATATCACACACATATATAAAGGTGCCCTTAGAGATACTATGTGTCGCTGCATTTATTAAATACCTACCGCTCTGTTCTTAGGTTATGGTGCCTGACTTGCTCACCCGATGGTCACGGGATCGAGTCCCGGCCACGGCGGCCTCATTTTCTGATGGAATGAAAATTGCTCTAAGCCCGCGTACTTAGATTTAAGTGCACATTAAAGAGACCCAGGTGGCGGAAATTTCCGAGATTTCCACTATGCAGTACATGTCTCCCATAATTATATTGTGCTTTTGGGACGTCAAAGACTATTAATTATTATCGCATTGATAAACTATTGCCACTGCTAGTCAATTACGCATTCCTGGAACGTGACTACAGCACGTGGTGCTATGCTTGCAGAATCTCGACGTGCCTGGGCAGCCCTCAAGCAAAGCTGCGTTGTCCCGCTTCTTTCGTGCCATCTCTGCATGGGAGCGTCATCTGGCCGTCAGTTACGGAGTCACGGCTCTAAGTCAACAGTGCGCAACATACTCCTCAACAATCAAAAGTTTCCGCCATAACTTACGAGCCCAACAAGTTTCAGTGGGAATTTTCTGGTGTTTTAGCCCACCGAGAGAAGGTTACGTTGTGTAGGCTGCGTGTCTGTGCGAAGCTCACTCCGGCAGTGACCACTCTCTGGCAGCAGCAGTACCGAGGTCTTGTGACGCCATAATCTGCAATGTGACAGTGACACACTTGTAATTAAGCCGTTCTTACTCCCTTCGTGCAGCAGGCCTCAGGCCTAACCGACCACACGACCTTGATCGTTGAAAACACGGACCATTTCATCGTTCGCATATGTAGACTTTGTTCACGGATCAGGTCTGTTCGTGTAACACAGTGTTTTTCTATGCATAAGAGCACGACGTCATGGGATAAAATAATGAAAAAAGGAAAAACAGGAGTGCATTGCGAAGACTTCAATTACCTGATGCTACCTATAGCTGGTTTTTCTTGGCTTTGCGGTCACGCACGCCCCAAGTTAGATGTTTTTACGTTTCTGTAGAGTGACATCGCTTTCTCGCAGCACATACTCTATATTTAAACATTCGGATTATTCACACATCACGCCAAGTTGCGCCGCCAGTAAGGTCACTACCGACGATACCATAATAGTCGGGCATCCACTCAGAGACTGACCTCTCCTCCTTACGGTGGGCACAGTTGTGACGATCGTGCATTCCATAAAATTCTATGACGTCGGCTTTACATCTGCAGGTTTTGAATGGCTGGTTCGTAAGTACGCTGTCTTACTGAAACTTTCCTCAACGCCTGAACTACCGCTTACGGATGCTGAATCCTTCAGTATACAGCTGCCAGAAAGCATCTGACGTTGCTATGTAAAGTTATTTCGCTTGTTGGTGCGGAAAAATTCTCAAAGACCCGTAGTTTCGAATGCGTACTCGAATGCGTAGAAGAGAGGTTGACGTTTTAGGTGTAGCAAACACGTATACTTCGGTCCCTGGGGTTTTTAAAAAAAATCAGGGGATTGACATCCACAACGTACAGGTCAGAACCCCAGATCTCGTGCCGAGCAGCAGAGCGACTGCGCAATTCTATCGCGGCAGGTTACACTCTTGAATCATCGTAGTATAGGCACCAGTGGTAGGTTCACTGTGGCATAAAGAACAACATAAAATTTCATTGAACCCTCAAGCAATGCTCTGGACAGTGATGCCATCGGCTGACTTTACGCAACAATTGCTGGGACGATTACAAGAAGCAAGTGCAGCTTCGACTCCACGTTCGGATTGCAATCTTCGGGGGACTTTTCGTCTCGGAGATGACGTCTCTGTTTGTGGGATAGGGATGGTCGCGTCAAGAGAGCTAAGACACTCGCGTGACTCAATGGCGACAATGAACGAAATCAAAACAGCTGAGCGCATAACAGCGAGTAGTATGACGAAAATATTGAGCTACCAATCTTGGTGATCATAAAGCCTTGTCAAGAGAGTGAAGACAAGCGCGACCTTCAAAGCATAGTAGCCTGAAACACGTAAGTTGCTAGTTTCAGCTTTACCTCGCAAAATACATCGTGCACGTCGATTACTTTATATGGCGCGCTACTGACGGCACGGATACGTCGGCGCTCTCTTCAACTGGTGTTACTCGAACTCGTTACAATCGAGGAACGCGCGTTAACTGCGGTTTGAAGCCCTTAATTGCTTCGACCTAATGATATAGAGTGCACGGTCTGCATCCACTATAACAAAAAAAAACTCGTGAGAACACGAAACATTGCGGTCAGCCAAGCAGAGCACGCGCTGACAGCGTAAGGTCTTACGTCCCCGTACGATCAATGTACGAACATTTAGGCGGCAAGTGACGATCGTAACATGTAAAGCACTAGCGGTGACAGATGATGTTGATGAGATGAGCGAACGCGGCGTTCCATTCGTGGGACAGACTCGTTTTTACCGAAAATTTAAAATAGCGTAGGTCTTGGGTCATTAGAGGCATACAGTATATTAAACTTGGTAGGTGGATGGGCGTCTGGTATATCCCTCCCGAGTAATGATATCTAATCATGTGTGCCTAAATTATTACAAGTTATGACTCCTTATAAAATAATATTACGGCTACCCACATATGAGGCGCGCATGATTCAAAGAAATCTAAGGCAAACAGGCATGGGAAAAAGTTTGAAATATTCATCTTGCTCTTTGATAAATTTCACGTTATGGCACAGTAGTGTGATACGCACATATTTTGATGGGCACGCAGCCGTTTGAGATGTACGTTATCCGAGCTGCACAACATGAGAATCTCACCTCACTCTCGATTCCAATAATATCCTGCAGCATCGCCTGCGAAATTCACTCTTAGTGGCTATGCATCCAACTTCCTCCTGGCGTTGCAGGCGTTCACATCCACTCGTTTGGATAAAACTTTCCCACAGCGCCCACAGCCGGACGTCACCGGTCTGTCGCAGCCACGTCCCACGCCTTCGGGACTTCATTAGCACTTGCAGGTGGAACGCCGACGTGAAAGCCATATAGTTGTTTGCGACTTGCTATCTGCGAACGCCTCTTGATCCTGTTTTTTATGAACTCGCAGCGGCATAAACACGGTCATTTGTACCTTGTTCTCACCGTCCCATATACAGGTATTTCTGCCAGCTCGCGTCTACGTGAAGTAAAGGGAGAGAAGTGGGTTTTCGAGGCCTCCCTCAGCCTCGGCAGTTGCATGGTGATCTTGAGGAAGTTTCACGACAGGAAAAGTTGAAGCTTCTCAGGGTCAAACTTTAAAGATGATGAGACCCTGACACCTAATATATTGATTCATACATTCCTATAGCTGAAGATAGCTCTTTAGTGACGTCACCAACACTGCTTCACAGTTATGGTGGTCACAGCAAAGTTAGCGCACAAAAATTGGAGGATGCTCGAGCTTCCTAGAACGTGACAGTATAATCGGGCCTCAAGCGCCTTCTCAGTTGATGGCTTCTATCTTCGCTTCTTGGCGCGTGTAAGATTGACCTTTTCAAACTATCCTAGAATACCCACTGCAAGTACAGTTGTGAAACCTCCACTAGGCTATACTTCTTCTTTTTCTGAATCAGTGAAGGGCCCAATGCACGTCCCTAAGGCAACACGTGAACCGTCAAAACCTACGCTTAACAGTGCCAGGAATTCGCAAAAAAGGCGGCTCGATTGACACCAGCTTTGAAGCAGCTGACTCTACATATGCTGCACGAAGGATACAAAAACCACGTTAAACTTTATACAGATGGTTCGAGAAATGTTAGAGAATCTGCAGGAGCTGTGATCTTCCATGCAAAAGCCCAAACCATCCAATTTCGAACGTTTCACAAAACAACATCGACAGTCGCAGAGCTCGCAGCACTTCGCTGTGCACTCCGCAGGATTGATCAAGAAGCACCTCTAAAAGGGTGCATTTTTCACTGATTCGAAACCAGCTCTGTACTGCATTCGAACTGCGCTACGTCGTGGACCTCAAGACCAATTGGTGCTGAAAACAAGACAATTGTATCAGCAAGTACTACGATGTCCCCAGGTCTCTGTGGAACACGCCCAGATTTCTACACATGCACCTGTCTTCACCGTCTGACCTAGGACTTTCCATTCCATCTGGGTTATCCAGATCTGAGGCAAGCGTTCTCTGTCGCATGAGGCTTACGAACGCCTTTTCTTGCCGCATCGGATGGGCAGACAGTGCTGCGTGTGATCATTGCGGCGCTGACGAAACCATCGAACATATTTTGTGTCAGTTTCCTCAGTACAACTGTCAGAGACAGTCCCTGTCAGCAGTGTTTGCACGCCTCGACGACCAGCCACTCTCCGAACAATTAATTTTGGAATACCGGAAAGATCGAGCTTCAGGCCAAAAGGCGACGAATGCCGCCCTGAAGTTTCTGAGATCGACCTGCAGGCCTTGTCGAACGCTTGTGACGTTTTAGTGTGTTTGTGTATTTTCGCTTCCATCGCGCTCTTTTTATCTCATTCCCCTTTTCTTACTTTTCTGTCTCCCATTTCCCCTTCCCCAGGGCAGGGTAGCAAATGAGACACTTGCTTTCTGGTTAACCTCCCTGCCTTTCTTCATACCATATCTCTCTCTCTCTACGCAGCTGCTACCTTTTTCGATGTTCTTGCAGCTGATGATGACTAAATTTGTGTTTGCGCGCTTTGTAATAGGCGGCTTTTTGAAAGCCCCATTAATGGCAACTTGCATGTTTTAACGGCTGAAGTAAAGTGCGTGATTGGGCTAGTTGGTAACTTCTCAGCGCGAAAAACTTCCCACAACGAACACAAAAGACGAGGACGAGCACTAAATTTCAACTGATTTATTACTAGTGAGGCGCACGTATCAATGTTACAAAAAAAAAAAGATGCGATCACTTGCTTAGGCAGAAAAGAAAAAGAAACACATAACCAAAAAGTCAAAAGAAGCTGCAAGAAACCACTTACTCACCCTCATGTGCCGAATCTAAATACGCCAGTTCTTTTTCAGATAAAGCTATTTAACGGCTGGCGCGATTCGACGCTTACGTCGCGCAATATTACATGCGTTAAGGAGACTTCGTCTGCTACATCACAGTCATATTATAATGTTTGTTGTCTACGCATCCTGAAGCATCAGCGTGGCCCCGTAGTGGAACACCGCATTGCCACGCAGATGGGCCTGCGTTCGGTTATCACTCCAACCGAACGTTCTTCAATTTATTTTATTTGCATCTTTCTCGATTCTTTGGTCCGGAAATGTTGTAGACCCGTGTACTCAGATTTGGGTGCACGTTAAAGAACCCCAGGTGGTCGAAATTTCCGGAGCCCTCCACTACGGCGTCTCTCATAATCAAATGGTGGTTTTGGGACGTTAAACCCCACAAATCAATCAATCGATTATTAGGTCACGGAGCAGAGGCTGAGTTTTCCCTCACAACCAATGACGCCGACACCGGCATTTCCGCAAAACGAGCTCTCCAACGATATCGCGTTAATATCATCGCGCGTACATGCATCGTATTGCGTTTCGCAGAGGCACTTTTTTCAGCGGATTATCAACGTTATCGACTTGTCTGAAGCACACGCCTGTCGTGTCACATATTTTGCTCACACAGCTTACCTTCGCGTTATAACAATAGCTGTTGAATTTTATCGTCCCAAAGCAATGCTAGTACCATCAGTGAAGAGCTCCAATAATTTCGACCAGCCGGCGTTCTTCAACGTGCACCGAATTGCGTACACGGGCCTTAATAGCACTTTCGCCTTTACCGTGAATGCGCCCTCCAGGGGCCGAGATTCGATCCCGTGACCTGCGGGTCAGAGGTCTTACACCTTAACAACTAGATCACCGTGGCAGGTGCTTGTCGGCGTGTCAGTACACGAAAATTCCGACCACCGTGACGTCAACGAAAGCTAGCTGCATGGACACGGCTACAGTGCGGAAGCGAAACTTTTCGACTTATTTTATCTACGAACCGGAACTTACATTCGGTTTTCAGCACTTGACCCCTTACAATGAAGTATATGTAGTGACGCACTCTGAATCGTAGGTCGGCGAACTCACGCATGAGTGTCGATTCACTCGGATTCACTGAGACTCAGATCAAGCCGTGGGTCTGAGCGAGTCCGAGTGAACAATATTTTGGTGAGTTTGAGTCCGAGTGAGTTTGGCTCAGGAAAATTTTGGTGCGCCGTAGTCCGAATCAGTGCAAAGCGCAAGATAGATTTTTGAGTGCGTCTGAGTGAGTTCTAGTTACTTGCACTGACCACTCATCTGTGGTCATATCCACTCTTTTTTCTTTTTGCCGACCCATGGTCATATCTACTCGTCTTCAGCGTTACTATCAACGTTACCTGGAATCACGTGTACACTCGCTTCTACTCCCACATATTCCAAAGCAGTGTCGTTCATACACCGTTTCAGTATTTCTTGGTCAAAGGTAGGAATTCCATAGAGTGGGTACCTTCACCCCTCTCCCCTCAAAGTTTCCAGGGAAGTTCCTGATAAATATATCTTATGTTGTCATCTCTTCTAAGAAAACCGTTTTTACTGGTTTGCAGTCATTCAGAACTCATATCCGAAGATACTATGTCAAAAGGCGCCAAGAAGAGCACCGAGTCCGGGTGAGTCCGATTGAAGATAATTTTGGTGAGCATGAGTCCGAGCGAGTGCAGCTCAAAAAACATTTTGGTGAGTTTGAATCCGAGTGAGTGCTAAACGCAAAATATATTTTATGGGTGAGTCTGAGTAAGCTCCCCAAGTTCTTCTGACCTATGCTCTGAATACAGTTCTTCCAACTTCGGCGTAAAAAGGTCGGCCGATTTCTTCCATACATCACGGTCCACATAGAATATATACCTGCTCACAACCCCTATAGAGAGGGGGGGGGGGGTATATAGTGCCAAAAACACGATATGACCATGAGGAACGCTGTAGTGGTTAACTCTAAAAGTTTGGACCAAATAGTGTTCCTTGACCTGCACTGGCATCGCACAGCACACAAGCGTAGCATTTTGAGTCCGTCCAAATACGACCGTGGCGGCCGCTATTGCAAATGCTTCGGAATAGGAATCAGTACCGTTATATAAAACATCGCATCGGTTCAGAGAGCGTACGCGAAGTAGTTGCTCGTTGCTCAAGAGACTGCGTGTTGCAAGAGATTCGACAAGCAGCGCTGACACAGTTGCCGGCAAGAGCGCGTTGATATTGGACCCACTATCACTGCGGATATTTAGTTGGGGATCCACACGCACGCACGCACGCAAGTACTCACTCACTCACTAACTCACTCACTCACTAACTAACTAACTCACTCACTCACTCACTGTGAGAGAGTGACACAAACAGGTGATTAAACAAACACTCGCGCACGCATTAATCAGTACGCACTTTCAAGCACGTAAGACGGGACGGGTGCTCACTACCAAATGAGTCGGTAGTGAGCGTCCGTGCAATATTTTTATCTCTTTTGTCCGGCCACGCCCTCGCGTGTTCACCCAGTCAATGCTCACCGCTGCACCTTCAACAAACTCAGTTGAAAAATCTGCGTTCTTTCCTGTCTCTGTTGTTCATTCCTACTGTTGTTGCGTCGAACCTACGATATTCAACACATTCTGGTCACGTCACTCACGTTCTTGATGCACTCATGCCATGCTGCTCAAACTGTGGTATGACAAAAGTCAACCACACGGCCACGAAGGCAAATACACGGGTGGTTGGATCATGGTTTAAGTACCTGCGCGGGACGAGCGAACTCATGTTGCGCCCAAGTGGTTTATGTTCTTCATACGCTCAAGCCATGCTGTAAAAGATTTGTTAAGTTAACCGACTGGCATGTCGGAGTAGTAACGCATTGAACGCTGCCACGCGGTAGAAGACAGATAAGAGACAATACAGAATCCACAGCTTGAAAAAAAAAAAAGCCAAGAACGTTGGGTTTCGCATAGTCGACACTTGCAGTGCACGGCTGTTCAAACCCATCGAAGTAGCAACTCTGGCAGGATGTAGTTTTCGTCGTGTCAACTTTGTTCCACCTTCCTTCCATAACCTTATATCCCGCTCAACCCCTTTCATGGCGCCTTATGGGAAATTGGGTGCTAAGTTATCCGAACAAAGCGAAGCCGCTAATGGCAAGCGAAGCCAACCGCAGCATCGGAGAGGTTAGGTGAGGACCAATCAGCCGCCCTCCGTCCCGGTGTCCCGGCTGGAAAAGTGATGTTGGTCGCATATTTTTCACATTCTTGTGTATTTATACACTCTGAAGAACCACCTGTCACATTAGCGATGGGCCGTTAACCTTTGGGTGAATCAGTGATCTGATGAACTTTTTTTTGCATATAATGTCACGTGAATGCCACTTCTAAAGCTCTGTAAGGTCGAAAACATCGGCAGATCATTCTCAGCCGCTGTCATGGCGCAGTTTACGCGTGAGTAGTCAAACTTAAGAGCTTGCAGGCTGATTCAGTGAGGACACTACAGGCATGGTAAAAGGTAAAAACAGCGCAAGTTGGAAGAGACGAAGTACGGATAAATATTATACAGGGCGAGTCAGTGCTCGTCCCGTCTTTTATATCTTTGTACTTCGTCTCTTCTTATATGCACTATGGCCTCGCCGCAGTGGTCTAGGGGCTACGGTACTCAGCTGCTGACCGGCAGGTCACGGGATCGAATCTCGGCTGTGGCAGCTGCATTTCCGATGGAGGCGGAAATGTTGTAGGCCCGTGGGCTCAGATTTGGGTGCATGTTAAAGAACGCCAGGCAGTCAAAATTTCCGGAGCCCTCCACAACGGCGTCGCTCATAGTCATATCGTTGTTTTAGGACGTTAAACCCCACAAACCAATCAATTTGTGCTGTTGTTACCTTTTAACGTGCTTGACCAACTAGCCCAACGAAACACACTACATGTGGGTTCCAACTCCGAGCTCTCATCGACGATATTTCAAAATTCCATACACCTGCAATCAAGACCAATGTCAGAGAGCTAACCACACCGCCAGGCTACCGACGTAGAAGTTTTCAGCAGCGCCTGCGCGACCTTATTGTCGCAGCGGTACACTGTGCTGGTGTGCAGTTAGTTATCCAGGAATTTCACTTTACGAAAAGACAATGAAATGTTATATCAACACCGTGCAGTGTTGCCGCTAGAGGCAGCGATTTCATACGTCATCTTACTTTTTTTTCTTTGCTGTTATCTTACAGTGAAATGCAGCCACTTGTCCAATAAAAGGAAATACCAAAAAACCTATTCTATGCAATTTGCGTTTGCGGAGATTACAGGTTACCCAATGTAAGTGATTCCATGTCAGCCGTATTGATTGATTTATATGGGATGTTTAATGTCCCAAAACCACCATGTGATTATGAGAGACGCCATAGTGAAGGACTCTGGAAATTTCGACCACCTGGGGTTTTTTTAACGTGCACCCAAATATGAGCACAAGGGCGTACGGCATTTTCGCCTCCATCGAAAATGCAGCCGCCACAGCCGGGATTCCATCCCGCAACCTGCGGGTCAGCAGCTGAGTACCTTAGCTTCTAGACCACCGCGGCGGGGTGGTGTCAGCCCTATACGTAAAAAGAAGAGATAGAAGCAGAACTTCTGCTATAGCGAAACGTTGTTTCTTCGCTGATGTGAAGCACTCTGCCGCCTCAAAATCAAACGCTTTCTCGTAGTCGCAGCATCTTGCTGTAATAACAATGCAGAATCGGGCCATTTCTTGTCTAATCGCTATAAGGCTTCTTCGCTTTAGAACACCGCGTTCAATGGCGCCTAAAAGCTTGTCATTGGAAGCTTATTTATTTATTTATTTATTTATTTATTCATTCATTTATTTATTTATTTATTTATTTATTTATTTATTTATTTATTTATTACATACTGCATACCTTAAGGTCCAAGCAGGTGGGCAGTTACAAGGGGACATAGTCGAAACAAGAAGTGGCATAAAGATTGTTTGGGGTGAGTGTTTCATACACTCATAGTGAACACAAGGAGCGACCTAGCAAAATATTTCATAATAACGCATGTACCAGACAAAAGAGAAAAAAAAAACACCACAAATTCATACTTCATATGCCGTGCGATTAAAGTAAAAATAAATTCATAATAAATACAAAACAATAAACACAATTATTTCCACCGTTCAAGCCGTATGATGCAGCGCGTGAAATGGAACAGATGCACAGTTCGAAGGGGTCGAAGTGGTTGTTGGCAATGTTCAAGGTTGTCAGATAACACTGACTGTGCTTTTCCATTGCAAGAAATGTGGTTTGACCTCTGCCTCTTAACATGCCTTCTACCCCCCCCCCCCCCTCCTTCCGCCCACCCGCTTTTTCGCACACTTAAGCCAAGCATAAAGAGAGAACAGAAGAGGGACGTGGTGGCGTGTTGTCACCAAACGTCCGCAAACAGCTCCTATCTTCCGCGTGTTTTTCCGCCCCAGCCAATTATAATTTATGAGTTCGTTGGCTTGGGGTGTCTTTCACGAACGCCTTTGCCTGCCGCATCGGAATGAGAGACAGCGCTGCATGCGACCATTGCGACAATGACGAAACAATTGAACATATTTTATGTCAGTGCCCCCAGTACAGCTCTCAGCGACAGTCCCTCTCAGCAGTGTTTGCTCGCCTCGACGACCAGCCACTTTCTGAGCAGTCAATCTTGGAATGTCGGAAAGATCGAGCTTCACGCCAGAAAGCAACGAAGGCGCTGATGAAGTTTCTGCGAGCGACCCGCCTCGTTGAACGATTGTGACACTACTGTGTGGCGTGTGTGTGTGTGTGTTCGTGCTTCTCTTCCTCCCTTTCCCATTTCTTTTTC
The DNA here is from genome assembly GCA_013436015.1 of Rhipicephalus annulatus. Taxonomy (NCBI): domain Eukaryota; kingdom Metazoa; phylum Arthropoda; class Arachnida; order Ixodida; family Ixodidae; genus Rhipicephalus; species Rhipicephalus annulatus. The sequence goes on from WOVY01000615.1 coordinate 410,992, forward strand.
TTACTTTTCTGTCTCCCCTTACCCCTTCCCCAGTGCAGGGTAGCAAACCGGATATGTTTTCTGGTTAACCTCCCTGCCTTTCCGCATTAAATTTTCTCTCTCTCTCTCTCTCTCTATGAGTTCGTTTTTTGTGTGTACGTATGTGCGTGGAAACGGAACTGTGGTTTGTTTTGCTCGCTTAGAGTGCTAGCTATTCCTCCAGTTTTCTATCGTTCGTCGAAAAACAGAGAGGAAAACTGCCCGCTGGAAAGTTTCGAGGCATTTGAAGGAAATTTTCCTTTGTGGTGAGGAATGCCGAGCTTGCGCTTTGAAGCCGTTTTCTTTGAAGATGCTTTCAGTGGTGAGACTCGGGAAGCTGAGTGGGGAGACAGGGTGACAGACGAGCGGGTCTGGCGGAGCGCCCTGCCTTCAAGAAAAGTGGTGTGGAGAGCTGGGAAGAGAACGACTACACTGCTACTCCTATGCAGGTGTCCCAGCGATTGTCCGAGTGGCCTAGCATGCATTGACGGTAGGTTCACAAAGGAGAAACCATTGTGCTCATCCAGCACCGCGCAGAGAATGCAAAACGTTTAAGTAGAGGCAGTGGCACCCGCTTTATCTGCTACTCAATCACATCCCACTGAGCCAATCCTTTTCTTTTTTGGTTAGGGAGCGGCAGGGGTGCTGACAGACATAAGGAAAACAACGGGGAAGTTGTCAGAGTACCTGCCTCTGATGCTGATGTTACTGAGGCTGTGCCTTTATTAATGCTTCGCCAAAAAATTTTAGCCCCGGTGGTTAGCAAAAAAAAATAAATATAAATCAAAGAGGAGAAAAGAAAGGAAAAAGAGCAACAAGAAATGTTGCTACATTGTTTCTACCGCAAGTCTTACGCATCGCTCCGTGGCTCGATCAAGAGACGACTCTTGGTCGCATAGTTGGTGAGCGTATTTCCAACTTCGACTTCGTAAGCACTTGGCCGGCTGCAACTTTTGCAGTCGGCATGAGCGGCGGCGTTGCATTCAGAATCGGAAGCCAGTGCTGATACGTGGTCCTGGTGGGAGAAAATATTCCGTGGCATTTTATGCCTATGTGCGCCACCAATTCTTCCTCTTCCACGTCGCACAGGAGGCCTCCACCGTAGAGTTTCCTAAATAGACACTATAGAGGGAACTCTGGCGCTAGCGTCTATGGGAGCTGCCCAGCGCACGGCACTTCAGCGAGCATTGTCTAATCTCCGTACTTCTGGCTTCGTTCGTGTTCGCGTGGCTTGGAGCTTTTTTTTTGTTGTTGTTGTTGCTGCTGCTGCTGGTGCTGCTGCTGCTGCTGCTGCTGCTGCGAAACAAAAAATTAGAAAATGTTCAGTGGTTGCGATTCATCACCATAATATTTTAGGATTACCATTACAAATCGGGAAATGAAGAAACCAAGTTCAAGAAAGATCGCTCTTTCCTTCGAAACAAAACCGAAACACAGCAATAAACGAAGCCACAAGTGCGATTCGCCACCCCCTAGTACGAAGACTAGGCAAATCCGTGTACTACTCATCATTCTCATGGTCGCCGAACAATCACAGCGCCAGATTACCCTCTAGCAAATTTTAGGAAACTCTATGGCCTCATGACTGCCTTACAATGGACCAGTCAGAGCCAAGCATGGAAAGCAGGGACGTGGTACCACCAATTCAGCCGATTTTCATATTGTTGTCTTCTATTGTAATAGCAATTATTCGGGCGCTTGAGGCATTCGCATTTGCCGTCGCCGTCGTGTTACGTAAAAGCTTGAACCGATGACGTCAGCTCGAGCTCAACATATTTTGTGCATGCACATGTTTGCACCGTTCGAGCTGTTACGATACGTGCCGGTCATACTTCTTCGGCCAAATTAACATGATGGGGAGCCTTTAGGGGGAAAAGCTTCGTTACTCGGGCGGAAACTGTGATTTTTGATTAAATAGGTGTGGTCGCGCGTGCTACCTTGATGGAAATTACCAGACTGCTCAGGTATACCTTTGAATGCGGTGTACCCTGACAGCTTACACATCCGAGTTGAACAGCCGAGCTGAAGCTTTCTTTGTCGCTTGACGCCTCTATTTCTTGCTCTTCCTCACTGCATCGAGCGTTTGCCTGCGAAGCACGACAATCTCGGGATCTGTTCCGGGCCACGGCAACTGCGTTTCATTGAGGGATATACTCGAGAACAACATTGTACTTAGGCTAATGTACATGCTAACACGAACGCTTGCAGGAAATCAATATTAACCGAAGTTGCATGCGCCACACTTAATACTTTTTTATTAATATGATAATCATAAGTATCATAATACTTGCACATAAAACCCTAAATTTTCATATTTCATACAACTAAGCTGTTTCACACTGATACCTTTCTTTCTTTGGATCATCATGTCAAGCGAAAATATTCTTGGCAATGGAGAGCTTTATAATAGGGTGTACCCAGGTCTTTTGTTTGTTGGATTTGCGCCAGCGTGCCATAGATGCTTTAGAATAAGGTTTGTCCTCCGTAAACGTAGACGTCAGTGTATAGCCCTCGGATCTTCCCGAGGACAACAACTCCTGTTTTTATGATGTAACAAATGACGTCGAGCGCGCGATAAGAACAGGTGGAATGCCGTCCTGGCTTTTCGTTCCACTTATACCTGCAGCCATTGGTCACACATAGCTGCTACTTGGAAGTTTAAAATGCAGCTATCTAGGGGCCATTCTTTTAAAATCTTGCGTCCAGGAAAACAACGAAAAAAAAAGATGAAAAGGAAAAGAAACCAAGCCGGCTCCGCGAACAAACATCGTATCTCTATTTTCCAGCAGACGAAGTGGCTATCAATCAGCACTGGTAAAGAAACATTGATAAGGTCTTTAAACTCAAAGTTACCGAGAGACAGAGAAGTGTGCCAATATTCATTTGTTTTAACCCTCTCATTTCTTTGTTTATTGTTGTCCGAATCTTAGGAAAAAGCATAAGAGCAATCTTAGTTACCTGTTTACATAACCGAAAGCCTGAGGATGTGTGCATACACAAGTGCAGCGGGTCGTCGTTCAAGCTGGCGTGTGAGTGTGTAAAATAAATCTTTAAAAATCTCACAAAGCGCCATGTGCAGGCACCTAAGAATACTGGCCACCTTCTTTTTTTTCTCACCCGCAGGTCGCCGGATCGAATCGCGGCCGCGGCGGCGACATTTTCGACGGAAGCTAAGATGCTTGAGGCTCATGTGCTTAGATTTAGGTGCACGTTAAAGAACCCCTGGTGGTCCAAATTTTCGAAACCCTCCACTACGACGTCTCTCATCATCTTATGGTAGTTTGGGGACGTTAAACCACAACAGTTTTTATATTATTATCATATTTTTCTACTCACTTGACGTATTAATCACTCCCCCTCCCCCAGATAACATTACCTACGTGGGCAGAAACTAATTTTGGGAGAGGGGTGGGGTGTCCTTGACTAGAAGTGACTGACGGGCCGGCAAGTGTGGTCGAGTGTCATTTTGTGCTCTGCATCTCGTGGCAGAAAACAATCTTGGGGGGAGGAGGGGAAAGTTGCACGCGCCCGGTGCGCAATCGCCTGTACTATACGCTTATGGGCACAGAAGAAAAAAAAAAGAAAACCGTATTCACGAATGTCCACGAATTGAAATTGTTCGTGGGTCTGCAAAACCGTGTTTTACTATGCTTAAGTACACTATTAAGGCGGAAATGTTGTAGGTCCGTGTGCTCAGATTTTGGGTGCACGTTAAAGAACCCCAGGTGGTCGAAGTTTCCGGAGCCCTCCACTACGGCGTCTCTCATAATCATATGGTGGTCTTGGGGCGTTAAACCCTACATATCAATCAATCAATCAATCAATCAATCAATCAATCAATTAAGTACACGATTTCATGGGACGAAAAAAAGAAACAGGAGAGCACTGTGGGAATTACAATTATGATGATGCTACTCATAGCTGGTTTTTCTTGACCTTACTTTGGGAAGGCCTGTTTATGTTTCTGTAAAACAACATCAAATTTTATGCACCACGCGCTGAGATTAAAGTGTTGGGATTGTCCGGGCACCGTGCGAAGTGATGCCACAAGCGAGGTCACTCCACAATAGCAAGGCATCCGCTCTAAGACCAATGTTTGCCCTTCGCCGTAAGCGCGGTTGTGAGAATCGCGATGTTTGCGGAATTCCATGACGTAGGCTTTTAAATGTCACGATTTGTAAAGTACTAGCTGTGACAGGTGATATATATTAGATGAGAGAACAAGGCGTGAGCAGTTGACGTGCTGGACCGTGAACTCCAGACCAAAGGAGGCGTGTGATTCGTGGGCCCAACTCGTTTTGATCGGAAATGTAAGTGAGTGTAGGTCGCGGATCATTAGAAGCACAAAGTATGTTATTAAACTTGGTTGGCCAATGAGCGTTTACCATTGCGTTCACTATCCATGTTACGTGTCATGCGTATATGAATAATCATCCTTCATAAGTTACTGCTTCTAATAACAGGTTACTACACGGATACCCACATCTGGTGTGTGTGAGAGAGAGACATCTAAGGGAAACAGAGATGCAGATTCCTTTTTTCCTATTCTGGTACGGGACTGTGACCTGGTAAAAATGCGAAATGTTTATCTTGCCCATCCACAAATTTTTCTTTTGGCCACCGTTGTAGGATTCGCACGCATTTTGACGAGGATGTGGCCGTCTCGGCCAAGCGTTATCCAGGCTGCGTAACAGGACAAGCTCACCTCATTTTTCACAAAGGCTGCATGAACATCCTCTATAGCATCGTCTGCGAAATTCGCACTGGGCGGATATCGATCGGCATGCATACTCGTGGTGTCAGAGACGTTTGCATCGAGTCGTTCACCTCGGAACGTCACAGGTGGCGACACTGGAATGTCCCCGCTCTGTCGCAGCCACGTCTCACGCCTTTGGGACTTCCTTAGCACTTGGAGATAGAACGCCGGCGCGCAAGCCTTAGTTTGCGACTTGCCATCACCAAACACCTATTCATCGTGTTTTGCGTGGACTCGCGGTGTCAGAAACACGTACACTTCCTTGTTCTCACAATCTATACACACGTAGTAGCAGTACACGTGTACATGAAATGAGGAAAATGGGTTTTCGATGCCTCCCACGGAATTGGACGAATGCTAATATTGAGCAAGTTTCACTGCAAGTATAGTTAAAACTTTTCAGAGAAACACTTGAAGTGCGATGGCTTATTTGTAGCTATAATGCCCTACTCCGTTCGAGCTGAAAACCCGTGATGGTCTAGTGGTTATGGGGCTCAACTGCTGAACCGAAGGTCGAATGGGATCGAATTCCAACGGCGGCGGCGTCGGTGGCGGCCGCTTTTTCGATGGAGGCAGAAATGCTTGGAGCCCCTGTACTTAGGTCTATAGGTGCACTTTCAAGAGACCCACGTGGTCAAAATTTCCTGAGCCCTCTAATATGGCGTCCCTCGATGATTTCGAGGATTTCTGACGTTAAACGTAACCCCCTTGTACCCGAAAAGAGGAAGTGTGTGAGCTCCCCCTCTCCCTCTTTTTCTCTAGCTGTGACCTTCAGACTCCCGTGCCCATGTCCATTTCCCCAACGTACGGTAGCATAGCAGTTTTTCTGCACAGGTCAACTTCCCTGAAGCGTGGAAGCTTGGGCAAGTTGGTAGGACATAACTGAATTCAGGAACAGCGCAACCTACAAGTAGTTACTTGGTAACTACGGAAGCGAAAAAAACAAGGACAGAAAAGAGGGTACCTTCCGGTTTGCCCTATGTATACCATTCCGCTTTCGTGCGGAATGGTATACATAGGGCAAACCGGAAGGTGCCTTAATGATCGGTTAAGAGAGCACAATAACAATGTTCACAACGCAGTTCAAGGACACCTCGGAATCCACTGCAGAGACTGCGGGTGCGTGCCAGTTTTTGAGCGTTGCGAGGTATTAAGCAAGCACAACTCGCAGGCCACGCGTGAGATAATTGAAGCTTATCAAATAAACAAGTTTGACGGTAAATGTGTAAGTTGCCCATCGGTTGCATTGTTGAAAAAGGAGATTGCGTATCTCGATCTTTTTTAATTTACATATGCATTTGTTTCTCAGCCCTTTCAACGGGAGACAAGAGTTTTGCTGACAGTGTATCGCAGTTTGTTCCTGCACCCTTCTACGCATGCCCATTTTTTCTCAATTTTAGCCTATATATGTACATCACTCCGATATTAAATCTTTGTTGAAAGTCAGCGCTCTTTTCTGTCCTTGTTTTTTTTTCGCTTCCGTAGTTACGAAGTAACTACTTGTAGGTTGCGCTGTTCCTGAATTCAGTCAACTTCCCTGCTTTTCCTCTTTCTCCTGTTCTCTCCTTCCACGAAATCCTGAGAGGCTGCATAGCGTTACATAACACTTCACGTTGGTTCCGAGAGTGCTCCGCGCAGTTCCTCCTTGCTCGAGTACAGCTAGAGAGACTTCGTGGTGCAACAGGTTCGACGAGCCGCTCTACTCGCTGACAAAGTCGCGCGCAAGATCGCGTTGAAATCGCACTGAATCTCGCATGTGGAAAGTTCACCGGGAATCTCGCCAGCACTTTCTTCGTTGTTGTACACACGCACGCAAACACACACCACCGAGAGAGAGATACAAACAAGAATAAACAAACGTGCACGTGCTTCCCAACACAAAACCAGTGCATACATGCATTCAAGCTTGCCAATTGATTATCAGTTTCCCAGAAGCCATTGCCTGATAAGAATCACATCGTTGATCATAAGATAGAACAAGTGATAGTGATTGATTTTAAAAGGAAGAGGCGAGAATCCGGAAAGGAAGCGCTTATAGAAGAAGGGAGATTTCAACGTCATCGATCGGCGGAGCGCCATCGATGACGTTCGCAACTTTTATGTTTGTATCTTCCTCATCGTTTTCATTACTTATCCCTTTTTATCGTGTATTACCTTCCGTCCATTCGTATCTCGTTTTTCCTCCGAAGGCGATGAATATCGTCCCGGCTGCGCCATGCAAACGCGCCGCCGCGAATTTCGACGCGCGCGATACACGTCATGGGCAAGGACGTTTTTGTGTTATACATATGTATATAGGCGCTCGGGGCACTGGCGTCCTTGCGCGTGAAAGAGAAATCTCTCGCGACGTTGGTGTCGTATTAAATCCTGCGAGGTTGTTCAACTTGGTGGGGGAAGCGCTGCAGAAACAGGCAACGGCAGCTTCTGCAGCGCGAATGTTTGTGTTTACTTCTTGACGTACACAATAACCGCGCCAGCGTGTTTGTCCCGTATTTCCGGAACGACCTCTCTGTCGCTGGCGCTGTGTCGGAGAGAGAGGGAAAGCGGGGGGAGGCAGAAATTATCGGGGAATGATTGAGATGAATCGTGGTGGCCTTTTTTTGCTTTCTTTATTTTTTTGGAGACACCGTCATGAAATAGCAGTGTCTCGCAAAGGCTTTCGACGAAAAGGACACACCTTGTTTCAGTCTTCGAACCATTTTTCTTTGCACGCAATCAATCTTTACGAAGGCTTTGAATCATCAGTAAGAGCGGTTGCTCCGGATCCCGACGAGGTCTATATTTTATGGATGGGTTTGAGTGCAGCCTTATTGGGCCTTGGTATATTTTATTTTTAATAACTAGACGGACAATGTTATGATAAGCGCGTGCGCATGAAAATGGTTGGGTTATAGCATACGGTGCTTCATGGCCTTGTTAATTCACGTCGTGATCTATAAAAACGAGACAATACTGGATTAACAGCCGACGATTATGACGCCCAGGTGTCTAGCGGAAAATAATCTACACGCCTATGGAAACATGTGTCGCACTTCAAGACGGCCTCTGACTGAAGAATTCTGAATTGACGTTTTGAACGTTCATCCTGAATTTAGTAGAGCTGGGAAACTGGGAAAGTTGGGAAAGCTGGTCGTAATTCCCGACAAGGAAGAAGCGCAGCAGATAAACTCGTGACAAGCAGAAGAAACAATCAGCGCCGAGGATAAACGCTGTCTTTGTCCTCTCGCTGCGCTGGTTATCAGCCACCGAACTGTATACAACCGGGAGAATTGTTAAGTCAAAGTTGATAAAGACACAAATAGGGCCAATTATACTGCCAATTGTTTAATTACGGGAAGGTGAATTTTATTACCAATTCCCTGACTGGAAAGGTGAATTTTATTAACGATTTCCTGACTTCGTTGCGTAGTTACGTTGAAATAAATGATGCATAGCTTGGACGAGCTTGACATGCTGATGAAGTTCAACATGTAAATACACAAAGGAGAACATACGCTGCAAGTACTGGTTCTGCAAGCTGATGCGGAGTTGCTATATTAATTAGTGCAAGATATCCGAGCTCGCAAGAATTATGGATGCATAGAGACAGCTTTATTAAACGTCCGGCAATGTTTAACGCGACCCGGGCTTAGATTGCCAAAGGGGAAACACCAAAACCTTGCCTCAACGCCGGCTCGCATGCAGTACTGTTCGGATGCCGAGGTCAGAGCTGCGCAGTGCGGCGGCCCACCTAGACAGCGGAGTCTCCGGAGTAAATGCCATCATTCTGATAGCTATACCACGTTCCCACAACATGTGTTTGAATGTTTCTGGCCCTTCCTGGCACAACTGGCACGTGTCATCCTGATCTTTGTCCGGATATACTAGCCGTTTTAGGTAGAATGTGTTTGGAAAGGTGTTCATTTGAAGCAGGAGGCAGGCGGCCTCCTTCCTAATTCAGGACTCGGCGGTTGGAATATATTCCTGGCGCTCGTGCCCTTCATTTGCAGAAGCAGGCAGGTGGTCGTGGCAAGAAATTAACAGCGGCTATCTATACTTCAGTGCACATCTCAGCTTCAAGTCATGGAACGCATCGATGGCATGAACTTTTGAAGTACATCACATCCAAAGCGCATGGTCATTCGTGCTGTACTTCGACTATGAGCTTTACAATTAACGTCACACTCTGGAGCTAACAGTGCAAGCAAAACAAAATGGAACACGCTGTCAACGATCGACGCTCTCAAGCCACACGATGACACAGTTTTTCCTGTCGCGTAGCCAGCTCCTTTGAATCGGCACGATTTTAGCGATGCATACTTGTATCTCTTGCATTTTGCCACCCGCAGCTCGTCAGCGCCACACGTGCCAATTCATGCGGTAGTACTTACATCATGGGGGAGTGAACAGTATGTGTGCGTGTGGAGAGAGGAGGAGGGGGGCGAGAAAAGGCGGAACTAAATTTAGTCCGTCTTATGCGTGCAAGAATGCCTGGCATGCATGTGCCACTGAAGTTGGGCAAGCCCTATTACTCATCTCGGGCACACCAAAAGTAAAGAGAACACGCAACCGAAAGCACCAATTAGGATTTGTTAGCAGACATACCTAATAACTGAGAAATACCCAAATTAACCGCCGGAATCAGACCACTTATAAACACTGGGAGCGCACGTTTCAGCTTCTCAGGGTAATGATCTGTACGGAGTGCTTGGCATGGTTTTCATTATTATTTCTCATAAAAGCGTTGCTGTTTTTTTCTATATTTTATGGTCCACCTACATTTCTTTCTTAATGCGTAACTTACCTGTTATACAGATTAACCTACTCTTAAGTTTTACATAGCCGATTCTTGGCCAATCTCCCGTAGTGGGTTTGGGCCACAGGGACTATAGGCTAACAACAACAACGGCTGGAGTTGCCCGAGGGCAACTCCAGCCACGGAGCTGAAAAATGTCAACATTTAACGGAGGTAAGAATTTAATTCTTTGTTAAACTGTGCCGCGTCGAAACAAAGCTTGTAAACGACTGTAAAGTGCGGCTACCATAGGCATCCACCCAGTTTCTCAGTCTATATTCTTTTTGCAGTCGCAACACTACTTTAATATATAACAAAAAACGTTGGGCGTATGTCTTGTTCAATGTGTTGTTGTGAAATGCCCAAAAATTCCTTACTTGTATTCTCCGACGCCTCTCGTATCCTGCGCCGCTGAAATCGCGTGGCAATCGGCTCAGTAGATCTACGTCGTAAATCAGGTTATACCAGAAAGCCTTCATGTCTGAATGAAACCGAACGTGGTATTGCTTTAATAGCAGTCCAAAAAGAAGATCGCCCTTGTCTATATAGCCGTATTAGGCAAAGTTCAAGCGCACGAAAATGTGGAAAAGTTTGAAACGCGTCAAACGGGTGTTAGACATCGCGCACACCAAGATCGGGCTGATCTCGCGTAATAATCGTGGCTCTCTGGCATTGTCTGGGTGGCAGCAGACTTTTCTTGAATATTTACAAACTAGCTAGTGTGCATTGGAGCGGAGGCGTGATATAGAGTCGCACGCATAATTACCGTTTCCTCCCGGCACAATTTCCGCAATCGATTACCTCTAACCCCAACCCTCCACGATTGATTGATATGTGGGGTTTAACGTCCCAAAACCACTATATGATTATGAGAGACGCCGTAGTGGAGGGCTCCGGAAATTTAGACCACCTGGGGTTCTTTAACGTGCACCGAAATCTGAGCACACGGGCCTACACCATTTCCGCCTCCATCGGAAATGCAGCCGCCGCAGCCGGGATTCCAACCCGCGACCTGCGGGTCAGCAGCCGAGTACTTTAGCCACTAGACCACCGCGGCGGGGCAACCCTCCACGATGTTTTAGTGGCTACATGATTCTCGAGTGCTGATCCGAAGGTCGCGGTAACAAATCCGCCCGTGTAATTAGGTTTAGGTACATGTTAAAGAACCTAAGGTGGTAGAAATGTCCACAGACATCCAGTGCACTACGGCGTTCATCATAACAACATCGTGGTCTTGGAACGTTAAGGCCTAACAATTAATACTATCGCCTTTAACCCAACACAGATGACAAAGATTACCATTCGGATTGCAACGCATCTAATTTAACTAGAGCCACAGCGTTATACAATCCCTATTCTCTCCGCATTAGAGCACGGTAATCCCTCAGCACTAACAGGGAGTTTTCGAATAGCGTACGTAGGCTAAGTTAGCGGGCGCTGCGGCCGTAGCATTTGTGTGTGGGCGCAATATGAGTTTTCGAATAGCGTTTGTCTCTCGCAAACGCCCGCTAGAGTCACCGCAAAGGAGCTTTGCGGGCCACACACTATTTCGGATTTTACGGCGCACGCGGACCGCAAACGCTGATTAGCGTTATGACGCTTGCGCAGCAGCAGCGATAGCAGTGGGTATAAGTTTGCGCACGTTATTCGAAAACTCCCTAATTTCGGTGCAGTGGGGCCATGCGTGCGCACGACGAGTCGAAAAGGCGCCTGAAATACGCTTCATGTGGCTGCAAATTGCGGTGCCACCAACGAAAAAGACAAGCACAGCACCCGCGCTTTGAAAATTGACCACCGTCACACCGTGACCGCCATATGTTTGATTAAGTGAATTGCGGCAGGATGATTTCACTTCCTTGTCAGTTCATGCGTTCCGTAGATGGGTATGTCTTCTGTCGAAACGGATTTCGTAACATATTCGTAATGACGAACAGTTTCGTATTTGGCACGAGCGCACGTGTTTGCATTCAGTGCAGTTGGGTGAAGGGCATATGATTGATATGATTGATGTGTGGGGTTTAACGTCCCAAAACCACTATATGATTATAGGAGACGCCGTAGTGGAAGGCTCCGGAAATTTCGACCACCTGGCGTTCCTTAACGTGCGCGCCCAAATCTGAGCACACGGGCCTACAGCACTTTCGCCTCAATCGAAAATGCAGCCGCCGCAGCTGAGATTTGATCCCGCGACCTGCGGGTCAGCAGCCGAGTACCTTAGCCACTAGACCACCGTGGTGGGGCGTCGGGTGAAGGGGGGGGGGGAGGCAAGCAAGAAACAGCTAATTCAACAGAAAACAACTTGCACAGACCATGCACGCACTGTTCGGAAGGCTTCATAAGCTGCTGCTGCCGCGCTCTTCCGTATCCGTCGCTGTCGCCTTCAAGCAATCTGCGTGTGGTACGTGTATTAACCGCAGTTACGTCACACTATACGTCAGAGTTGGCAGCGGCAACGTCCACAATGACGAGGTCGCGCTTCGAGAAGCAGAGCGCACGGTGCGTCGGCGTATGAGCTATATTCGCGCGTGCCGACATTTCACGCTCAATGTTTGCAGGTATAAACGTGCTATTGGACGCAACGTGGTGGCACATCGAAGGTTATTGTCTCGTGTCCCGTCCCTTCAGAAAAAAAATGCGACTACCGCGGCTGACCGACAGCCGAACCCACGACATCGTACTCTTAACAAAGGCGCCCACACGAGAAAGACTCAGCGGTTCTTGCTCGAGGAAAAAAAAAAGAAATCTAGAAACAAAAATGCATTTCAGCACTGGTTTTATACGAAAAGCAAGTGGTAGCGCCAAGATTGCGGTAAGCTGTCAACATTAACGCGTCGTTTTGCGTACTAGCTGCCGCAGTGATCCAAATGTTGATTCATTCCTTTCACCCAACTGCACTGATTGCGAACACGTGCACTCCTGCCAATGGCGAAACTGTTCGTTATTGCGAATAAATTACAAAATCCTTTTCCACAGATGGCATACCCATCCACGGAACGCATGAATCGACAAGAAAGTGAAATCGTCGTGCCGCAATTCATTTAATCAAACACACGGTGTGACGGTGGTTAATGTTCAAACCCGGGCGTAATGCTTCTTTTTTTCGTTGGTGGCACGGCAATTCGCAGCCACATGAAGCGTATTTTAGGCGTCCATTAGATGTGACGTCTTTTATAATCATATGATGATTTTGGTACGTTAAACCCCACATATCAATGAATCAATCAGTCTTTCTTATTTGATGGCATGAATCGTTGGAATGGTCTAGGCCACTTCCCGACGTTAGTATGCAAAGCCAGTAGCCATTCTTAATCGGACGTCGCCAACAATGTCACCTATAAGTGAACCACTACGTCCGCAGTGCTCGATTCAGCATTTGTTCTCTCATGTCGCCCTGACGGGGCAAAGATAGCCACCTCCATCTAGTGTGAACCGAACGTATCGCCGGCGTTCACGAATAGATTCTTGTCGCGCAAGTCTACAATCTAGCTTCAAGAAAACAAGCAAGTTCTATAAAAACCTCCCCAATCAAACGATTGACGCAATAACCGCGAGTCTCTCTTCTTGCACACAAATGTGGGAAACTTACGTAAAACAACCTAAAACAAAGGGTTACCCCTTCTTCTGACGACATCGGCGTTGCGGCGCAATGAGCAGAGCAAGGGTCAATGCGTGCGTGCTTCCCAGCAGCTCTCTCTCTCACTCTCTCTGCGCTCTAAGGCCTATTAAGAAATGATGAGAACAACGAGGGCCGCACACACAAATAGAGAGAGAGAGGAGAGAGAGAAGAGCGTGGGAAAGAAAAAAAAACGAAAGAACATTACAAACTAAGAGGAAGAAAAGAAGGTGCGGAAACAGAGACGAGGACGACAAACCTCGGGGAATGCCAGGCCCGGACTTACGAGCCTGGTAGCACGCTGGAGCCTTGGCTTACCTTGAGGCGGTATCTACCGGGCGGTCGCCCGACCCGCGCGAATGTACCGACGGCCATGACGTCATCAGCAGAGGAGCGTGAGAGAGCGCAGCCCGTCCCTGCCGAAGGGGGTGTGCGAGGTGGTGGCTGATCTTTTCCCTCTCTTTTTACGCAGGTGGTCACGTGGGGCCGGCGGCCGTGTATAAACCGGACCGGCGACAGCTGAGAGGGCAGCATAGATGCACCAGCTTCCACTGGGAGACGGAGTAGTCGTTCCTTAACGCCGCCGCCGTTGTCGGCCAGTTGTGCACGGCTGCATCTGAACGAGTGCGCGTCGTCCTCCATCCTCGAGCCGCATCTTCTTCCGGTGCGTCTCTGCTCTCCAGTTTTCGCGGACAGCTTTGTCGCGTGGCGTTGCAGTGATGGCATTTTTGTGGGACAAGGCTGTCGGCATGTACTACCAGTACGTGGTGGAAGCCACCGACAGCCGGGTTAAGAGCTGGCCACTAATGGGCAGCCCGATGACCATGCTGACCATCATCGCCGGGTACATCTACTTCGTCAAGGTGTGGGGACCAAGCTGGATGAAAGGCCGCGAGCCGTTCCAGATCAAGGGTGTCCTGATCGCCTACAACCTCATCATGGTGGTGCTTAGCACTATCTTCTTTGTTGTGGGCGGCTCCTACACGTACCTGGGACCCTACAACTGGCTCTGCCAACCTGTCAGTTACGGACGGGATCCGGATTCTATGGCCGTCACGACTCTGGGCTGGTGGTACCTGCTGCTTAAGATGGTCGAGTTCCTGGACACCGTCTTCTTCGTGCTCACCAAGAAGTTTTCGCACATTTCTCTACTGCACGTCGTGCACCACTCGACAGTCGCGTGGACCGTGTGGATGGGCGTCAACTACGGAGCCGGTGGCCAGAACGCCTTCTTCCCATTCATCAACTGCTTCGTGCACATTGTGATGTACACCTACTACTGCCTGGCTGCCATGGGACCCGAGGTGCGCAAGTACCTGTGGTGGAAGCGTTACCTCACCCAGTTCCAGATGGTTCAGTTCGTCGTCGGCTTCGTGCACGCTGCCATTCCCGTTTTCTACAACTGTGGCTTCCCTCCCTACTTTGCGTACATACTCATGGGTGAGGCCGTTCTGCTTTTCTACATGTTCCGTAACTTCTACACCAAAGCTTACAAGGCTTCTCAGACGGCGCGCAACGTGCAGCAGCGAAACGGTCACGTCAAGACAGCCGTCACAACGGGCACCGACGGAACGCAAGCAAAGCTGGACTGATCGTGCGTTCCGTGTCGAACCACGGGCTTGTACCGCACCGGGGCGGGTCCATGACAACGCCGGTCACATCTTAACGTCTGGCGGGCACATCATCGTCAAATCCAGGACAACGAAGCGACGCAGAGCTGTCACAAAGACTGTACGTTATTTTGACTCGGCGCCGCCTCGGAATAAGCCTAGTCAGCAAGCGACGTGCCTTCAGGACGACTTCATCCACTAGTCGCTAGATAGACCGTCTAGCGGCAAAGACGTACGTCGGTGACTTCCAGTGATGCCTCAAGTGCTTCTCGGCGTTCCCGGCAAGTCTCGGCATTCCAGTCAGGACTGATCGTTTGCTGTTTTTTTTCTTTTCGTTTGTTTCACGTAGTGATCCAACGGTGTCCCTCACTAGCATGTCACTGTCGGGGCAGTCGGCATCTCACGTTACTTCAGGTCGCTGTGTCTGCCGTTCCCTCGTATTTATGTTTCCCTGTTCTGTGGCAGTCTACGCGGCCAGCTGATTCGGTCGGAGTGCCCTCCCGTATTTCTCTTGTGAAGACAAAAATCGTCCGGCCTCCCACGTATCTCTGATCTTGTGACCATACCATAGTTTTTTTATTAACATCCTTTCTTTCAAAGAGATGCTGCTCAATCTTGTGACGAGGCCAAACTACTCATGTATATACTGAGACGTTGCCCCATATAGCTTAGATGTTTCACTACGACACCGGCATAGCCAGCTTCGTCTCGTCAGAGAAGCTGCGTTCTCATATGCTGGTTTCAAATGCCATTTACTTTGCCCTCGAGGGCGGTACAAAATCTAAGTTTTTTTTGTCCATTTGAAATTCTATCAGTTCCCCCCCCCCCCTAAACTCGAAACACAAAGTGACTGCTCATTGCTTCATTTAAGCAAACAAATCCCATCTGAGCGTCCTGTAAATATTTTCCCATCATTGCTCATCGTCATCTTCGCTGATGTATTTGCAAGCTGCCACTGTTTGAAATAAACTGCTGTATCATTGTTATAACACTGTATGTGTTTCTTATCTCGAAGTTATTAACTATCCCGATCTCGGGAGTCGCTGAACTGATGACGCCTTGTGTTAACTGATCTCGTTGAATTGCTGTAATATGGCCACGGTCTTTACTTGCCGATCACCAGCGGCCACGCTGTTTGACGCTGATGACTTGGCGTAATAAAAAAAAGCTGCAGTTTGCATTGAATATTCAGTAGACTGCACTAGTTTTCTCATCTTCAAGAGCGCGCGCCAGGCGCCCTTATTCGCGGTCAAGGTTCACGGCGCCGACACGCGCTGCACTGTAAAGGCGATTGGTCTGCTCCCAGCAGCCGTGGCTTGTAAGGGTGATATGCCTCGTGCGTGAGGATATCTGTAGCTGATCGTCTCCTGCTGATGCTTACGCGATGTGTTATACATAGGCTCTCGTGCTCCAGGAGTTTTGCGAATGTGTCTTCATCGCAAAATGAGCACAGCCTTACAAATCTTGCGCTCACTTTTACTAATCGACCACATGGCATTTTAGTAACTATGACTGAGAAGACTATCGACAGCAAGAGCACGAAGTGCTCTTCTGTATGATCTTTAGAACATTTCACCAAGTAATTGCAACTAGGTGTTCGAGTACTTCAGTGGGACCAGTTTACATTGCAGCAAGTTTATAGACACCGCAGTGACGTGCTTGGAACTTTGAATAAATCACACTCGTCTAAAACGGTGTAAAGCGTGTGGCTGTGGACACAGGAGCCGTCCTTAGCTGCGTTAGCTGCAAGATTCTGTTCATGCTTGAGCCGAAACAAAAGAACCTATAAAGAACGGTGGCTGAAGCTGCCGGCTGCTCACTCTGGACAACTGTGATTCAGACTGTATACTTAAATCACCGCATTACGTTTCAGTATGCGCAATAAGCAACGCACCCGTCCAGAAAGTTAAATAAAATAACGCTCCGGCCACGATGGAGTGGTCTTTCCATCCACAGTGCCAAAATGATTTATTGGCTATCTTTACGCAGTTTGTATTTCAAGATGCAGGCCCTGCAAAGGTCCTCTGCGCGATATTGGTGCAGGATAGACGTTCAAGTTCGACTGTAAGGAGCTTTTTCATTTTCTGCGCATAACCATAAGACCCGATCTAGTGCCATGGTATGAATATGAAATATAAATTAATGGGTACGTATTATCATGCAAAAAAGCAGGAAGGATCATTGTATTTTTGTCTGTGGGTGAGTGCCTAGTGGGGCATCAATAATAACATAGAAGCGGCGTATGCACCAGTGAACGTAATTCATGTAAGTGCTTGTTTTTCTTTATTAGACACAGTAATAATGAGATCTAGCAGACAATCATGTCATGTAAAGTATAGGGGTTGTTATTAAATATAATTGTAAAGTAAATGTGAAGAAAGCGAAGTGTACGAAATGATAACTTGCCGTGGGCAGGGCGAGAAAGTTCCAAACAGCGTAGATAACCGCATTTAGGGCAGCATATCACTGCGCAAGCTGTCCAGCTTACCCACCGTGTGACCGAGGTTACAAAATTGCAAATATTGTCATCAGAGAACATGCGTACCAAGCGTGCGCATACCATGTTTAATAAAGATTAAAGCTTCTGTTCTTTCGAAACTACTGTTCGTAAACAGCCCGAAGACGTCGGCAAGAATGGCTTTGCGTGGTTTCTTTTACAGTGAAGCTATATTCACTCGAGTTCCACAACGGTGAGCATTCTTTCTTCTACAAATGCTACTTTTGCGTATGTCTACAACCACTTCGTGCCAGAATGTGTGACAGGCCTGCATTCACTCAAACAGGATATGCCTGCTCCGTTCGCAGTATTACGTTTGCTGGACTCGCCCATAAAATAAAATGTTCTCTTGCGCAAGGACATTTCCCTATCGGCATCGAGCGTCGCTATTCAATGCTGCAGCTGATGTAAAGGGGATACCAACGCCGTGAAAGTGTGCGTAATTAGGTGTAAAAAAGCGGAGTGTATATTTAGATTCTAGACTACGTACAAGACCGGCAATCTTTATTCTTCTTGTAAACCACGTCATTGCCTTGTCTTTATAACCTTCGAGATGGCTCCGGTATGTATTCCCTCACCAATTCAATTACTGATATGATGAGTTCGAGCACCCACGCCCATGAATCCGCTTGAGACTCAGTGCTCAATATTGATCAATTGATATGTGTGGTTTGACGTCCCAAAACCCCGTATGATTATGAGAGATGCCGTAGTGGAGGGCTCCGGAAATTTCCACCACCTAGGGTTCTTTAACGTGCACTCAAATCTGAGCGCACGAACCTACAGTACTTTTGCCTTCATCGAAAATACAGCCGCCGCAGCAGGGGTTCGATCCCACGAACTCGGAGCTTAAAAGCTGCACCACATTTTTGCTGTATGTTTGTCGCGCACGGAGCAATGGACCAAAGATTTCGCGCCTGCGCTGACGTTTTAGCAGTGCCCCGCCGCGGTACTTGACTGCTGACCCGCAGGTCGCGGAATCGAATCCCGGCTCCATTTTTGATGGAGGCGAAAATGCTGTAGGCCCGTGTGCTCAGATTTGGATGCAGGTTAAAGAACCCCAGGTGTTGTGAACTTCTGGAGCCTCACACAATGGCGCCTCTCATAATCATACGGTGATTTTGGGACGTCAAACCAGAGGGTGGAAACTCCCCATCAACCATGTATTCGCTCTCGGCAGCATCGATTTTATCACTGGTGGTTGTCGGACATCCTATTGGAAATAAATCAGAAACAGAAATTGCATTTGATGACGTCACTGGGGGCGTTCAGAAATAGATTGAAAAGACGAAAACTTGAGAGCAGGAGTGTTGCCGCGGATACCTCCCTTTCCCACTTCGCATGCATGCTATCGAAATGCGCTCGTGCCTTCTTTCAGGTCCACTGGCCACTCGGGCGATGCGGCCATTCGTAAAATTTTCATTTTTTAATTTTCATTTTGTTCGCGTTTTCTGAAGAGAGCGAAAGTTAAACTGACTGATTTAACAGCAAGACGAAACTCGATCGCCACGAATAAAATAAACTTTTTATTGCACGTTTTGTACAAATGAACATACGTACACGTAGTGTGAAAGTGTCAATCTATAAATGCAGCTTTAACTTACAACTCACATAGGAACATAATGACCAAACGGTGAACCCACATTATCCGAACCAACGCAAAAATTATCAACAATCGCGAGTAGGACTAGTCGTATTTGACTCAATCGCGTTTGTTATGACGACGGGCATAGTTTTCTTAGAGAACTTGAGTACCAAATGAGACTGAAGTTCAAAGACACGGAAAGGCTTGAAGCGATCAGAAGTTTTTCGAGAAAGAACGTCGCTGTAAACAGTGTTTCGGCAAGATGACTAGTCTTCGTCATGGGCAACAGTGTTGCCTTGACGAAGAAAAGTTGACTTGTCAAAACGTTGGCTCCACGACATTCTCTGCAATAATATTTTGAAGCATTTTAGTTCATCGCCTGTACTTGAGTGACACTATTACAAGTAAAGACTCAAATTTTTAAACCACTGCTACAAGAATTACATTAGCAGGAAGCAAACCTATAATTACTTAACGTCATTTGAACTACACGCTGAAAGTAAAAGAAACTAAAGCTATGTAGCCAAGCCAACTCTAATTTAAGCATTTTAATGAATGAATTTTCCGACATGAGCTTAGCTGCTGTCTTCACCAATCAGTCAAGCGACACTGCACTTCTGTCTGTCCAGTCAGGCTTGCAGAGAACTGGGTTTAATCATATGTACTCATACAAATAAATACCTGCTCAAATAATGGGTCCGAATTCCTGTGCTTACTCTTTGCCTTTAGGAAACGCTGAAGAACCTTCGCGGAACTAAAAATCCCCGGGTTAGAACACCGCAGAGCCGCGCAAAACTTGCGCTGCCCGATTAAGCCATCTTCGACGAATGCATGGTTGACTTGTCTGGCTTGGCTTACTGCGGCTTCCGTTCTCTGCCCGCCACAACTTGCTGCCTTTATCTTTCCCGTAGTTGTCACGCCAACCGAGCGAGATAACTGAGCGCGATCCAACTTCTAATATCGCCGAGTGAGGGGCGAGAAGGAACGGAGGCAAGCGCTTCGAACGCGAGTCAATCACTTTCCGCGCTTCGCCTGATATGAAATTCACAGAATAAAGAATAAGAAAAGACATATAACAAAACTGGAAGTTCGTCAATCAACGTTTTAGGAGTGACAGTAATACGGTATTTGTGGGGAAATACCTTGCCTTCTGCGAGACCTCTATTAGCCATTTTGATAATCTCGTCAAGTTACCGCATGCAACAATCAACTCACGTGACCCAGAAAGGTTAAAGCTGCGCGCCGACAACGATGGCATGGTATTTGCGTACTCACCGCCACTGTCAGAGCGCTCTAGTATCGACACCACTTTGCCATCCTCGCATCATTCTGCTTTCTACTCGAAACCCGCCATAACATACGATTTTGCTGCTGTTGACGAGCGAACCAAGCTTGCACCGCGTCGAACCATAACGTAGACAACGTCACGTGCTGCAGCCCCAGCAAGCGACGAACATCGCGGAAAACTGTTTTACCAATGCGCTCACACATCGTATATGTTTGAGCTTGCGCAACGCTTTACTGCAGGCTCCGCAAAGAGTGCTTCGCCGTACGCAAAATGTGTGCGGCGCATACCTCGCAGTACCTCGTCCGCCTCCGGAAGAAAAAGAAACAGAGGGTAAGGGGAGCTCTTTTCTTCTTCTCTCAATTTCGCTCATCCCCGTTTGTGGACGTGAAGCGTGCCTCGAAACACCAGAGAAGCTGAAATGGCTCAAGTTTTCGTCCTTCCAGCTTTCTTCCGGAACCTACTTGCAGCCCGACCCCTTTCGAAGCGCGTTACGGACATTTTGCGTGCTGACGAAGCGAAGCCGGCAAGGGAAGCCGTTCGCAGCGTCGGAGCGTTCGGGCGAAGAACGGTCAACCGCATTCATGACGGGCCTAAAACCCTTGAGTCAATGATATGACGAGCTTTATTGTTTCCTTCATCACGTGAATGCCGCTTGTAAAGCTGTGCAAGGTGGAAATGATCGGCACATCCATTTCGGCCACTCTCGCAATCCAGTTTAGATGTGAGTAGTCAAAGTCGTGAAGTTGCAAGCTGCAGTGAGAACACAATAGGCGTGCTTCAACTTTGAGCCCCCAGAAGTGATTCCGTCATAAAGCTGGAATTAAGAAGACGTACTCAGAAAGCTAACCATCAGGCTGGTAACTCATTAGGCTGGGGCAAACTTTCTCAGGTGGCATCCTGCAATTGCTTGAAGCGTTACTTGACGCAATACCCAGGTGGCCAAAATTTCCGGAGACCTCCACTACGGCGTCTCTCATAATCATATGGTGGGTTGGGACGTTAAACCCCCCATATAAATAACTTCACCCAATATGTCACGAGCACACATTACATGCTGCACACACAGGACGACGTAGCAGTTAGTAGCAGCACCTCTGTGTCCTTATCGTCACAGTGATATGGATGCTGATGCACAGTTATCCAATTAAGAATTTCACATTGCGTAACAAAAAAAACCGGAAAAATGCTAATCAACACCATGAAGTGTTGCCGGTAGTTATGGGGACTTCACGCGCCTTCTATTGTATTTTTCTTCTGTTTTTCATTAGTTTCAGCTTGCAGGGAAATGCATCCGCTTTGATTGATTGATTTATTTATTGATTGATATGTGGCTTTAACGTCCCAAAACCACCATGTGATTATGAGAGACGCCGTAGTGAAGGACTCCGGAAATTTCAACCACCTGGGGTTCTTCAACGTGCACCCAAATCATAGCAGACGGGTCTACAACATTCTCGCCTCTATCAAAAATGCAGCCGCCGCAGCCGGGATTTCATCCCGCGACCAGCAGCCGAGTTCCTTAGCCACTAGACCACCGCGTCGGGGAAATTCACTTGCCCTTTAAGCAAAAAGAAGCAAACAAGCTATTGCATATAAATTGCATCTGCGGAGTTTACGGCTTACCCAACGTAAGCTAGTCGCTATCGGCCATACGTGTAAAAAGATAGCACACTGTTTGTTGCACCAGAACTTTGATCTGTGTCTTTACTCATGTAAAGCAGCACGCCACTTCTAATTCAGACGCCCTCTCAAAGTCGTGGAATTTAGCTGCACTAATAACAATATCGTATCGAACCACCGCATTACTAGACAGCTCTATCGCCTGTTTAACACACTACTCCAAAGACACCTTAAAGCTTCTCGCCAGAAGCATATGCCGCCACACGTGGAGTAGGACAGCTGCACAGTGCAAATGGGTTGAGCTGGTTCGTGGTAACGTTCCAGATTGTCAGATAACAGTGACAGCGCTTTTCTATTAAAAAAAAATGTCGTTTGTCCTCTTCTCCACGGCAGACATGCCCCCCCCCCCCCCCGCTTGTTCACTCGCAAACAAGTCAAACTAAAACAGAAAGACAAACATTGGGAGATCGGGGAGCGTTGTCACCAAGGCCCCGCAAACTGCTCCTATGTTCCGTGTGTTTTTCCTTTCCAACTATTTCTTTCTTTCTTTCTTCTTTCTTTCTTTCTTTCTTTCTTTCTTTCTTTCTTTCTTTCCTTCTTTCTTTCTTTCTTTCTTTCTTTTCTTCTTTCTTTTCTCTTTCTTCTTCTCTTCTTTCTTTCTTTCTTTTTCTTCTTTCTTTTTTTCCTTCTTTCTTTATTTCTTTCTTGCTTGCTTGCTTGCTTTGAGGAAGCGGTACGGTCGTTTGGTTTGTTCGCTTAGGGGGCTGGTCATTTCTTCAGCATTCCCCTCGTTTGTCGAAAAACCAACAGAGAGAAAAGCTACCTCGTGGAAGGTTTTGTGATGGCTTCTTGTCTCTGTGTCGTCGTTCTGTTCTCTTGCTATAACCATCCTCATGTCATACCAGCTAGCCCAAACTACCATACATTTCGTGGGCGTTGAAGTAAATTTCTTATTTTGGGTGCGGAAGATCGAGCTTGTTCTTTGTAGCCATTTTTCTAGAAGATGCGTACAGCGAGACTCGATAACCTGAGTCGTGGAGCAGTGTTACCGATGAGCGGGACTAAGGCCCAGCTCTACCTGGAAGAGAAGTTGAGTGAAGGGGGAAGCTAATGGCAGGTGCAACGCATATGCAGGTGCGCCAATGTATGTCCCGTTTGCCGAGGGTACTCCGACGCTGTTTACTTAGGAGGAACCATTCCGCGCATTGGGCATAAAACACAAAACGTTTGTTGGTATGCGCAATGGTGCAATCTGCAGCATGCTGCTGGAATACCCTCCACGCAGTCTGTTGTTCTGTTATTTGTTCTTTTTTCCGTCAGAGACTACCGGGCATGCCGACAGAGAGAAAAGGAAACAAATGTTGCCACACCAACTCATTTTGGTTTCCCTCTTTTTTTCCCCTTAAATTGCGATAGCAATCATTTGGAAACTCGGGGGCAGCTTTTAAGCTTCTATGCCCTTTGTCACATGGTCACAGAAAGTGGGGGCACAATTTCGGTTGGGCGGAGCCTACGCACCACGACGCCGCTACAAGCGCCTCAGTATGTCGACGGCGCCTACCCCTGTTTACAAGCTTGGAATAAGTATATAACGCATGTATCGATAAGCGCATCGTATGTTCTGTGTGCTGGTGCACAGTTAAAGCGTGCGAAGTTAAGCGTGCGAAGGCTGCTGGCTAGCGCCGTTCAAGCTGGGACGAAACGTGGTGCTCGCCTTCTCCGGAAAAAGGAGCATGAACGGGTGCTTTCAAGTGCTGCGACGCTCGTGCAGGGTACCGCAGCTTTTAATCACACTGTGATCTTGGATAGAACGGTTGCGGTAGCGTGCTAGCTGGCATTTCCTAGTGAAAAAAAGAGAAAGAAATTCACAGGGTCTCTATAGTGTACGATCGCCATCGTTTTTGTTCTGTCAATGCAGTAATCCCCCCCCCCCCCCCATCCTCCACGGGGATGCTCCCTATAACTAACGTCTTAGGCATAGTAGGCAGAAATTTGTTTTGGTGGGGAGAGGTGGAAGTGGGCGAGCACGGCCTTGTCCTTGTTCGGAGTGGGGTACCGTCAGGCAAGTGTGGTTGAGTGCCATTTCGTCTTCTGTGCCCTACGCCAAAAAAATAATGTTGGGAGCGAAGTGGAATAGGGGGAGGGGGGGGGGCACTTTCCCCGTGTGCTATCCACTGTCTACGCCACAGCCTAAAATGGTCTTGAACTGTGTCCAGTATCGGAGGCATTGCAGACTTTCTGCACGTCACCTGGTTCTGGACCACCTTCGCGATCGGTCCACCTGTGACGATGCCGTGTGATGAAGGCACCACGTGGCGTCGAGTCAGGTGACGTCACAATGAGGTCGCAATTTAGCGGTCTGTAGCTTCGTGATGACTATATACGGTGTCGTCTTCACGTAATGATTTTTCGCATCACACGTGCTGCCACCGACGCCACCGATGGCCAATTTTCACGTTTGATGAGGCACATGAGACTTTCGTTTTTAAAAGTAAATAACATTTGGTTAGCATGGCTAACGTTTGTGACCACTAAGCGTGCTACTTTTCTAAGAAGTCCCCGTTTCTCTTTGGTAAGATGCTTTCTTGCATAGAGCTGCACTTTAAGAGGGTCAGCAGAAGTGATGAAAGGATATCTGAAAAGGAGTTTAACTTTTTCCAGCTTCATGTGCAGCCATCGTTTGTACGTGAGTGGACATATCAGCCAGCAAACGAGACAACAGTAATACGACGAAACTTAAGTTTATTTCATAATTTTATTTGATTAATCACTTACCATCAGCGGCTCAATTCTGCACATGAACTTGTTCACACGTACAAAACAGCCACCTCTTAATTAGTATTCTCTTAGCCGAAAGGTGCACGAGACAGCTTTAACTGATCAAGTCTTGTTTTCCAAGTTTCTTTGTTTTGCTTGTTTTTTTTGTTGCCCGCACATAACACCGTAACCATCTCGCCATTGAGCGAGTCTGTCATGCAGTGAGCTCTCGTTTGCCTCACCAAGTGCTATTGTGCAGGTCGACCGAGTAATGACCGCAGCGTCAATTACAATATAGAAATCGTGAGAAGCGTACCAAAGAGGAATTTAATTGAATTGCGATGCGCAGCGCGGTCTGTCAGTAGAGCCCAGCTGCAGAATGCGCCTCAGAGGAGCCTACACAATACATTTCTTCGCGCGCACTAAATGCGGCCGTGTTACTGATGAAGCCTGTGTAGCGCAGGAAATGGCACGGACAAAGCTAGACGGGACACACACAGGCGTCGCGCGAGTCACAGCCATTTTTGTACTTGTCTGTTCTTATGCCCCTATTGTGTAATACGAACGCGCCCGATGGCTATACGTTGCTGATGTCCCTGAGGCACTAACGTTCCTGAGGCGAGTGGAAAATCCTACGGTACTCATGATCCTAAGCCAACTGCTAAAAATGCAGCGGTCATTGCCATGCACTCTGATAAAAAAATGTAAACACAAAAATTTCCCGAAAGTGAGCATTAAAGCGCCCGTTAACCACACCGAGCCCCAAGGCGAAAGATAGTTTCTTCCTCGCCTTCGCTACTCTTCCTCAAGGGAACATCTCTTCCTCGCCGCAGTGGTCTAGTGGCTAAGGCACTCGGCTGCTGACCCGCGGGTCGCGAGTTCGATTCCCGGCTGTGGCGGCTGCATTTCCGATGGAGGCGGAAATGTTGTAGGCCCGTGAACTCAGATTTGGGTGCACGTTAAAGAACCCCAGGTGTTCAAAATTTCCGGAGCCCTCCACTACGGCGTCTCTCATAATCAAATAGTGGTTTTGGAACGTTAAACCCCACAAATCAATCAATTTTCTCCTTGCACACATACATGACGCGACTATGCAATTCAGCGTGGAGAGCTGCGCGAGCGACGCATTCACATTTTCAAGCGTAACTGATACCAAGGCCAGTCGAGTTTGGTCGCGTAACAGAAGCAGCCACCGAGACCACTGCAATACAGCCAGCGGCGTAAAACGCAAGACATAATTTTTCCACCGGAACACGGACATCCCATCACTTATATTATGCGACGAATTCGTACCGGCAAATCGAGCCTTATCCATCGCCACTTCAGATTGTTTCCGTTCTGTCTTCTTTTCGGCTTTGCACACGACAAAGCGCAACCGCGTGGTGTTATATTTCACAATGAATTGAGGGCCGCAAAGAGCGAGGTTGAAGGATCCAGTGGACGCTACGGGACGATGCATAACTGCTAGCGATGAAAGCTGCTCGTCTACCCGGTGTAGTGAGACATGTTGTCTGATCGTGTGTACACTTGACGGAGAGATGGCGGAGAGGGGGGGGGGGGGACTGAGAGACCCGAAAATGAAGAAATATGTCCGCATACAGTGCCTGTTGTGTAGCGCTTGCAAGAGCGTCATTTCATAACATGTTTTTGGTTGGCAAACTCGTGTTTGTCTTTCAATATACAGCTTTGGTATGGTGCGACGTATAATGGCATATTTGTTCAAAAATATGCCTCAAGACGCCGCCCCTCTTAGACCTCACCGCACCCTACGTAAAGGTTCGCCAAAGGTAGTATAGCTTCGGTGCTGAGTGCCGCAGTGTGGTTCCACAAGCTCCACTTTTTCTTCTTATGCAGAGTGGTGATAAACATGTACAATTGCTTGTTTGTTCCCGCACAAAATTGACTGTCACGCTCTCACGTTTAGTGATACTCAATAACAAGTTGGATCTAAACTGAACGGCACGCCTATTATAGCTTGCGCGAAGTGTCGTATACTTAAGTTACGCTGTGACGAGGTGTCAGTGTCATTTTATTTCCAGTCCTGCATCATTAACCGCTAAGTATAGGCGACCTTCAGCCCCTCTGCGGTGGTCTATAATAGCTAAGGCACTCGGCTGCTGACCCGCAGGTCGCGGGATCAAATCCCGACTGCTGCGGATGCATTTTCGATGAAAGCAGAAATGCTGAAGGCCCGTGTGCTCAGATTTGAACGCACGTTAAAGAACCCCAGCTGGTCGAAATTTCCGGAGCCCTCCACTACGGCGTCTGTATACTATTCGTTAAACTCCACATTTCAATAAATTAGCCGACTTTCAAAACTTTGCGGCTTAATCTTTTTGTAGTCTACGATGCAGTTTTACAGAAAAAAAAGAGATACGTCTCTGCAGAGCGTTTTCGCAACCCCTAATTGTCTCTTATGTTGATCCTATAGCGTACTTTGCATGCGTGACGGATTCCAAGTGCCTTGACCTGATCTCGCGTGAACTTGCCTGGACTTGTTTGCAAGCCCGCAAGCGAAGAAAGTTGTCGCGATTATTTTTTGAAGCGCAGCAGAGCAGTCATGTATATCGAATGACGCCATAGCTCGTGCGCGAGAAACAGTTGGTGTACACATGAGACCTAAAAAGTGAAATCATGATAATTTTGGCAATAATTTGATGGTTAGAACTATCTGTTGAATGTTCTCTGCTAGAATGAACAGGACAGCAATACTGGAATGTGATAACTCCTACCGATTTGTTTAGAACATTGCGAATTTCAAGCATAAATACGTCACAAAATACACACGTAAGCATGCATCCAACCCCCCCCCCCCCAAGAAACACACACACACACACACGCACGCACACGCACCCGCACACACACACACACGCGCGCGCGCGAGAGAGAGAGAGAGAGAGAGAGAGAGAGACTGAAGCACAGCTTTCAATTCACAGCAGAACCAACAAGTAACGTTTTCTAAATTTTCGCTCCACACACAAACGGGGAACGCTTAATCGTAACTGGAAACTGTCTGCCGATGGGAAGATTATCATCGATCGTGAGTGGCAAAGCAAACACAGCAGGAGTTTGGTGCCTGTGCCAATCTGTGGAGCTCATATTTTATCTATCTACAAATGCGATTCAAAACAAAATGTTTGTTTACTCTGTGGCTATAGTGCAGCCGACTTTACCGTGCTCCAACGCAGCCATGTTGATGATTAATGCAATTTATGCAGATTGGCTTCCATCGTGGAGCCCCACTAGAATTGTGCAACTGATGCGGGTTTTGGACCAAGAATGATTTGTCTCAACCAATCAAACAATCATGCCGTTCTAATAAAAGAGTGCATCTATATCATAACATTCAACATTCTGATTTTTTCAACGTTTTTATAATTTTTTATATGTTGCTCTCGGCTTTGTGGCATTTCATTCGAACATTGTTAAGCACTCCTTGTTGAGGGCAGTCGCTTGCAACACCGGTTTATTCGCATTCTTTAATTGTTCTTACATAAATAAAACGAAGCTCGGGCAAGGCTTGAAACTGCAGAACTGGACGATTCTGAAGACTGATCTGGTTTCTTTGCGTTATTTGGAGGTAGCTGCTAGATTGATGCAAGGCTTCAACTTAGTGATACTATAGGCCGCTTCTACTTTTATTCGCAACACGCAGAGTTTTGAGTTAAACCACCGTCAGTCATACAACACGACACGGATGGCCATGCTGCAAAGACGGAACCTCGAGTTGAAGCCAAGCGTTTTGATATCTGAGATCTACGTATACGCTGTCTTTGGCGTAGGCATCGGGGTCTTCTCGCCGATGCCTTCACCATTCCTTGGTAGCCATATTTTCTCGTTGTACATGAACTCAACGATTGTAGTGACCTGTGTGCGCCTGGTAATTACAACAGAATCGTTCCAGTGAAAGCCCAAGGCCAGCCAAGACGTACGATTCTCTCCACCACGAGATAAAGGCGCGCAAGTGAGCATCCCATCCCCTCCTCACTGCGGGGCAAAGTGCACGTGGGAGATGAGAGCGGGCACCGCCGCGTCGTGACGATGTGGGGTCATGCGCTCTATCTTGCTAGTAATGCTGAAAACACAATAGTTCCCCCAAGATGCCCGTCAACAGCGGTAAGTGGTAGACATCAATAGCTTGCCGTTTGAACGAGGAAAGTGCTTCTCGGTGCCTCAGTGGTTGACGCCTCAAATTCACGATTCAGAGGTCCCACGTTCGATTTCCACGCCGAAGTCATTTTTTCGATTATTTTCTTTCTTCTTGCGTTTACATATAGATACGTATACATATACGGTCAGTGAAGGTGACCCTGACGTCGACGTCGACGGCAAAATCCAGCGGAGAGTGTCCGTATGAATGCTATCGCAACAAAACTTGGAACACAATCAAGATTCACCTTCAAAAGTGGAACGCGATGTCGTAATCGGACCCGGTCCGCATAGCTTTTTCGATTTTTGGCCTGGAAATATTTCTCGGCGCATGCATCAACCGGGCCTCAAAGGAATAAACGTGAGTGCGCGTAACATTGGCCGTATCAAGTTATCCGAGAATTCCCGCTACAAATGCAGTTGCGCAGTGCCCTACGACGCAACAATTCTTCCTTTGGCGAATCAGCGAAGGGCCCACTATGCGTCCGTAAGTCAATCCACGAACCTTCGCAGCTGCTCACTTTGTTGATGCTTTTGCAGCTGATGATGAATAAACACTTGTGCGCGCTTCGTTATAGGTGGGCCTTTAAAACACCTACTCGTCGCACAATTCACGAGCTTTGGTGCCTGGCGTGATTGTTCGTTTATGCCACGCAATAATACATGCATTAAGAGGCATGTGACGTGACATTCATATAGTGTTTTTTTTTAGGGATGAAGGTCTTCTTAGTCAAACCTTGTCATGTGTCACACGTAGCCGAGAGAAAAATAGACGAGAAAAAAAGAAGGCAGTATCTCCCGAACAGTATAATAGACGGCGCTGTCTCATAGAAGTACATACAAACTGCAGTTGAGTGAGGATATTCTAGATGGCACTGTACCGCTACTCTCTGATTGGCTGTCACGCGGGTGGTGTTTGGTTATGCGGAGAGCGAGTGCCTCTCTGTTTCTCAGTCTCCTAAATAGTCGTTGTACGTGGCGGATCGTCGGGGAGGGGGAGGGGGGGGGGGTATGGGTGATACAGAGCTGCGGGCGCGTTGAAAACGGTTGCGCTCGGCCTCCATTGCTCGCGTCTCGTCGGTGTTACCCGCACGCCGTCAGCATTCTCGAACGAGATCGGCCGCATAGACACTTGCACGGATGGACGGACACATGGATGGACGGACACACGAATCGATGGACGGATGGATGCTTCGCCCTACTCACCATCATTCACTCCGTGCATATGCTGTAATTTTTTTCTCAAAGCTGTCACATGCAATAGCGAGGAGCTGCTTGCCACGTCAAAGGCCTTCGTTGGATCCTCAATTGAACCGGAGATTTTTATTAAAAGTTTTATTAGCCCCTTTCACAATTTTTTGCTTGTGGGCAGCACTGATTTTTTGCTCACAACAAAGGACGCTGACACCAACACCAGAGTTTGTGCGAAACAAACACCAGAGTTTGTGACGAAAAAAGGACACACACAGATATCGTTGGTTACGTGAAGCGTGGTCAATGGTCTCTGCAGAAATGGCCGATAAAGTTTTAGAGTAACTTTACGTCGAAACGCACCCTTGCGTGCATGCATCAGGAATTAGTATAGAATAAAAGTGTGTTTAATAAAGTGTGAACATTTAGCGATATTTCTAAAATTACACCGACATCGATATCTTGCGTATAGTCTCAAATTTGACCTGGTGCGTTCCTTGAACTTACTTGATTGAAGATGGCTTGAACTGTCGTTAATTTTTCTGCATGGTAGTGAACAAACTACATTACGAACTGATGTTGTCCGTTGTAACGGACATTTCATTCGCCGCATAGCCGAGTTATCGAGAATTCATGGTAGCGTGACAGGAAAACGAATACCCATCGTATACCCAAGAAAGCAGTGCATTTAACGACTGACCTATTCGCACTTCATCCTTCCCAAGCGGGTTCTCCTGTCGCATTGCCATGCATTCCTTACTGCGATGTCTTTTTTTTATTAATGCATGGTCTGGTTAGCACAAGCGGTGTTCAACTTTCATCAGATAAGCTCTGCAAAAAGTAAGACTCGCCCGTAAATAGTTCATAAAAATGAACTATCTACGCCAACTTTCATTCTCTTATTTATTTGTTTCCACCGTATCGACAATACTCTTTTCATGATGCGGTACACCTTCAATCGATTTCTTCTTTGGAGAGCACTGAATTTTGATTGTATTCATTACAGTTCGATTGAAAAGTTCTAGAGTACTCCGTTTATGTACCTGCTATGACCTCAGTTGTAAGAACGCTTTGCGCCTGTAGTGTACCAATGACTGAGGCATTGCTCCCCTCAGCGGGAAGTCGTGGCTTCGGTTGCAACTGAGACCACTGCATTTTAATAGAGACGGGATGTCGTAGTAACTTGATGATGATGATATGCGGGGTTTAACGTCCCAAAGCCGCCATATGATTATGAGAGACGCGGAAGTGGAGGGCTCCGGAAATTTCGACCACCTGGGGTTCTTTAGCGTGCACTAAACTCTGAGCACACAGGCCTACAACATTTCCGCCTCCATCGAAAATGCAGCCGCCGCAGCCGGGATTCGAACCCGCGACCTGCGGGTCAGCAGCCAAGTACCTTAGCCACGAGACCACCATGGCGGGGCTGTCGTAGTAACTTGCCCAATCAACCATACTGACATACTCCGTCTTATTTTTTTTTATAATCCAGAGTACCGACCAAATGAGGTGGCGGCATCGCAGGCATCTCAAATTTTTCTTCAGGCACTTGGAAACGCAAAAACATGCGATAATACAGCTGCGCTTCTTTACCCACACTTTGAGCACACTAGCATGAATTGTTTTTGAATTGGGGCAATTAAAAGAAATAATTTACCGATAACTGTTTGCGGCACTCACGTGCCTGAATATGCCCCGCATCCGTCTTTTTGGGGTTCTTTTATATTTGTTGTAGCTGTGAACAAAAAACTGGAAAAAGGCATCCTCACGCTTCTAAAGTTTTTTTTTTCGCCGCAGCTGAGCCCTCGCCCACGCTTGGAAGTCGTCTGATAAAACGTCGATTTCAATAAAACAAAAGTTTTAGTTTTAAAACTAAAGTTTTATCCCAATCCGGATACGGTATTCTTCACTGGTTTTTTTATATGAGCTAGTTCGGGTTTCAACTCTGCGTCCTATGTGGTTTTCGTCCCATTTTCTCCACTGTTCTGTCACAATGTCTTTTTCAATTAAAACTGAATACAAGTACCATTAGTATTTAACTCGCTAGCTGACTGAAACTTGACACCAAGGCCATGGAAAGAAAATGAAGAGAACAAGGAGCTATTGCCTGGGAAGGTCGGTGACACACGCTGAATATTGGCAGCGACACAAAAGACGAGCACAAAAATAAAGTCAGCTGAAAGTCGGGGCCTTTTTGTCGTTTTCCTCGTCGTCCTATTGTCCAGGTTGATTATGAGGGTAGCTAGGACTTTATGCCGGGTGCGCGGTACGTGACCCGTCTTCTTTCGTCAATCAAAAAAAAAAAAACAAGAGGGGGGGGGGGGGGTAGAAGGCTTGGTGTTTGCAAATTACTGCCTGCATGTTGTATGTCGTGACAAAGCATGTGTTGAACGATCCCAGGTTGTCCGGCGCAAAACAATGTACTGTTGTCGGGCTGACGTTGACGCTAGGTGCACGATCCCATGGGAGATGTAATGTGTTACCATCAGCATAGTGGCTGTTTATGTGTGCCGCAGTAGCAATCCCTCGGTCAATCTGTCAGCGATTGATAGGTGGGAATTATACTTCCCTGTGTAGGTCTCTGCGTGTTCCAGCTTTCCTGGATGCATTCTGTTGACGTCATGGTCTGTCTTTCTAGCTTCTCGCGATATCCACGCTTTATTGCTGCTTCCTGCCTGTGCATGCTATGCGAAGACTTAACAAAAGTAAAATAGTTGCAGCTTTTTGGTTATCCTTACTCTGTAATTGCGACATTAATGACCCGTCGATAAAGAAGCCAGTGATACAAGACAATATATTTGTTTTTAAGCAAGTGCAGAGGCGTGCCGCAGAAGAGCAACGTAGGTTTAAAGTGTCAAAGCTTGCGCCTTCTCTAGAATGGAGAACGCTACACAAATACTCACTGCACGACTGCATACAGAACTCACGTACTCTGTTGTCGAAGATTGGCTGAGTATGTATCTATATATATCATTGCGTAACGCTGTCTCATAAGCGTTTATTTCATCGAGGTGCGCAATCCACCTTTTTCATTTTTCTGTGCTGCCCTCTGGCGTTTCGGCAGTGTTTTGGTAGACGCTGGGAGGACTGGCAGAAAACTAAGCTCTCCGAGACCAGGAGACGTTTCTTGACAGTCATGCGATCACATTCAGGCAACGGTGTAATGGGGCAGCATGAAACGACAAGTCAGCCCGATAAAAGTTGAGACTGCCGTATCAGAAACGGCTGACCACCGACAATCAGATGAATCGAGAGAGCGTCAGTTATTGGAAAATATGTCGAGGAACGCGCTCTGTTCCCACGAGTGCTGAGTTTTTTGCCTCCGATGCCGAAATCTGTAAGTTAGTAAACCTTCGCTTTAAGGGCCCGTGAAACACACCAAGTTCAAAGGCGAGACTAGTTTCTTTCTAGCCTCTTTCTGCAAGCGCTATCTCCTCCCCGCCGCTTATTTCTTCAGAAAACACGCGAAATGTCAGCCCTGAGCACTGAGCCAGTCAGAATTTCACGCTTTTCGATTACATGTTGCTATATCCGCTCGCGCTGTCTCAGAAAACGAAGTGAAATAAACTTATCCAGCACAACGTCCATGCAAGACAAGACAGAGAGAGAGAGAGAAAGAAAGAGATATAAATAGAGAAGAAAGGCAGGGAGGTTAACCAAGCTTGGCTCGGTTGGCTACGCTACACTTGGGGTGGGGAAAGGGAGAATAATAGAAAGGAGAGAGATGGAAAAGAAGAGGAGTAATAAAGAGAATGATGAATAGTCAGCTCGAGACTACACAGCATGGTCTCACACTGTTCTTCCACAAGCGGTCGTGCAGTCTGGTGGTTCTTAAGAAGTACAAGAGGGCTTTCGTGGCTTTGCACGTATGGGAAGCCATCGGCCAAGGTCCCAGGATCTTCGTTTCTGTAAGCGGCCGTGAATCCAGCTGACAGAGCTTGGCTTCCATAATACGTCGTTCAGACTGGTATGCTGGGCAATGGCATATAATGTGCTCAAGCGTTTCCCCGCAGGCACAGATGTTGCATGCCGAAGTGCTCGCCATTCCAAGGAGAAGAGAGTACGCATTCGTAAATGCCTAAATGCGACTGTATAGGAAAGCGGGGTAGGCAACCATTCAACACAGATACTGCTCGTATATCGGTCAATCGAAACCTTCTTTCATGCTGACGTCACGTGAACGAACAGCTGGCGTCACGAATGGTATCTCAAAGACTGGAAGAGCTGGCGCTCGTGCTTTGTATTTTAGGGGCCCTTAAAAAAATTCGTAAGTGCGGTGGCGCAATGGTGCGCGAATGTGTCACTCGCAGTTTTTCGATGGTGCACTGTACGAACATCAGGTGACGCCTCCAACACTGCCTGAAATTTTACTTTAGTGTCTACCAGGCGTCAAGCCGGCTGATACTTCGCGCCACGATGTCGTGGAGGCCCAAGTCACATAACGTGGTCCGAGGGTGAGCATAGCGGAGGGCCTCGCACGCAATTTCCACGCCGTGCGCACTGCGAGCAGCTATGTAGGTTGGAACAGAAGCGCAGGCTCCGTCGCCAGCAGGCATCCGCTGCCCTTCTTCGTTTTCCCCTCTCGCTCATCCCAGCGATGCAGCGAGACGCCGACCTTCTTGAAAACGCCGAGCCGTCCTTTCTTCTTTTTTACTTCTTCCTTTCGGGCTTTTTTTCTACTCAAGTTGCTCCGGTAATCTGGCTGGGAGCTAGGGCAAGGGAGCCACGGCCGAAAATCGGTCGGCCTTGTTTTATGTCCCCGTTGTTTTCGAGGGCAGTTGCGCGCCCCTTTTCCGGCTACCCTGAGACTGCGCTGCCGCCGCCAGGAGAGAGGAGGTCGCGCTTTTAAGAGCGACGAACCGTCTCGGCTATTCTCAACACCGCCGAGCTGCCCGTCGCGCGGCCATCGCGGATCTCTTATTTTCCAGTGTTTCGTCTTAATACCGCCGTTGGTTCTACTTCTGATCGCTTGTCGTGGTCCTGCGATAATCGGGTTTGCTCGCAATTGGCCTCATTTGGAAATGGTCCGGTTTGTTGGCGGCTGAACGTATCTCTGCCCGCGTACGTAACCATCCCGAAAACGGATTTTGCGATTGATTGATTCCTTACTCTTCTTGTCCATTCATGTGTACGCGACTGTTAAAGATGTGTACGCGACTGTTGGTGCTTGTGTGACATCGTGTGGCATGTGTATGATCGTTTGAGACTGTCTGCTAGTGCATCTGTTCACGCGCCCGTGTACCCTTCCGCTCGCATTCGCTCTTTCAAGTGCTAGTTGGCGTATTTGCATGAGAATTCATGCTGTCTTGCATTTAGTAATGATGATACGTTTTTCGTGGTGCTAGTTTATGTATGTATGTATGTATGTATGTATGTATGTATGTATGTATGTATGTATGTATGTATGTATGTATGTATGTATGTATGTATGTATGTATGTATGTATGTATGTATGTATGTATGTATGTATGTATGTATGTATGTATGTATGTATGTATGTATGTATGTATGTATGTATGCATGTATGTATGTATGTATGTATGTATGTATGTATGTATGTATGTATGTATGTATGTATGTATGTATGTATGTATGTATGTATGTATGTATGTATGTATGTATGTATGTACGTGCCTGCCTCCTGGGTGTGTAAGATTACCTGCCCGTCCCTGTGTTCTACTCATTTGGGAACGGACGTCTCCGAGAGCCCAAGTTTCCGCGATCTCTGTCTTTAAAGCACGTCGGCACATGTCTCTGCACCCTCTATCTCTGTGTTCGCTTATCTTCTAGTTTCTTTCTGGGCTTTCGATCGTTTCCGTTGTGTTTTTCTTCCGCTTCCTCCACTCTAAATATGTGCAGTCAATGGTGAGTCTTGAACGCTTGCTTTATTCGGGACCAATTACTGTCAGGCGTAGCATACTGACGTAGCTGTAACGCCAGAACAGCAGACCACGTCATAATCTGCCCTTCACAGAATTAGTACAGCTTATGAGCTTACCTTCAATACATGCCAGCGACTTTTTCAAATACAAAGTAATATTTATGAAGGTTTTACGTTTCAAAAACCATGATATGAATGTGAGAGACGCCGTAGTGGAGAGCCACGAAAATTTCGACGTGCACCTAAATTTAAGCACTCGGGCCTGTATCATTTCGCTTCCGCCGAAGGGAAACAGCCGTGGCTTGGATTCTATCCCGTGACCTTCTAGTCAGCGGTCAAGCATAAGCACATCACCATCATGGCGGGTGCTGTTTTTTGCTATAGGGAATCACCGGGAGCATACTTTAGAGGTGTTGGGACACCTATACTTTGTAGAACGGAACACCGTGCCTGTGTAGGAGACAAGAGGCCTGGTGCCTATGTACCTGCTATAACCTCCGTTGTAAGAACGCTTTGGGCCCGTAGTGTACCAATGGCTGAGGCATTGATTCGCTCAGCAGGAAGTCGTGGCTTCGGTTGCAGCTCAGACGGCTGCATTTTAATAGAGACGGGACGTCGTCGTAACTGTTTTTTTTATTCAATTGAACCGAAGCAGAATCAAAGACAGCAATGACCGTTAGCCACAGCAAGTATACTGGCTTCCTTACTAAAGTGCGGATGTTGTTGTTATGTAAATAAGTACACGTGGCAAAGAGTTATCTAGATTTTCTCGGTACAATACCTGCCACATAATATCTTATGCTTGGGACTCGCTCCCTGGATTTCGTGCTGACCGGTTGTGCCCCCGCGACCTCCGACGACAGCGCAGCTCTGGCCGACTGGCTCGCCCTACGCCATCTCCTGACGCCGACAAGAGCTCTCGCTGAGTGGTGCCCCATCCTCGGACTCCTGCGACCATGTCCATCTTTCCGGTCTTCTCCTTGCTTCTGGGTGTCGTTGTCCTTGCGCCACGCTCTCTCCTTCCCCCTCTCTATTTCTATACATTTAATCCTATCTTTTTAATTCCTCCTTATCCCCATCCGCCGTGAGCTACTGTTGAGGTGTCGCACTGTAATGCAGACAGTTATGTGGCTCAATTTTATCTTCTTTTCTCTTTTAAGAATCACATAAGGACGTCAAGCACAGTTATAATAATAAGAACGAAACTTGAACCTTTTGGCAGATGACTTATCATATATAGCACTCACATTTGGGCAAAAGGGTTTTGTATAACCCTGGAACGACCCAGAGGTGTCAATATGGTGGCCGCTGGTTGATTAGGCATTTCAACATTCCTGGCGCACCAGCTAACGCTTACTTCAGGTAGGTAACCTTGTGGCAGTAACAGCAAATTCTTTCTCTTTTTTTTCTTTGCTTCAAATGGCCAGAGAAATGAAAGGGGAAGCCACGCGTAGTACCTTCCGTGGCCCTTGGCATAGGTCGGTGAACTCACTCATAAGTTTTCTTACTCTGACTCAGATCATGTCGTGAGTGTTAGTCTGAGGGAGTCCGGCTGAGTAATATTTTGGTGAGTGTGAGTCCAAGTGAATCCAGTTGAGGAAAATTTTAGTGAGGGTGAGTCCGACTGAATTCAGTTGAAGAAAATTTTAGTCAGTTTGAGTCTGAGTGAGCCCGACTCAGGAAAATTTTGTTGAGTTGAGTCCGAGTGAGGCGTGAGCGCAAGATATATCTCTTGAGTAAGTTTGAGTAAGGTCCACTTATGTTTGCCAACCTATGGTTATATGTAGCTACTCATCACCAGCATTGCTATGAGCTCTACCTTGGTTCGTGTTTTTACTCACGCCTACTTACAAGTATTCCAAAGAAGTATCGTTCATACACCATTCCAACATTTAATAACTAGAGGTGTGAATCACGTAGGGGGTGCCCTGCACTCCCACTTCAGCAACTCTTCCGAGGAAGTTCTTGATTAATGTATTGTATGTTGCCGTATCTTTCAAATAAATTGTCCAATAAATCGTCCTTGCTGGTTTGTAAGCACTAATAACTCGTATTCGAAGACACTATATGAAAAGGCACCAAGAAGAGCACCGATGACGTGAGATATTGGTGTTAAAGAGCATTGATACCACGATCGAAAAAGATAATTCTAGACTTACGGACTCATGAGTCGACTGACTCAGGCTCACTCATACTCAGATCTAACCGTGAATACGAGTGAGTCGGGTTGAAAAATACTTCCGTGAGCGTGAGTTCGAGTCAGTCGCGGCGGTTGAATTTCAGTGGAGGCTAAATGGTTGAGGCCAGGGGAGTAGCCATGGGGTGGCACACCGGGCACGTGCCCTCCTCAAATTTTTTTCGCCATAGCATAGAGAACGAACAATGGCCATTATAAGCCGGTGTCCCTCCCTAAATCAAGGCCCCCACCCCCCCAAAAAAATATCTGGAAACGCGCCTGGTATAGGCCCGTGTGCTGTGCGATTTCAGGGCACGTTAAAGAACACCAGTTGGTCAAAGTTTCCGCAGTCCTCCACTACGACGTTCCGCATAATCATGTCATGGTTTCGGGACGTAGGACACGAGATAAAGTTTTAACGAATATAAAAGCTCTTACGGAAACTGGAGAACACGCCGTAGAGAAGTGTACTGCTCAGCGCCTCTTACCGTAACTGGAAAAAAAATGACGAGAAGGAGCTACTTACCGCAGTGTCCTATCCCGCTCAACAGAGTACTCTCAACACATGGCGATGCGCAATATGTACTCTCGAGCAGCAGGAAAGCAATATCGAAGCAAACGAAGATGTGCATCCGCTTTTGGACTGCAGGAAGTCGCTGCCGCGTGAGCCGGTTCTCGGTGATACAACCGCACTAGGTCATGGGAGGAATAAGAGATCGTGGAAGCGGAGCGCATTTAGTTGAAAACAAAATTTGGGCGCGTAAACGTTCGCCTGGGGATGTTGGGCTGGAACGATGGTTGGTTTTATTATTTGTGACGCTCTACTTCAGTGATCTGTTATTTTGTCTCGTGAAGATGACACCAAAGATGCCCCTATTGCGAGTGCGACAAACAGATGGCTGTTTGTGTTGTTTTCAGCCACATATACTCAATTCTGTGTAAACATTCTCTGCACGATCACATTTTCTATGCGCATACAACGTAGCACTGTCCAGCATGCTTAACAAACGTATCAAACCTACCTTCATGAAAAGATAATTATTGGTCCTTTGTCCGCGGTCACAGGAGAAGTGGTTATGGGGCCCGGTCGATGACCCGCAGGTGGCCGGTTTGATCCTGGCGGCGGCGGTGACGGTCCCATTTCGATGGAGGCGAAATGGTAGAAACCCGTGTGCAGTGCATAGTTAGTAAACGATAAGCAGGTGGTCGAAATTTTCAGAGCCCTCCATTACGGCGTCTCTCATGACCATGATGGTTCTGGGACGTGAAAGCTCAGATCTTGTTATTATTGGACCTTGGACTCTATATTTAGCTCTTTCCTGGAACGGGCCTCTGCGCGGTATAATGAAGCATCCCACCATGAGCACGAATTATTTGCCGACGTTTCGACTGTCTGAAGATAAGTGCATGGTATCAGAGTAACACTATACACTGCTCCAAGTTTGCGTTGGGCATTTCGTCCAACGCATAAACTCCCGACATTCAATAACTCCCGACAGCCGCTGATGCGCCTTATCACTTTTTACCGTGGAAGCTGTTGTGAGATCACAACACGGGTCACGTGCGGCGCCGTATATAGTTGTCCGCCGCCGCCGCTGGTGTGCGTAACCACTATCACACGAAATAAGACGGATGGATGAACGAAAAATTTTATTGGGGTCCTGAAGGATTCCACCCCCGTTTTATAGGGGTAGGATCGCGAGCCGCTCCCACGTGGGGACGGGCAGGCCTAGCCTCACTGCCGCATCGTGGGCCTTCTGGACAGCCTTGAGTTGTTGTATGAGAACCGGACTCGTGAGCATTAATTGAAAGTCATTTTCAGAAAATTCTTCATTTTTCCTTGTAAAGAGGGGCACCTCCAGAGCATGTGGTTAAAATCACTGCGATTGTGGCAGTCCGGGCAAAGTTCTGAAATATCGGTTACGAGGGTAGGGTATGTTCCCGTCTGAAGCATGAGAAGAGAGATTGCCTGTGGCCTAGACAACTTTTCGTGTGGCAAAGAAAAGGACCTACAGCCGAATTGATAGCTCTTCGTGGTCTCGTTGAAGGTAGTCGAAATGACGCTAAAATAAAGATTGGGGGCTGATTCCTCTGTTTGAGAAGCACAAGCCCTGGCGTGGTAAGTGAGGCTTTGCGCCTTCGAGTGGGCTAGCGCGTTGACATTGGGAAGGCCCCCGACCTTCAGTCCAAGGTGAGCAGGGAACCAAATAATAATGCGGTGGGTCAGTTACTTGTGAGCGAGAGTTCTAAAAACTTCCTTGCACACGGAACCAGATGCGAAGGCCCTAGCAGCGGATTTAGAGTCCGTATAAGTATCAGTCCTTTGTGGATCAAGGACAGCTAGGGCAATTGTCATCTATACTGCTTTGAAGGAAGAAGTGGTTCGAACCGACGCTAAGGATAAAATCGGACCCTTAGTATCTACGGATGCTGCTGCAAAGTGAGCGGAAACGCCGTACTGGGAGGCATCAACAAAGCATGAAGTTACAAAGAAAAAAAAAGCTCAGTAAATAAAAAACACCCAGGACGCGGCGATTTTCGAACGCGCGTCCCCAGCGTGCCAACCCAGTATTCTACCACTGAGCCACAGAAGCTTTAGCACCCACACACGAAAACACATAAGAAAGGAACACAAGAACCAGTGTCGATCTATTACTAATCTATTACTGCGCTGGTTCTGCTCTCTTCACCCTTTCTACCACTCGCAACGCTCGAGCCCACTGCTCAATGGAAAATCATCTCACACGCGCCGCCTCTCTCCATCTGTCGGCGAGAAGCCGCGGCAGGAGCGCGCGCTGCGCGCGCCTCGAGTCCTCGAGAATCTCTCGGCGCCGACAATGTCGACAGCGCGCCGCCGCTTGACGCGTGATTGTGCCGACAGGCGGGATGTCGTCGCAGCATGCTTCCCGCTAGTGTGCGCGTACCTTTTCCGACTGTCACCGGCGTTGCGAGGGTTAGCGAAGCCGATCGCGTTCGCGAATGGCGACGTCAACACCGACGAGGCGCGAGCCAGTGAAGCCGAATGCCAGACTCGCACCGACGAGGGGCGAGTCAAGAACACGAATCTCGTTCGAGAATACATACGACGCGCGGGTAACACCGACGAGACGCGAGCCAAGGAAGCCGAGCGCAAGCGTCTTCAACGCGTCCCAACTCCCGTGTCCT
Source organism: Rhipicephalus annulatus (assembly GCA_013436015.1). Taxonomy (NCBI): domain Eukaryota; kingdom Metazoa; phylum Arthropoda; class Arachnida; order Ixodida; family Ixodidae; genus Rhipicephalus; species Rhipicephalus annulatus. The sequence goes on from WOVY01000615.1 coordinate 452,072, forward strand.
TGCGTTTCAAGCAAACGTTTACTCGAGTAAACGCTACACAGAGTTTCGCTTCAAACCGTTCTTCCAGCACCCGCGTCGGCGCCCGTTTCAACCGGGTCAACAGCGTGCGCAACGCTTCTGCTTCGCATCCCATCAGGGTGCTCTTCGAGAAGATGGTCCATAGTTTTTTCGGTACCTCGGAGTTCTTACCCACAGTAACGGGCGAAATGTGCACTGTTGCAGCAACGACTTGGTAATAGATGCATTATCACGTAGTGTCTTTCCGTAGGCTCGAACAATGCTTTTTTTCGTTTTGCTCACTGGGTTTACTGAAACATATAGCGGAGCATTCGGTGACCGAATCTCTCAATGTTACGTAGAACTGAATTTCGGCTGAGTTGGTATGGATTGATATATTTTTAAACATTTATTGAAGTTGCCTTAAAACTACAGTGCGAACGCTAGAGCAAGCTCTACTCAGCCCTTAGATTCTCTTTCACGTCACAAGAAATGAAAAAAAATTTCAAGAAAGACTATTACAAAGAATCAAAAAAGATGAATCGATGTATACTACGCACTATCTTGAGTGAGATGTAACAGAAGAATAAAAGGAAAAAAAAAAGCCTTGCCCTCGGCGGGCCATCGTGACGTCACCGGTGAGCTCCAGAAAGCCAACAAAGAAAGCACGAAAAGACAAGATGTGCTCAGGGAAGCCGTCGCATTCTGCACGCAACTCGCCAAGCGGGGACGCGCTTTAACAACGTCTTCGCGGAACCTTCGCGATGGCGATCGCAGCGCGAATCGGTTCCGCGCTCGACTCCTTCCGCATTATTGCCGCATGCAAGCTTTTTTCCCTGCATGGCTGAGCACCGAGGTTCCTATACGTCTACGCCGACAGAGTTACAGATGTGCTAGTTTTTGTTTTTCGCCGACAATATTCCCCACTGCCTCACCAAATCCTCTCGGCCGTGTGGCACTAAGCCGTCGGGTAAGCATAGCCTTGGCTTTTTCCCGTAGCGTGTCTGCGTGTGTACAAGAAGTCCGCCGCGTGTGTAGCAGCCGCAGCGGACCTAATAAGAAACTGCTGCGGCGTCGCGCCCGAATGCATTCATTCATGATGCGGGAAGCCGGTCTGGGAATACCGCAAGAGTGCGGTCATAGTCAAGGGCTGTCTGGACAGCGTGCCACCGCGGACGGCGCAGTACGTACGCACAATAATAACGGCGCCTCGTCTGACGTAACGTCTTTACGACACGCTGCGCGCTTCTGAAGAGCCTGGACGCGAGCCGCGCTTCTCTTAAAAAAATATATATATACAGGGTGTCCCACATAACTTTAGCCAGAGTTTAAAAATATGCCGGAACACGTAATTACGACGCGACCCAACGCCTGTTGCTCACCGTTGCCTGGAGTTGGACTATTTTTCGTGTTCTCAGATATTATTTAATTAGATATGTTTAAATAACTAACTTTTCAAGGAAGGAACATAGATAAAAAAGTTCAATGAAGAAGTTGTAGACCGGTTTGCAAAACGTCCGATTAGACAGTTTTGAACTTTATATCTGTTAGGTATTAGTGTTTTTCTGGTAATTACAAATGCCCGCGAAATACAAAAAAAATACCACGTGAAAAACCCGCTCGTGCGCCAGTGCGCACAATGATTCTAGTGCTCCCTAACGTTGGTGCACCTGCTTAAGGCGACGGCACGAGCTTTTGTGGGTTCCGTTCACCGTCTCCGTTTGCTTCACATTAACACATGGTTACCTTTAGTGGGAGATGCCGTAATTTTTTATACTTGCGTTGGTTTATACATTACCTGAAGGGGGCATGAACACAACACATGCGTATAATTATTTCCCCTCGGTGTCAAAACGCTGTGGTTAGAATAATCGCATTGAGTGTTTTCAGAAAAGGCTGTCAAATGACGAAAGACGCGATAAATAACAAAATCTGTGCGTAAGCTTTCGTCGACAAATACATAACGTGAATATTGTCCTAGATTAAAGAAAAACAAAATTATGGCAGCTTCTCACCACGTCAAAGAAAGTGCATAGCTAAGCAGACTTCTATGTTTTTTTCAAAGCACATAAACTCGAGCTTGTTGGCAGCTAAAAATCCTTGTTTTTCTTCGGTTTTTTTCTTTTATATACTATCCGCTGGATCCCCCCCCCAGCGTCGCCGTCGCTGCACTCACCATATATATATATATATATATATATATATATATATATATATATATATATATATATATATATATATATATATATATATATATATATATATATAAAGGAAAGAAGTGTGTATACTTAAAGGCTCGTTTTTCTGTGTTTTACACAATATTAATGAGATATAACAGACAAGGAAAGTATAGGGGAAGATATTAGACCGGATTGTTATGTAACTATGAAGAAAAGTGGGTGAAAAGATAACTTGCCGTGGGCAGGATATATATATATATATATATGTGTGTGTGTGTGTGTGTGTGTGAAAATGCAAGACAAAAATATTCCACCAAAATACTCCGGCGTGCGTAATAGAACGTGGGACCTCTGAATCATGAGTGCGGGGCGTTAACCACTGACCCTCGTTAACCACTGACCCTCGTTAACCACTGAGCCACGTCCTTCAATGGTCAAACGACAAGCGTTTAATATCTACCACTTACTGCTGGTGACGGGTATCTCGGGGGGGGGGGGGGGGCTCGTGTTTTCAGCATTGCCAGCAAGATGGCGCAATATGAACACGTCGCCACATTGTCACGACGCGGTAGCATGCACTCTCATCTCCCACGCGTACTTTGCCCCATGGAGAGTAGGGGGGTGGACGCTCACTCGCGAATCCTTATCTCGCGGTGGGGAGGATCGTACTTCTGGCTGGCCTTTAGCTTTCATCGGAACAATTCTGTTGTAGTTACCGGGCGCACAAAAGTCACTGCAATCGTTGCACAGTCTCCGTTTGTAAAAGGGCGCGCTTTTCTGATACAGCGAAGTAACAACTGAGACGCTTATTCCCATTTATCTGTATCTCTGAGTACGTTGCGTGCGTCATTTGTGCGTGATAAACGCAGGGTACGTTTTGATCTGCTTGCCATTCTGCACGTGACCTTCCAATACTGCGTTCATTGCTTCGCCTTTGCGGCAAAGATGTGACTTTTTTCTTTCATACATTCTTTGTTTTTCTCTCCGTTGCCGTTTTAGTTTGTATTTTTGCTATGTTTATTTTATTTATTGCTTGTTAATGTATATCTTGCTCTTTCTTGTTCGTTCTTTTTCCCATTCTATTTTTTTATTTTCTACATCTTTATGCATTTTGTGCTTGCTTCCTTATTTTAATTTTTTATACGTGGCTCTGCGTGCATGCGTTAGGCCAAGCACGCTAGTTGTTTTCTTGTTGATTGTGGTAAGCGATCATCATCAAGGTGCTTGGAGAACTAGAGGAAGAAGATTTCTCCTGGGCGCGAGCATGTACTCAATGTGCTACACAAGGAGCGCTACGCCGAGGGACCACGACGCTACACTACAGCACACAACAGCCCAGCCCCGTCAAGTGCTGCGTACTTGAAAGAATCCACCTGATGAATGGACAAACAATTAGCACGAACAATCTGATGAGTCTAGCTTGTTCTACCAATGTCTATGACTTGATCAAGTGTAAGTGTACAACATGCGAAAAACAATGTTGTGGGTCACTGCCAGAGGTATCATCATCTGAGACAAGGAAATAAATGACGAAAAGCATGAATACAAACCACATTCTGTCTCGCATGATAAGCTGGCAGTAAATAGAAATAGGAAGAAATGATTATGAGAGAATAGGGAAAGTCAGATGTAAACGGACATCCCTAACAATGTAACGTGATAAAACAAAAGTAGACCAAAAACGGTAAAGCTGTAACTTTCCGCACCATACAGCTAGGAGTATCTTTCCTGAAGGTGTAGTGACGACTCGATGATCCTCCCGACAGTCGGGCCACAAGGCCACTCCTCTGAAGCTCTAGAAGAAATAGATGTTTCACGACAAGTGAAGAGGAGAGGCCAGCTTGAAAAGCGGGTTACTTTCCAGTAACTTTCTCACCAGAATGCGTTCTCCAGTAGCGATGGATACGTATACCAGCTCGGGAAGTTCTCCTTGTTGGGCTAGTTGGTTAACGTTCCTGTGCAGGCCACAAAGATATAGATGTTTTTTTGGCACGAAAAAAAAAAACGAAACAAAACGAGGGAAAGGGTCTTTGGGATCGCGAACTTTTGACTGTTTATTAACCATGTCTTGCATCAAAAGTTATAGACAAAGACACGTGCAGCAAGCCAGGCACATATCGATTGCAAAGCACCCTATAGTTACGACCTTTTAACTAAGAATTTGCCCTCTGCCTGCGAGAGCAGTTACTGACGCATCACTGATACAAGAAGTTACGCACTCCACATAAAAAGACGATGTTCGAGAGAGAAAGTCCTTGAAGTGTGCGACAAATATATGTACACCACTCGGTCCTGGCCGATTCGCAAAATTCTAATGACATCGATTCGTGAGCCACGAAACTGCGCTGCTGAGATGATTCGATAACTGCAAGGAAAATTCGCTCAAGACCCCTTAAAAGACGCACAATAGTATAAAAATAGTTTTTTTATGCCTACGCGGACAATCACGTTATTGCATACATTTCATTACATAAGGTACATTTTATTCCTATTGTCTTTGGCCCGTATTCACAAACCAACCACAACCTTTCCTCAAGTTTTCCTTATTGGTTTTAAACTTTTACTGCACATGATAAACTAATTGGGCCAGTATTCATAAACCAGTCTTGCCCTTATCTTTCACCCTGCTACCATTTTCGTGCCTTTATAACGCATGTAGACAGTACAGGAAGTTGAAGAAAACGTCAGGTAAGGCCGAGGTTGCTTTGGGCCTTAGTTCTGTTTTACTGTGGCTTTTGTTTGAGTGGCCTCAAAATATTTTGGAATATGTTGCCCAGATGAGAAAGCTGAAACCCATGTTGCTCCGACGAAGACACGTTCCCTCGAAGAAAGCTGTTATGAAATTGACGTTTATGTTTGTCCCAAATAATAGAAGTCCTGTAGAAACGTAGCAGATGTTTACCATGCTTTTTTACAACGACAACTGTTATAGAAGAGTCGAAACTGAGGCACCTGTTCTCCGAAGGAGGGAAGTCTCATTATAGAAGCGATAAATGGCCACACCGCGGTGGTCTAGGGGTTAAGGTACTCGGCTGCTTACCCGCAAGTCGCGGAATCGAATCCCGGCTGCGGCGGCTGCATTTTCGGTTGAGGCGAAAATGTTGTAGGTCTGTGTGCTCAGCTTTGAGTGCACGTGCAAGAACCCCAGGTGGTCGAAATTTTCGGAACCCTCCACTACGTCGTCTCTCATAATCATAAGGTGATTTGGAACCATTAAACACCACATAATCAATCAAATGATCAATCAATCAATCAATCAATCAATCAAGCGAAAATGGCAAAGTTCAGGGGGTCATGAAAGCTTGATCTTGAATAGATGAAGAACTCTCATAAACGTGGAGTTTCGTTTGGAATGTCATCTCGAAAAGCGGACTTGTCTTGAAAAATCAAAGAAGACAAGTTCGCCCATCGAAACGATGGCTCCAGTGACCCCCATGTTCGCGAAAGTTTTCATATTTTTCAAACGTGGCATTAAAACTGGGCCTTACGACGCTCTGCAGAGGAAATGCTTGCTTTTCGAAACCTAGCCTCCAACTTCAGGCCTATCTTTCCGTGACAAGCACGTATTCCTTTATATACAAGTGCAGTGTCACACTTGACCACGGTGCTTTCAGTAATAATAAAACTTTGCTTTTGCGAAACATGGCCGAGAGGTTGAGGCATGCATTGCTCCGAGTAGGACCCATTCCTTTGTGGAAGGTGTGTTGCCAACCCCGCGATCAAAACGTGGCCTTCCAACTGATACCTACGTTGCCTCTAAGAAAATGTTCCCCTGTGGAAACTAGCCTGAAGGCTGAGCCTTACGCCGCCTCGAACGCAGGTTTCCTTGCATAAAGTAGCCTAAGCGCTGTGTTCCAAAAAGTAACGAAAGTCTCTGCTTGAGGCTCTCGTCTGTAAGGTGGACTCAAAGTTATGGTTTATGTTACACAAAAGAGAAGAAGTCGATCCCGTTTTGGAGGCATGTGTTGCAAACTGAGTGCTACTTTAACCTTCAATTACGGTTAATTAATTCATGTATATTGGTTTACTATAGCGCCCTTCAAAGTTTTGGTTCAGGGCAATGACTCAGAACTGCCCGCAAGTTATGGTTAGCATCGTGAATCTTATACAGGAAGTGAGAAAAGAGACAGGAAAACAGGCACTGTCGTCGCTTTGCTCACCAAAGGTACAACGTTACCAACTATCCTGTTCGCATCGCCACACCATCCCTGCAATGACTCATAGTGTCCTAGTTCTTGTGGATGGGTGTAACTGCTTTCGCTGCGCACGTGGTGCAAGTGATGCCCTTCGGGAGTCTGCACAAAACATTACTCACGACGCAGACGCGCAGGCGCGAAAGATCAGCCTTCACTATAAAAACAGGATTCCTGAATAAGAAGAAAAACATCAATTGATATTCAGCGCCGTGTCCCGTCGTTTGTGCGCCTTTGCTCTTTCCTCGTTTTCGTCGAGCTGCAACAAAATGAACAGGTAAGAACTTGCCCGGTTCACTGTACTGCACCGGTGTTGAAAACAACAGCTTCATTGCGGCGATTAATTATATTTCATTTTACCTTAAAGGGTCGCCATTAGAGCGTATCACGTAATTTTGCATGTGGCATATTCTAATAAAATAGAGAATATTAAAAAAAAGGAATAGTAAAAAGTTATAATGTGTGTGCACAGCAACGAAAGATTCAAGATAACAGGACACGCGTGGTCGAGCTCTGTAAATTTCTTTGAATTTTTCGCTCGTTCTATCTTTTTTCTTATTCTTTCCGTCGGTATTTTCGCTTCTTTTTATTTGTATTTCTAGCTGGTTCTCCCTCTACATTTGACTCTTTATCTTACTTTTGTCCCTTTCTGTTTTTTTTCCTACTTATATTTCTCTTCAGCTTATGCCATGCTCTACTCTATTATCTCCCTCTGCCTTCCTTCTCACGCTCTAATATCTCCCCGCTTCATTTTCTCGACCATTTTGCATACTATGCACTGCTAGGGTGTCTTTATATAGGTGAGTCATTACAATGCTCACCTTCGGATCGTGAGCACGCGGGATGAAATCCCCCTAAGCCATAATCTCTCTCTCTCTCCATGTGTTTCTTCGTTCTCTTATCCTTCAGAGTTATTACATGTTCTCAGAACGAGGCAAAAATGTAGAGAGCATGAAGGGGAGGAAGAGGGCGAAGGTAGCGCGTGTAGGTCTAGGATGACTCATCTGTGCGCGGATACGACTGGTATATATATATATATATATATATATATATATATATATATATATATATATATATATATATATAAGCTACTCCGTTGTTAAAAAATGACGGAAATGAAACAGCTTATATATACTTTGTAAGTACGCACCCCTTTCATTTTGCGGAAATCCATTTTCACTCAAGTGTGATTGAACGCCATACGTTCGTTTCATCGCTGAATGACTTATACCCTCCTCTACTGAAAGTATAGTTTCTTGATGTCACCAAATCACTTGTGGGCAATCAGGATAAAGTTCTCGTTCCAGAAGACTATAAGAAGATCAAGTCACAGCACACAAAGTATAACAGTATTTCTCGTTTCTTTGTATGCTCCGAATATAGAGGAGGCGGTCGCAGTTGCATGATTGATGACACAAAGTTACCGCTGGATTCACAGAGGCGTCCCGCTCGGGCCAGCTTTCACGAGTAGCTTCGTAAAAGTTTTGCATTCGCAGACGGCCACGTATATGCGAGGCTTTTCCTGTGTCCAAATTGGAGCCACGTTTGAGGCCGCGACCCCATGATTCTGCCCTCCCCCTCCTTAAGTCATTGCATTTGCGGCTGCAGCGTACACGCGCAGGAAGACCATGGTCGGGCGTTGTTCGCGCAGTGCACTGAAGAGAGGAAGGTTCTGTGGCGTGATACGGATCTCCGTCCGGGGGATCGGATCAGAAAACCGGAGTGCGTCGCTTCCCTCTAAACATCCGCATTAGGCGACGCCGTGTGAGAAGATAGGCTGGCCGGACAGCGACGGCCACCTGCCCTTGCCGCTCTTCTAGAGGCGGGTCCACAACAAAAACACGGAAAAACAGAGGCGCTAGCAACAGGCACTTTCTCTTCCACCCTTTCTACGATGTTACTAGTTCCGTGCAGTTCGGGGAGCAGAGGAACCCCTCTCCGCAATTAAAGGAAAGATGGAGAAGGGGGCCAGCGAAGCCTATAGTTCGAACGAGTGTACCAACCGGCGCGGTGGCCTTTCCTCGAGCGCTAAGCTAGACACCTGTTGTCTTAAACGGGCCTTGCTGGACGTGCCCCACTCATTTTCATATTTTTTATGGCTGTGCTATATACGTCGCGGGTCGGAGAGTCACCGTTACACGCCGTTCTCATGGCGCGGCGCCGACTCGCTGATACCCAGCTCTTTCCATTGCACGCAACTCCGCTTACGCGAGTGGCGGGGTTCCGCGTTCGCGGCATTTCGGTTACGATTAAGGAAAGAGAGGGAAGTGGTCGCTACGACGGCGCCGTGGTTAGCTCGTTTGTAAAGAGCGCGCTAGCGCCGGTCGTTGACACACCGGCACGCGGCGATGATGGCGAAGCCTCTGTAAGGGCTCGGCATCGAAACGTCAGGCTTACCACGCTGCATGCACCCCTCGATTCGGTTTTGGTTTCAGCCATTTTAGCAGGAATACAAATATGTATATTCTACTGATTCAACTATTCTAATCTATGAGGCGATCCTCAATCAGGATGTATCCTACCGCCATGGGGCTCGTAATGCTGCGTTACCATGACGAATGCGCAAGAATGGAGCCCATGGAACCTCAGTGTTCTCGTTGTGCGCTTCTTGCGTCAGTCGTGTAGTACGAAACGCATTAACGCCATAAACGAAAACGTGTGGTGATGCACCCCAGTTGTTAAATCGACGCTTAACTTGGCGTTTTTCTCTCATCACAATGCTTCAACACCCGTGCGCGCGAATCCAAACCTGTGTTGCCCGTGCAGGTTCAAGTGGAGAGCTCGTTCCGTCGATACAAAATGCCGCCACGAGTCACGTCACTGCTACAACAATTACATGGGCATTTGAGCGCGTCCACGTCTTCGCCTTTCGATACGCCGTTGGCGTAGGTCTTGTCGTGCGGTCCCTATCGACGGCGTATGAGCGGCAGGCACGCGTAGTGTTCGGTGGTTGTCAGAGAAGCGCGGTGCGTTTCGCTGCAAAACGTGTGCCATATTTTTGTTTTCGATAACAAGAATTTGTCTATCGTACGTGCGATATCGAAGAATGTCGAAAGCTTTTTGATGCATATATCTGGACAAACGTAGCGGTTTATGAAGTAGAGATATTGGTTCTGAACGTGCAAACTTGTTATTTACGTTGTTATATCAGTATATTTTTTCGCCCTGTTGTTCACATGTGAAACGGGTTCCGCTTCCATACCGCATGCATCGTCACTAATTCGTTCCTTAAAGCCTCGCCAGACAATCAGGAGTCCATCATATGCATCATGTGCTTCCCGCTAGTGTGCCCTTTATTCACCATGTGTGAAGGAATCTACACGATCATTGCCACCAAATAAGGTCCTGTTCAGCTCGCGATTCATGGCCCTTACTAACAGTGAGAATCCGGTAGAGCCATCTATTGACGGATGCACGAAGTTTTGTGCGCTTTATGCCGCTTATACCTCATACAAGGAACACATGAGAGAGTGTGTTGCATAGAGGAAATGGGTGCTATTTCTGCTTCGCGCCTTTGAGGGCCTTGAGTGTGGGAGAGAACCGAAAGATTCGTCGTTGGCGGCAGTCTCATGAGCAGTAAAACAGCAAGGCGTGCCCTATATAGAGAGCACTACAGGCCAATTCCTTCCGGGAACCACGGGAGACCTACTAAGTGCAGCTTTGGGGAGCCTTGTGCACTAACCAGCTGCTCCTTTGAATCGATAGTAATGCAAATGTATTTTTTTTGTAACTATCACGCACATCTTAGACAGTCTTGCCTACTATGCAGCTCACGCGTAGGACAGCCTTACCTGACGGATTGGTTCACGTTTACCCGCATCTAAACCCCTATAAGTGTGCTGATACTCCATACTGTTTTCTGCTGAATTATATGGTAAAACAGCACCTGGGGCTTCATTAGTGGTCAAACGCACGTCATAAACAAGGCGATTTCGTTGATGAATCAATTCTCTTAATGCCTACACATGCTCGCGTTCGTCGTGCGTGTTAGGTACGTCACTTACAAATAGAATAAAGTTATGTGTTACTATCCACACTGCTGCCCCTCTGTAGTCGGCGTGCCGACCCTAGACAAAGTGCCATATAGCGAAGGAGGCTGGTGATTTGGACCCCTGTGGTCAGCACTAGGTCTCCCATTGCGGTCTATGGTCGGCCAGGGTGGTATCGTTCATGATAAAACTTCATGAAATTTCGGTAAGCAAACGAACGAACCAGTCCTCGTTCGTCTAATGAATGGAATTAATGAATGGAGAAAACATAGTGCCAACCAAAATAAAAATGACCGGAACGTCTATTTAAGAATGTGTGTTTACTTAGTTGACGCTGTGTTTTCTTCGTCCGGGTCATTTCCCTGTCAGGCGGGATTCCTCTAAACTTTCGAGTTCACGATCGAACGAAGGAATACTATTCGGCATATGAAACTAGCCGATTAGAGAGTTACTGCTAAGGTTTTAACACCTCTTCTGGGCGAAAATTCTCCCGGGCGTCTTATACTTCAAGTCATACAGCACGCATCGTGTGTTGGAACACTTTTCATTCTTATCGTCCAATTATCAGATACATTTTACAGTTTATTATTTCTCATGGCGCAGGTCCCGGGATCGAATCTCGGCTGCGGCGTCTGCATTTCCGATGGAGGCGGAAATGTTGTAGGCCCGTGTGCTCAGATTTGGGTGCACGTTAAAGAACCCCAGGTGGTCGAAATTTCCGAAGCCCTCCACTACGGCGTCTCTCATAATCAAATGGTGGTTTTGGGACGTTAAACCCCACATATCAATCATCAATTCCGGGGGGCAATAGCACACTCCTAGAATTAATTTATGATGAACAAGTGTAAGGCGTGCAAATGTTATTTTTAGGTCGTTGTGAATAGAAATACAGAAAGAGGGGATGCCATTCCGGATTGCAAGTAACACGCCACCACCTCATTTGGCTGTGCGGTCATATCTATAGATAGAATAATGTTGCGCGTCATGAAACATCTGAGAATCGTGAACATGTGCCGAGAGCTACGTTTCTGTGAGAGCAATGACGTGTGCCGAACAGGTAGCTTTGGCAGAAGGCAGAACAGCCTGTTTATTCAGGACACTTCTAATATTAGTATACACCACTGACACATGTAGTACATTGGACCCCCCCCCCCCCCCCCCTCGCATGCCCCTGAGGTGAGGCACAGAGTGAGGTGCCATTGCCACGAATACCGATGTTCCTCCATGATACATCGCAGTCGTCATCGTGTTACGACCGGGGTTTGCAGGCAGTGGAGGTCCGGAATGAAGTTGTCGAGGCAGGGGGAAGAGAGACTTGAAGAGGGTTTATTTACTTTAGGTACATTGTGAGCTCCCGTACATTACGAGCGTTCTTACATGGCGAGCTCTGGAATCTGGCGTTCCTCTAAATGGCAATCCTTCGAATGAGCTGGCTGTCTCAATATAAAGGGTATGTTCTCCCCAGATCCCTAGATCAGGGAACACGTGCAATTGGTACTGTCCAGTCACAGATCCCACAAAACTGGCGAGGGGGACGAGCATGCACGGCCCACGTGAACGTCCAATATTGAGCCGTTATCACTGCATTCCAAGGTAGCGCCAGCGGGGCTCTTCCTCGTCGTGCGTGTGCCGCTGGTCGAGGGGTCCCAAGCTTATGACAGCATACATCAAAGGGTCCGCCGATCTGTTCGCTCAATTAGCGGGGTGATTTGCGGCTACGCCCGCAGAATCGTTCAAGGAAGCTGCCGCACTTGTCATCTCCCAAACAATTTACGGCGTCGTCGTCACACGACGCCGTAAATGGCAGCCCGCCGGTCGGTTACTTGTTTGAGGATCCAAAGAGCGCCGCTCCCTCGTCAGCTCTGGCGCCAGTCACAACAGCTCGTCCGCCGGCGAGAGATTCTACCTTAGTGTGACCAGCTGCACAGGTTGCCCGAAGTGTCGTAGTTTGGTGCTGTCTTCCAGGCCACTGCCAATGACGCCCAGCCAAGGACTCTTTCCCACTCGTTCCTTGTGGCTGTCTTCTGGGAAAAGCATTCATACACACCATCACAGGCACGGGAGAGCGCCCTGCCCGCACTGAGACACATCGAGTCCTAACAATTCTCGAAAGCAAGCTTCCTTAAGAAGTATTACCAAGCACAAAGCAGCAATCAGAACGTTTCTCTGAGCTTTCACGAAAACTCTCAATCGCAATTCGAGAATAATCTTCCCATTAACTGCTTTCAAATAAACTAACTGTCAGGTGATGCGCTCATCGTGGCATACCTGTGTGCTAGCGTGAGTAATCAGCTGTAACCTACCAGGCCTCATGCTCGTAAATAAAGCCTTTTGTTTCCCGCTATCATCTAGTTCCCGAACTTTTGTGCCGCCAAAGCTAGTCGCCAGTTCCCTCAGAGCCAACGAAGAGAGAACTGTCATGCTGCACCTGCATCAGGAACATTCACATCTGCAAATGCACGTCACAGTGCTCCTGTCTGGATGAACTACTACTTGACTTGCCCTTGCAGTTACTACTCTCACAAAGCATACGCATAAACTCAAGAACTAGCTTTCTTACTTCCACACCAAACACTTGCGAACAAAACATTAAATTAACAATAAAAACTTTCACATGAACCCTGAAAAAACTCGCAAGGAATACTTTGCGTCTCTGCGCTTAGTCCTACTTAGTTCATAACGTCGCTCCAGCTCATTTACACGTATCTACCATGACACAGGCTCTTATGCATGTCGTTTATGCAATCGCACAACGCTTATCTTAGAGAAACGTACAACACCCAAGAAATGAACAAAACCGAAAATGGGTTATCCAAACACTATCTAGTAGCCAACATGCCTAAAGAACACATTTTAAAACCCAAAACAAACTTAAATTGTCAAATTCAAACTTCAAAACAAAACAAATTTACTAGTGAACATCGTCAAAAGCCTATGGCTGTCTACTCCCTTTTCAGACAAACACGCGGTGTCGCGTCCTGTGGGTCTTTCTTGGCGAACGGAAAATGGAACAATGGCAAAACCCATTCGCTTCGCCTCCGACCCCGCAAAGCTCCTTGCTGGCAACCACAGTTATTACTCTCGCTCTAATGCGTATCACTATCCTTCCGACAAATACACATATACTACAACGCATATAGGCTACCAGAACAATAGAGCGGAAACAAGATAAAGTTCGAACTAGTTATTTACAAAATCGCTGAAGTAAACAAAAAATTTCCTTTCAGCAGTGCTGAGTCAACATTTTTGAGAAGCTAACAGCTATTCTAAACAACTTTGAGTCGAACACGTGGTGGTCGCACCCGGACGGCTTTTCTCGACAAGCGGGGTGTACAACACACGTAAATGCCAGTCGCCTTGCTACCAAACCCCGCGATGTTCCTCGAAGCAGATTAGCCGTCGTCTCTTCTTGTCAGTTCACGAAAACCACCGACCTCTGCAGTGTGTTCCGTACCCCGTCCAAAGCGCCGCGAGAATAACGGAAGGGTCCCCTGCCCTCTGACCTCTATACGCGCACAATGCGTTCCTCTTTTTCTTGTTCCTCGGCCTCTGGGACGCTAAAGATACGGCATTTTTCTCGCAATTTCGCTCCACCATTTGAACACATTCCTCAAGCGCGTCGCGATTTTCGCCTGCCTGTTTTCAGGACGCTTTCTCCGTTTTGCACGCTTCTTTGTGCCGTCTATGGAGTCTTTCGCCCACTCCAGGTGCTCATCAGCCCCCACATGCTTGTTAGATCTCTCACGCGCCCTGTCCTGATGATTGCCTAGCAATTTATCATTCGAACACTGCCACGTACGAGGCGCTTTTCTTTTCCTGCGGCTCCGACGCATACGATACAGACCCGTCAGAAATGACAACGGCACCTTTCTCGCGATTTTGCTCCGCCGTTTGAAGCCCTTACTCAAACGCGTTGTGCTAATCGCAAGCTTTGCCTTACTAGTGCTCTTCGGACGCTTTCTCCCATGTGCACGCTTCTTTGCGTGGACTTGGGAGCCTTTCGTCCCACACTGACGTTCTTCGTCATTGATATGCTCCTCCGCTGTCTCGCGCGCACAGTCCTGATGATCTCCGATCAGTTCATCGTTAGACCGAGGCCGCGTAGATTGCGCTTTTCTTTTCCTAACTCTCCGGCTGCTCAGACGCATGCAATTCAAGCCAGTAAGAGAAGACAACTGACCTTTTCTCGCGAACCCTCCACGCCGTTTGAAGGTCCTCGTCAAACGCGCAGTGCTGATCGCGAGCTTTGCCACGCTTCGGTTTTTCGGACGCTTTCTCCGTTTGGAGCCTTTCGTCCGCCTCTGACGCTCACCAACATCGTCTATAGGGCTACAAGGAATTCTCGTGGAACGCTCTGCTAACCTTAACTCAGTTTCCACCACCACGGAACCCTCACACCCTGCATTGACCGCGAGCTCTTTTTCTTCGGAACGGGTTCAAATCTCAACCATGTCCTTATAGGCCCTAGCCTTTTCTTCGATCTCAAACGGCACAGCCGCTACATCACACCGTTTGTGCGATACATCTGCAAATGTCCGGCCTGTAGTCTTCTCTTCGGCCTTAAATGGCAACGCTGCTACATCGCACCCTTCGTGCAGCTACATCTACAAGTATCTGGCCTTTTTTATGCAATGCGCGCACTTTACTATGCATCCTTTTTATCTCCTCATCTAATTCCTGCATCTTCTTCCTATGTTCTTCATTCCTGCGCTCGATTTTCTCTTTTTCCCGATTGCACTTCTCTTGCTCTTCCTGATCCAATAAATACATATTCCCGAAGTGCTCGATATCCGCCTTTTCGCTTTTGCTTTCGAGAATTATTCACGGAGTTTAGATGATGGCACATCGTCGTCAAAATCTAGATTGAGATCCCAACACAGCTTTAGCAGGATATCTCTCGTTAATCTCATGAGGTCCATGACTACTGCTTTGCTTTGGCTCAGCTGTGACAAAACACAAACCCACCAGCGTTTCGATTCTGGGTCTGGGAAAATTGAAGCCGGGCAAATCCAACAGCTGAGACCACAAGCTTAAGCACACAAGTAGCACTACGTGGCGAACCTCCCTATCGAACCTGTTTCCTGTTTCTTTCTCGCACTACTAATTTTTACAACATCCCGAATTTTCCCTTAACGCAGCCTTGAAACTCCCGTCAAAATTAGCACTTGTTCCTGTCAAATTACCCAAGCTTTTTAGGGGCGAAGCTTCTTATAGCGGCACCTGTTCGTCCCTCGTAGCTGTTGTAGTGTGTAACAAGTATAACATTTTGACCTCCAAGGTGGTGCCTCTTAGAGATTTCTTCTGTGCGTTGTTGAACAATAAAAAATTGTGCTCAATGTACATGCAATGGATGCTAATGGAAAATGAGAGACAGGAGCATTTGGCTTTTAGTTAACGCGCACGCTGTGATCCCCGTTAGCAGCCATTGACATGTACATTGAACACTATCTGACAAGAAAGGGTTGCTACGTTACTCGTTGGGTGTAACCTCCTTAGTTTTAGAAAGGTTTAGCGAGCGTTGAGCCGCAGTGCCATGATTACAATGAACTAGTATATACCATGAATGAACTCGAGGTGGTTAAAGGTGGGAAGTAGACCCGAAGCGCAAGCCGTAAGCAAGTGTGCGTGTGCCACCTCTCGTTTAATCCTTGGGGTGTCCGCTGGATGGTGGTGCTTCTATATGGGGAATATATGATGAAAAGATGCGAGATGTGGGACTTGGGGTGTTGAATAGATGGACGAACGGACACACAGACAGATGCATGGATGGACGCATGAACGGACGCAGGGGCCGACACATAGACGAACGCAGGGACGGACGCACGAACAGACGCACGCACGGATGCGCGAGTGGGTGCATGGACGGTCACACAGACGGACGCATGGACGGACGGAAGCAAGAAAAAATTGACGGACGAATGCTTCGCCCCACTCTGCATCATTCACTCCGTGGATATGCTGCTATTTTTTTTCCTTAACATACTTCTTCAGATAGACATCCAGTGCTGTTCTGGGCCGAGATAACAACAGTGGCCAGGCCGCTGTTGGTTATATGGTTATATGGTTATGGCCAGGTTTGTTATATCAATCTTTTAACGTGTCTAGGCTAAAAGACTCGATACATCAGTCACAAAGCCAGGCACCCACCCCATTACATGTGGTTGTGGAATGCTGCACCAATCCCGCGAAATTCCAGGGCTTTCGGCTGGCCTCCGGTTCATGCCGTTCTCCGTCGCTGAGTCGTATCCCAACGCTGCCAACCAGTTGTTACGGCCGCGGTTTGCAGCCACCGGAGGTCCGGGATGAAGTTGTCGAGGCAGGAGGAAGAGAGACTTGAAGAGGGTTTATTTACATTATGTACATTGTGAGCCCTCGTACATTACGAGCGTTCTTACATGGCGAGCTCTCGAATCTGGCGTTCCTCTACATGGTGCTCCTTCGAATGAGCTGGGTGGCTCATTATAAAGGGTATGTTCTCCCCACATCCCTAGATCAGGGAACACGTGCAATTGCAGATCCCACACAACTGGCGAGGGGGACGAGCATGCACGGCCCACGTGAACGTCCAATATTGAGCTGTGATCACTGCAATCCAAGGTGGCACCAGCGGGGCTCTTCCTCGTCGTGTGTGTGCCGCTGGTCGAGGGGTCCCAAGCTCATGACAGCATACATCAAAGGGTCCGCCGATCTGTTCGCTCAATTAGCGGGGCGATTTGCGGCTACCACCGCAGCATCTTTCAAAGAAGCTGCCGCACTTTTCATCTCCCGAACCACTTACGGCGTCGAGCCGACACGAGGTCTCGACGGAGGGACAATAACTGACGGGCATAGACAGCCCGCCGGTTGGTTACTTGTTGAGGATCCAAAGAGCGCCGCTCCCTCGTCAGCCCTGGCGCCAGTCACAACAATCAGTAGAAGCGTCATACATGAAACATTTATCATTCAACAATAGCTTGTTGTATCGAAGCTTAAAGTTCGGTTTTCCGGGTTGACTGTTTCGGAAATCAGCTTCTTGCGAGAAACACAAGTACCAGGTGAAAAGCCTTCGCTAAAAGTAATTTTCCTGGACGTCCTCTGTCCGCGCAGGGAAAATCCTGTTCTCTAAATTTGAAGCGGTTGAACTTTGCCACAATTTATCGGAATGTGTTTACTGGAAACTCACCTAAACGATGCGTGCGTTCAATCAAATCAGCTGGGAACGAGTCCGCCACTTCTAATATGGTTGATAACACCTTAGATTCTGTTTGTTGCCAAGCCTCGTTTTCATCAGTCATACCACAAAATATGAGGTTATTTCGCCGAGACCGGTCTTCCATTTCATCGAGATGAGATTGTATCAAGTCATAGGCTAGTCATTGTATCAAGTCATTCTCCTGCAATAGATAAGTGTTCACTAAATGGTCAATAGTGGTGCACTTGTCTTCAAGTTCGCTTAGTCACTCGTGTATGTCACATATTTTAGTTTTATTGGTTTTTTCCTATTCTTGATAGTTTTAATGTCGACAGCAAATTCTGTGTGACTTTTCGAACTTTGTAGTGTGCGAGAATGCACGTCTTTAAGCAACTGGAACATGATTTTTATTTTATCAGCTGGATCATCAGGGAGGGATTCAATATCTCATGCTGCCGGTGAGCGTTTTGTAGGACCCGGAATTGTTCAACGACCCCTGACCGTATTAGCAACACAGCAGTACAAATACGTTCGCGAACAGTGCGAGCGAAAACTCGTCAGCAGGGGAACGGCAATAAAATTCGATTGTCGCTTTTTTTGCGTAAAGTGAACAGGGCGTACACACCTGCACGACGAAAAACCGAAGCCGTTTCGCCGTGCTGCTATCACTGGTGCCTCGCCCACTAGTTGACGAAATGGGGCGCCACACCTTTAAGTCCAAGGTATGATGCGTCCGTCGATGTGTCCGACAACCTGCAGGCGACTTGACTCAAGAGACCCGAGTCGAGGTAAGGCCGTAACCAGGTGTTGGCGCATTTGAGTTGACCGGTGGTGGACTAATTGGCCGTTGCGGTAACCAGCGCCTTGAACCATCGGGTGCAGCAGGCAACAGCAGAGCGATTGGAGATTAAGTCACCGATACTCGTCTCTGTAGGTTAATTCATCAGAAACAACTATCTTTTTATTTATGATTAACGTGTGCGGGTTTCCTGCACAATTCCAAAACGTGCGTGCGTCACGCTCCTCAAGTCCGGCCATGGAGGTGGCTACGTACTACTACTACGACGACTACAACCTCTACTACTACTACTACTACTACTACTACTACTACTACTACTACTACTACTACTACTACTACTACTACTACTACTACTACTACTACTACTACTACTACATCGTGGACGCATGACCCACGCCTTAAGGAGCTTCGCCCCGAAAAACATTGGCGCAGGGTAACGCGCAGAGCGACAACTATTTTGGTCTGTGCTATTTACCAAGTTACAGAGAGAAGCCCTCGTCAAGATAAGGTGACACCTTTTGCGTTTATGTCGATAGAAAAAAAAGCAGGCTCACAATGGACGAGCTTGGTGATGACAAAATCATCAGAGTTTTACGAAATTCCGACTATTTTACTTATGTAGCTACTGGTGTAGTCTACTCCCTTACGCTTCATCGAACTTTCGGGTGGTGTTATATATCGATAGCGTGGTGCGCCGGAAGCCGGCCAGCAACAATAACAAACTGCCATGAAAAATAGGCCCATGGCCAAAGGTGCCTTCTATTGCACCAGCTTTCGTATCCTTCATAAATGCTATGACTTCGGAATTATAATTGAAAAAGATAACCATATGTATAAAAATATGCATTTAGTCAGTCCATCTCGTCTCCATTGGTCATTTACTATCGTAGCAACGAGGCACGTTATACTGTAGGTACTTAGCACAACTCGGCAGTCCCTCCAAGTGCGTGTGTGAGAGTGAGAGTGCTCTTTGATGGATTACCAAGTTGTGCAAACTACCTATATTATGATACCAATTAGTCCAAGAACTTTTAAGAGGTCTGTTATAAACAACATTTGACTTTAGGGCAACTCACAGGTGGCGCTTTCGTGTGAACGAACTGCCGCGACTTAGCATGTGGACAAGGCACAAAGCTAAAGAAGTATTCCGGGTCACGCATAACTTGATGACATCGTGTATGCCATCACAAAACGTTCTCAAGTCAATTTCCATAATACATTTTACCAGCTTAACCTGATATTACAGACGTGGTTTCAGCGGAAGCGGCCGTCCAGCAGCAGATGACGCATACAAAACAAAGTCATTTTGAGTTCGTTGCGGGACTTAAATGTGAAACCTACCGGGAGAAAAAAGAGAAAGAATGAACGTTGCAACGAGGCGCGATGCTGTATACAAAGGGGACATTGCTAAAGGAAGAAAATTCCGGCAGCCGCACGCACAGCGGATCGCTGTGTGGTGCGAAGCATTGCTGTTTGAATAAAGGAAAGGCTTTTACGAATAGTGATCCTTCCCTATTAAAACGTCAACTTCATGTGTAAAGTACAGCCACCAATTTTTCAAACCTAAACGCGTGAGCATCGACCGCCGAATCTGTATATATATAAGCGGTGGTCCCAAGCGTCCTGGTGCCCTGTTGCAAGAACTGCCTAGCAGAAGACAGCTGGGCGGAACTTTTCATCGCAGGCATGTAGTACATGTACGTACGTATTCTCGTACATTTCACCAATGTGCTCCGTTAAACGACGCTTATCAAGTGGGTGGCCGGTGCTCGCACGCTGAGGTTTAAAGAATGAGCGGCTGTACGTTCGTGTGAAATCGGTGTGCTTGCGATAAGAATGACTCATTGTTGATTGAATTGCTTTGTTTGAATTTCAGCCACCCGGCTGCGGCGGCTGCGTTTCCGATGGAGGCGGAAATGTTGTAGGCCCGTGTGCTCAGATTTGGGTGCACGTTAGAGAACCCCAGGTGGTCGAAATTTCCGGAGCCTTCCACTACGGCGTCTCTCATAATCGTATGGTGGTTTTGAGATGTTAAACCCCACATATCAATCAATTGATTTGTTTTATTACAACTTCAGTTATGCCGGCGTAGCGTCTACTGTATATAAGATGAAGTTTTATGGCGCTGAACGTCCCAAAACGACTCAGTTTGTGAGGGGTGCAGTGGGGAAGGTCTCCCAACAATTTCGATCAGCTGGAGTGCTTTTAAGTGCACTAAATCACGCAGGACGCAGGCCTCTAGCACTTCACCTTCGTGCATTGAAATGCGACCACCGCCGCCGGGCTGGAACCAGCATTTTCCGAGTGAGCAGTCACACACTGTGACAGCAGCGCACCATCGCGGAGGCTGCATGCGTATACACAGAATACAACAGCCCTACTCGAATTACACGTGTGACGGGGTTTCGATTACGTCCAAGCACCGGATAAATTTCAACTGGTGAAAGAACACCATGAAAGAGATAAGGCAAAACCGGCCAAACAGAGGGAAAATCGCAACCTGTGGAATAGCGCTGGCGTGTTTATTCCTAGAAGCCAAAAGTGGCGGAAAGAGCAATGGGCGTAGATTACCGTATATCTTCGGTGTGAGCCCACAAAAGCAGTTTCACATTATGGTGAAAAATTAAGTGCCAAAGATTGTCAAACTATCAGGATGGGCCCAACGATAAGATAAGATAAGATAAGATAATATTTTTATTAATTCAATAAAAGATAATACATAGGAAAAATGTTATACAGAAGGAGGTCCCAAAGCTCTAGGCTGCAAGGGGACCTCCTGTGCTGGTTACATAAAGAAAACAAAACATGTAAAGCAACTCGGCAAACAATAGAATAAGTTTAAAGGAATCAAGTACATTTCATTGCAAAAGAAAGAAACAGTAAATTATTGAAAAATCGAAACACTTGATAGCAGATGAAATCCATCAGCAAATGATCAATAACACCTGGCAGCAGAGGAAATGAAACTTGAATTGTATATACACATAAGTGCATGTTAGAAAAAAAATGATCGATACAAATATCACATGTGCTGAGTAGTAATAGGTAAAAAAAGAAAAGTTAAAAGTGGTATGTCTCAAAGCGGCAACAATGCCAGACACATGTTATTCATCTAATTTGGTACAAAACAGAGCAAACATAATGAACGATTAGTTCCGATTGAGCAGCATAAACAACAAAATTATTTAAACATTAAGTAAATAGGAAATTAGGCGTTTTTTAAAACTACCTATGTTTGGAGACATTTTACGTCACTTGGAATACCGTTCCAAACGGAAATAGCTGTGAAGGTAGAAGTGAATCTGCCATAGTTAGTTCTAACTTTCGGTAACAGGAGGTTATTATTTGATGCAAATCGAGTTATATTTTGATTAATGAGTTGTTCTTTATGGAAGACCATGAAAGGCATGTTTGAGTGAAGAGAATTGTATGTAAGGGTTGCCATGTTGAAAAGAAAAAGTTTATGAATTGTTAGAATACGAAGCCCTTGTAAAATAGCAGATGCGCTACATCGTGATGGTTGATATGTGATAATGCGAATGGCCTGGTTTTGAACATATTGCAAAGGAGCAAGATGAGTGCTATATGTATTGCACCAGGATGCAATGCAGTAAGTGAAGTGACTGTGAACGAAGGCATAGTAAAGAGAAAGCAAGGTATTTAGACCAAAGTATGGACGTGCTTTGATGAGAATCCGGATGCCATAAGCTGCTTTTTGCTTTAGGTGTGAGATATGGGAAGTATACTTTAAATTTGCATCAAGAATCACTCCTAGAAATCTACACTGACTGGAGGCTTTGATAGGATAATTATTGACCGTTATAGACGGATATTCAGTGACCTTTTTTTGAGTGGGGTGAAATAGCACAAAAACTGTTTTACTAGGGTTAATTTCCAGTGAATTATGACGACACCAGCGAATTATATTTTCAAGATCACTGTTTAGTTTAAAAGTAACAGTATCGATCGAGGTGCAAGCAGTTAAAATCGTAGTGTCATCCGCATACAGATAAGGTAGACAGTGCGATAGGTGAGAAGTTAGATCATTAATGTAGATGGTGAAGAGTATTGGGCCTAGAATTGATCCTTGAGGTACTCCCCGATTGATTATTTTAAAATTAGAAAGATGATTGGATATGCTAACAGCCTGTTCCCTGTCAGTTAAGTAGCTGTGAATGAAGTTCAGGGCAGGTCCTACAACACCGGCCGCGTTTAGCTTGGTAATTAAAATTTTATGAAGGATTGAATCGAACGCTTTCGTGAGGTCAATAAACACTGCTCCAGCATATTTACCTGAGTCAATATAGTGTTTAATCGTATCCGTGAATGAAAGAAGCGCGAGGTTGGTAGAGTAGCCTGCACGAAAGCCAAACTGCGAGGCAGACAGAATGCTAAATTTAGTTAAGTAATTTGTTAGTCGCTTTTCAAAGCACTTCTCTAAACGGTTAGTAAGTACGGTACGAAATCTATGCTACGTTTTCCCAAGAATGGGTCACAGCACAGTCTTTTGGGTGAAGAAGAGACAGACAGGAGGGATCTCCTTACCTTTCGTGTGCCACGCTCTGCAGGCCTATGCACAGGCTACGAGTCCTGTCATACGCATTCACAACAGCGTGTCGATTCATGAAACCAGACTGACCATCCCCAAAACAACGTAAAACAAAAGCACTTCGCGATCGCCCATAACACTTTTCGCCCACAGCATTGACGGAGAACTTCCACTACATCAACGTCCCACGTCTACTTTTTCGCTAAAACAATCTTCCGTCGTCATACTCGGCGATGAGGCAGCGAGAACAGGGGACGCGTGGTTGCCCCAGTCGGCGTTACCACATTTGGCGGCGCAAGGCACCATTGCTTTTACGTCGAAGACACCTTCACGCACACGTAGAAGGCCCGTCGAAGGACAGTAAAAGAAAAAAAAAACCACGTCGTCGCTTTCAATACAGGCGCAGCCCATGCTTGCCTTTCACTTTTAATGACGAAAACTAGAACGGGTAATACATGAGGGGCACCGCTAGCGGAGGTCGCTGTAGATCCGTGGCTGCATCCACGCTGGAACGGCACTGTCGACGCTTCCTTCGAAGTCTTGAGTCTCGAAACGCTCCGCCGGTCACCGTCAACAAACACATTCCACTCGCGACGTGCGAGTTCACACTTGGCCGAGGAAACACAACGTCGCACCAGCTATGCACCCCTCACCGTTTGACCTAATCGCCGGCTTGACCAGCACGAAAAGGGACCTCCGGTGGAAGGGAAGTTCTTCTTCCGGGCGGCCCCTGGAAGGAAAAAAAAAGTGAGGAGGTTCAAGAGAGAAAAAGAAAAGAGCCGTACAAGCTTGCCTCTCGATGACGTACGCCCAGAATGGCGGTGTACTAGAGGCTGTGACTGAGCGCACGGAGGGCCGCACCCGCCACCCCCTGTCGCGAAGCGCCGACCCAGATGCTTGATACAAGTAGCTCAACGCTATCCTCTTTCCCGTTCCCTTCTCCGTTTCAAACGTGGCCCTTGCACCTGCTGCCCTTTTGTCTGCGTCGGCACACTTACTTGGCGATTCATTTTTCTTAGTTTTTAAAATGGTATTTTCGTTTGTGCTCGCGCACTTCCCCATGCCGTCGGCACGGCGCGCTTCTTGGAGGCTTGGTTACGCGAGCTGTTACGTCATCCAGCATCGCTGCCCGCACGCGGGCCTTGGAGGCGCTTCCGTTAGCGCCAACGTACACTATGTGGAACATCTGGCCATAGATCGTAGAGGAAAAGCGCCGTGTGGAAAGAGTAGATATCTCAATATTTATTCCCCCTTTCTTTCAATTTGCTCTAACAAAAACTGCGAAGGCATTTACGCGTGCATTTTAACTGCCGTTAATCCAGTGCTTGCAGAAAAGAAAACAAACAAAAATCCGTGACGGTTTTGACGTTATTTCACATTCCGGATAATGCATGCCAATTATAATCAACAATATTTTCTGTGTTGTGGCATCAAATAAAGTTTGCCACTTATAATAATACATGTACGAGAACAAGAATTTATAATATATGTACAAGAACATGTACAAAAATTTTGAGATGAGCGTTAGCTTAAACTTTTCAAGCCTTCAAAGTCATCAAAAGCGTGACACAGCGTGTAAGTCTCAGTAAACCAACTCACTCTTGGACGAATCGCCAATGGTGCTGCGTACCACTTTAAATCTTGTTCATGTACGGTCCGCAATGACTGAAATGTTAGGTTTCTGTGGAAGATTTAATTGCGCAGTTGATAACGCTGTATGAATGGCACTGCAACTAGCGAGTGGACACAATCAGTGGAGGAGTGGTCTCTCGTGCGTTATGGAGATGGTAACAAGCCAGCCACAATTGTCCTCGCATTCGCGATTTCGCGCCAGCGCAATATTCAGTATGAAAAAATTAGATCATACTGTACATATGTTAAAGAGGAACTACTTAAATATAAGTTAAGAGGACACACACTCGGTGGCAGTGGCAGTAACGAGATCATTTTCAAGCTTATAAGAAAGATTTTATTATGCAGGAATCTCGGAAATCTTTTGAAAAGGATCACTGTATACCGCCGCTATCACGCCCCAGCACCAAGGAGGATAGTCATTGGTTCTCACCAGAACAGTCCCTACGTCATAGACAAAGAGACTTGAAAGGCCGCTCTACTGACGAAAGACCTACACACACTCAGTGGCAGGGGCAGCAACCAGATCATTTTCAAGTGTCTAAGAAATCTGTTTATATGCAGCTTCGTTTTCTTACGTTTTCATCTTTGCTTTTTACAAATATACGTCCGATGTCACTGCTGCGGAGTGATTCCAGTTATACCACTACTGATTTACTTTGAGTACACAGGCAAATGTGCGCGTGTCTTGCTCTTGAGTCTGTACTGTTGCTTCTAAACCATCTGTATCTTCCTTCGTAAGTGCAATCGCTAATTCTACATCCATTATATGTCTGGTTTGTAAGTCACTTCAACAAATGGCTCGTGCCTTACATGTTCACAATGCGGTTATGCTTATCATTTGAGCACCTGTTCTGGTTCTAATAAGACAAACTACAATGCAATGACAGGCACTGCTGAAAAAGGCTGGGGATGTCAGACATGCGTATAATCTCAGCTGCTCGAGGCCCTTCATAAGAAACAAAGCAAGCACAACATGACCATTTCCTCTCTGAAAAGATGCTCACAAAAATCATCAAATAGCTTTGTGAATCGCTCGACATCAAACTACTTAGATGTGCTTTTCTAGGTCAAGGAAACCATGGAAACTGCGGAAAAGGGTGTCGAGCATCTTTCAGAAAGTACTATGGCAGAAATGAAGCTTCGGTCGACTGAGATTGTTGCTTTAAAGAAAAGAGTTGGAAAGATTCAGACGATGAGCACCGATCGGGAAGTCGTGGAATTATGACAGCAAATGAACAACCTGGAAAGATATTGTCGCGGAAATAATTTAGAAAACATGGTCTTGCACAGGTTCAAAACGAAAGTTTGTTCCAAAGAATCAGTGCTATTGTACAACACTTCGAGCGGCCTCAGTTGACTAAGCATGACGTATATGGCATTTATAGACTTTCAACTAAAGGTGGCAAACACCAGCAGTGCTGGTTCGTTTTTATACGCGCATAATAAAGAAACAATGACAGGAGGAAAATTATGAGGCAACCTAAGCCTACAATCTACTTTCTTTAACACTGCAGAACAAGAAGTGAACGTGGATGATAAGGACAAAAACTACAATGAAAGCAGTATGAATGCGCCTGTTACAGCAATGGATAGTTGTTTGTGCACACGTGCAATGGTGACACAGATTGCATGTGATGCCGACCTCGAAAAGATAATCTAAATTGGTGCCACTCTTCCTTCGTGTAGCTTATTTAGCTGTTTCACTCCCCCTCTGCACTTTTGTTTTTCAATTGATGACATCACAAACCATGCCGTTTTGCTATATACGATGCTTCATCTTTTAATTCAGCTGTTCGCAGCTGTCAGGTTCATGAAACTGACAGCATATGAGTATCTGACATCATTATTAGAGGCCTCACAAAAATAAGGTGGTTGAAATACAGACATCTTCGGGCTCTCATTATCACGGATTCTGTACATTCGCATATGCAGAAACATGGCTCTTCGTAAACGCGATGAAATATGTAAGCTCAAGGCATGTCTCTCCTTCTTCCCTCAACAATAGCGAATAAACAAGCTTGATCCGGCTCACAACACGAAGGACAAGAGATACCGCTCACTTGGGCTGTGCCAGCAAGCTGCTCTTAAAGAACGAGCTAGATCTATTCGCTCACTCCGATTGGTGAACTGAACTACCTAGCGTTGAAGAAACTTGTGCTGGAAGGTCATCGACAGAACACACAGAATTGCCACAGAAAAACACGGAAGTGATATATAACACAGAAATAGGTCAATAATTATTTATTCCCCCCGAAGGAAGTTAGCCATGCATGTCAGTTCCACAGTTTCCTGATGCGTTCGGTCATGAACGCTGCGCTTCAGTGGTAATTGCTTTCCTGCACTTTCTATTCACATGTAATCTATGGAAAACTAAAGACCTACCCCCTCAACCTCTCCCGATAAATGTCACACAGATCCCAGCCGTTTCTAGAAGGGTTATTCCCACTTCTTCTTGGCCTATAGAGTACCCGCAAAGTGTTTGTGTCCTAAATCTACCTGAACGTATTGAGCTGAAGTGGATGCATCAGACACTTTTAGTTGGGCGTATGTAACGAGCCCACGTACGCAGCACTGCTACGGGAGAGAACTGCGCGTGCGCAGTACGTAACGCATCGATTCCAGAGATGCGCGCGTACGGCCGAAACAAGACGTTGCGTACGTAACGCAACGCAACGCTTACTTCGTTACGTTCTGGCGAGACCTCGAAGAAACCGGAATGAGAGTATATGGTGGCAGCAGTGGCGTTCGACGCAGGCAGCATCAGTGGACCTGGTGCAAGGCATGTTTACTTCCCTATGAAACGTGAAGTTTTCACTCCAGACAAGGTAAATTCAAGCGGCGCGTTTTTTTTCTCTTTTATTTAACCCCATCTCTCCCCCTACATTCACCGCAGCCCTCAATGGGCATGGAATGTGAATAAAGATGGGTCAACAACAACAACCGGCATCCTGATGTTTAAGAAGAAATTGGTTCTACTTTACAAAAAAAAATAGTTCTTGAACATATTTTAACACAGCGCACGACTACGTTGACACTAGAGATGAAGGGTGACAAACCGCAGCGCTGCTTCGGAACTGCACTTTTTATTGGAAAGCATGAACGAAAAGGGAACACCTCAACCCTCACACCCATGTGATCACACAAAGGCAAGAAAATGGCAGATCAGCTGACATTTGTACAATAAAAAGAAAACCTTGATACATCCCACGTGTATTCTCCAACAGCATAAAAGTTCAGATATCATGCTATCTTTGAATCTAGTAGTAGTAGTAGTAGTAGTAGTAGTAGTAGTAGTAGTAGTAGTAGTAGTAGTAGTAGTAGTAGTAGAAAACTTTATTATGTACATAATCCAGACAAGCTTGAACTCCAGTGCCCCGAGGAATATACAGGGTGAAGAGCGAAGTCTGTCCGGCTGGGTGGTGCCCCTATTCCAGGGCCCCTAACCTCTCTCTCATGTAGGGCTGTAGAAGGTTTTTTTTTAATTGTTCCAAATGCCAGCTGATCTGCCGTTTTCTCGCCTTAGTTGTGCCACATGAGTGTGAAGGTTAAGGTGTTTCTTTTCCGTTGCCCGCCGCGGTGGTCTAGTGGCTAAGGTACTCGGCTCCTGACACGCAGGTCGCGGGATCGAATCCCGGCGGTGGCGGCTGCATTTCCGATGGAGGCGGAAATGTTGTAGGCCCTTGTACTGAGATTTGCGTGTACGTTAAAGAACCACAGGTGGTCAAAATTTCCAGAGCCTTTCACTACGGCGTCTATCATAATCATACGGTGATTTTGGGACGTTAAAATCTACATATCAATCAATCCTTTTTTGTTCATATTTTCCAATAAAATTCAGTTGCTAGTCGGCACTGCGGTTTGTCCCCCCTTCTTCTCTTGGGTACGCGTGGTCGTGCGCTGTGTTAAAATATGTTTAAGTACTGTCACCAACTAGCCCAGCTTTCATTCCTTCTGCAAAAAAATAGTCCGGTCGTCTTCCCCAGCAAGACCGTTAAAAATACACGAAGTTGAACAACGTTTTAGCACTTGCGAGTTTCACGGTTTAACTGTGATAAGCGCTGCAAAGCTTAAAGTACCATTGAGCAGTGCACGGTTGCGGCTATTTAACATCAATCTACTTTTACTTGAACATAACCAAGGTGGCACGCCTAACACAGTTTGCGGCTAGTATAACCAATTCTCTATTTCATAAAGAAACGAAGGATATCCAGGGCTCGTCACATGCCTTTTTACCTGCAGTGGTGGGTACAAGATTCTCCCGAAGGTTGTGAGAAGCATGATACGTAAATCTGAGCAAAGGGTGTCAACAATGCGATACGATATCTTCACAAAAGACACAGAATTCGTATCAGTGTGCGTCCGTGGCACTGTCGCTTTTGATAAGGGAGCCTCGGAGGAGTCGGTATATATCTTTATATTTGGCACTTAGGGTGAATGGTGTCACACCGCAGGGCCGCAAGGGGCACCGTCTACTTGTAGCCTTGCACGTGGAAAACATGAAGACTCTCTCTCCATCTATCCACTCTTGGTTATTATTTCAGTAGCCGTAAGCCATCTAGTTACGAAACACGTAAAACTGAGTGAAAAAAGATATATAAACAACATAAGGACTTTGTCAAAGTTACAGGCAGTTAGTAATCCTTCTCTTACTGAGCTGGATTTGGCAGAGCTCAGTCATTATGCCACACTGCGACACAAGTGCTTAAGTGCTTTCGTTCGATTTCACTATCAACAATATCGGGCATGTGGAGGGCAAATTGCCGTTATTCGTGCCTGTCCATTGTATACTCTAATTTCTCACCGACATGCTGAAGCAGCAAAAAAAATTGAGCTCCAGCAGGTTTGACCAACTTTCATTGCCTCCACAATGAAGGCATAGCAGATCTATACAACGCGGAAAGTAAATGTGTGACATGCAGTTGCAGTAGCCACTTAGAAGCTTTGACAACATAACGCAGCCCCATCTCCACTGACCAGAGAAAGCTGCGTGGCTCGCTCTGGCCCATCCCAAGTTAGCTGATATCGGCCGTTGGGTGCTTGCAGACAACACAAGCATGCATGCCTTCCCCTGTAGCCATGGCAGCCTGTGGTGGCTCTGACCACGATTCCCACAGTCATGCAAGCTCACGCATTGCGTTGCAATTTGAACGGCTTTTTTATCCTAGGCTGTGCCTTCTGACACTGCAGTCACACTGGAAAAGTCCATGAGCAGACCAAGTGAGTCGCGTCAAGCCTATAAAGTAGCTTACGCACATCCAGAACGTTTTCGCAGCGCTTATAGCTCCCGCTGAAACAACGTGCATTTGTCATGTTAACTTGCGGAACACCACGTTTAGAAGCCGAGATGTAGTCTCGCATTCCAGAGCCTCATGTGTATAAACCTCTTATGTGACGAATCAGCAATGCAAGACATGCTCGCAAATGGTATAAGAAGAGCCTTTCGAGAAGACGTTTGCATGCATATTCAGCCGCAAGTCGTTACGGAAGAAGAACGAGTGAAAAAAATGTCTCCAAAGAGGTTTCCCCGAATAGTCAGCGTTTAACAGGGATCTCCTTAGCTGGCCGCATTGCGGAACAATCCGACACCCCTCACTTCCCGGCTACGCTTGCGTATATATCGCTGAGACCGAGGAAACAGAGTCTTCGAGTTGATTCGCTGGGCCGCCGCTTCCCCTTGAGATAATGCCAAACTATACGCGCAGCATGTGAGTGTGTATACTCGCCTAGGGACAGGATTCCGAAAAAAGCCTTCGCCGGCACAGCCCCCTTTGCTTTCTTGCATATCTATCCACCACCATCAGTGTTTCCATCGCTCGCAGCGTTTTACACGTGGTCTCCATCTTGAAAGATTGTTCGAGGCATTGACACTTCGTTGATCGGATGCGTCAACAAATTCCGAAGTGAACAAGGATTGCATTGAAAGACAGCGGATGATAGAGTCATTTTGTGTGTGCAGCCGACTCTGCTCCAAGTCGCTGTTATCCACGATCTTGTGCGCTGTGACGTCTCTGGTCTTTCATTCTGAAATGATCTTTCGATTTTTTATATGAGGGCGAAACTCAAATTTTCACCTATCTAAAAGCATGAACGTCAAGTGACTTCTAAGAGTGCGAGACGAACTTCCAGACGAACATGTTTCTGGGCTAGCTGGTGTCTATATGTTTGCTAAACATGTTATTTCTAGCGCAATGCTCGAAACAGGAAGGAAGAACGGCGAAGGTATTAGCTCTGCCTCTTTTTTTTTCTTTTCTTTGGGCTTTCGCTTTTCTGCGGTGGTGTAGTGGCTAAGGTACTCGGCTGCTGACCTGCAGGGCGCGGGGTCGAAATCCGGTGGCGGCGCGGCTGCATTTTTGATGGAGGCGGAAATGCTGTAGGCTCGTGAGCTCAGATTTGGGTGCACGTTCAAGAACCCTAGGAGGTCGACATTTCCGGAGCTCTCCATTGCGGCGTCTGTCATATTCATATGGTGGTTTTGGGACGTTAAACCCCCCTATCAATCAACCAATCGTCTGTCATAACCATATGGTGGTTTTGGGACGTTAAGCCCCCATATCAATTAACCAATCTTTGGTATTCAACCATTTCGCCAAGAATGACATTCTTATCAAGGATGCAATACCTCCAGCGCATACGAGTGACACAGTCTTGGTGAGAAGGTTCTTACAATACCTTTCCATGAAGTTTTCTGATTGCACGCGATAATCGACGTTACCTTTTCAGAATTTTTTCGTCGTACGACGCGCACAGCAAGCAGAGCAGCAAAGAGAAGACCGATGCTGCTGCTTCAAAATAGTTTAACTTTACCCGCTATACGCTAAAGCAGCTCACCGCAAAATCCGGTTTTGCACAAGGCGCTACTACTGCAAATGGTACCACTACAACACCCCTCGATATTGTGGTCTTTACAAGGGGTGATGCAAAAAAAGAAATAGAACTACCTTTCAAATAAGTTTCGTATTTTTCTAAGTTGTATATGATAATCTTTGATACGACGAGGAGCACCACAGTGCCTTGAGTGAAAACGTCAAATGGCCAGAATCCTCCAACAGTGAAATCCTGCTTCACAGGGTTTTTTTTTCTCAATAGGGGCGCGCATCACTTTATAAAGCATCCGTTGTAGCCCTATACATGATACACAAATTAACGATCGCAATTTCGGCACATTAATTTCGCGTAATAATTTCTGCGCTAGTAACGATCAGAAAAACGGCATGATTAGGAGGCAAGCCTTAGCGGGGACCTCCGGTTTAGTCTAGACAACCTGGGATTCATTAACGTGGGCATAAATCTTGTCCTTTTTTGGTCAATCGCGGCTGCGGCGGCTGCATTTCCGATGGAAGCGGAAATGTTGTAGGCTCAGATTTGGGTTCACGTTAAAGAACCTCAGGTGGTCGAAATTTCCGGAGCCCTCGACTACGGTGTCTCTTATAATCATAAGGTGGTTTTGGGACGTTAAACCTCACATATATATATCTATCCTTTTTTAGTCGGGCTAAGTGCAGTAAGGTGTTGTATTTCATCCCCGTCAAAATGTAGCCGCACGTACAAGAAATAAAAACCTGTGCCCTCTAGTTAAGCAGCGAAGCACCATACCTGCTAAATCACCGCAGCGTGACACCCGTATTTTTATAACCCAGTCTTCGGGTATGATTATTTCATGAACATGCTCTGCATCACTAGAAGCCAGGTATCAAACAGTCTGTGACGATTTCACAAGCCGCAACAAGCGACCTTGGGAAACACGGAAGACGTTTGTTGGCAACCGTGTCGTGCTTTATGCAGTGCTTCGATTCGAGGGCGGGAAGTCTGTGAGTAATGTCACAACACCTGTAGTGCATATATCTGCTGCTTGCCTGCAGGGCAAGTTTGGAGGCAAGCGATGAGGGATGGGTATGGTCGAGCCTCAGAGCAAAGGGGGGATGGGGGTGGGGGCTGGCTAGTTTTGTAAGATTAGGAGTCGCAAAGTCTGCCCGTACATTGACTTTATAAGGAAAGAGGGCGCAAAGACGATCCTTCGCCCACCCCCTCCCCTAAAGAATCCTGCGCACGCTTGTGCTTATAAATTCTGGTTGGTATTGCCGTGCGTGCCCGGAAATTACATGATAGACGAAATCTCTTGATATACAGTTAAAAAAAGTACTGCGATTACATCTCGCGTCTGCACCTACTGCCGGCTGCAGCTTCTGTCGCGTTGCGCGAAGAACTTGGGAGACTGAGGCGGTCACATGGCTGAACTGATTCGTTTGATTCCCGTTCCGTAGAAGGAACGGTGAGACGGAGAAGGACAGTTGTTCGCAATACGTGGCTTCGCATGAGCATACACAAGAAAAGACACCACCGAAGCCGCTGTGTCGAGCTGTGAGTCTGGTGAACGGCCGCATAATAGACCTGCTCGTACAAAAAAGAGGCAGTGGACTACAGGAGGAAAAAAAGAGATAGCCTCAACGGGATGTGGCCGCGATCCGGCCCTGAACCACGGCGATGCCTTAGTTTGCTCGCAAAAAGACGGCCACGCGTGAATAGGCATGCGGTCAATGATCTGCAGCACGACTGAACTGCAGAGCGCAAATAGCACACGGGAGAACACGCACCGCACAGGGAAAGCACCAGCTCGAAGCTGTATACCTTTATTGTGATAAAATTAATTAAAACTTACTTAATCTTGGTGATGGGGTGTGAATTTGCAAATTTAGAGAATCCTAGTAAGGTTATTTGTGAATCCTTTACAAAACGAGCACAAGGAATGAACAGTCACTGTTCCTCGTTCTTTATCACCCTTTAAGTAGCACCAAAGTAACTTTACCTTAAATTCTTAGCAAGTCACCCTGCACCCTGAAGGTAAATTTTCAGGAGGAGAATGGAGGCAGCTTTACCCGGGTCCACCTCTTCCCCTCCTCCAAGCGCTCTCAATGCACCACTGTAAAGTAAGTGCTATTAGACTTCCATTATAAAGAACCACAACTGAAAGCGCGGCGTTTCCTAATTGACAAGATTACTGAGTGATTTCCCCAATAAACAATTCTCACTTCCAGCTGACCAAGAGCGTGGTGGAAGAAGTGAATGTGCGCGAGTGATGTTAACCCTCAATTCTCAATCGTGATGGATGACGTACCAGCTTTACTGGTGCCGACTGCCGTTCATATCACAAGTTATTGGCATTAATAATTTATATCTTTGCAAGCATGAGTATAGGAGACGAAAGGTTAGGTGGGCAGAGGAGGTTAAGAAGTTTGCAGATATAATGTGGCAGCAGAAAGCGTAGGACCGGGTTGACTGGTGGAACATGGGAGAGTGAGAGACATTTGCCCTGCAGTGAGCGTAAGATCATCATCGTCATCATCGTCATCATCATGATCATCATCGTCACGATGATAATTTTTGTAACAGTCACAGTGGTATTCGAAGGCACACAGTATACTGGACTACTCCGCCCACCCCCCTCTTTGAAGCCTTGCAACCCTCCTATGGCTGTTGTAACCATAGCATTTCATTATGGACTAAAGAACTGCGTGACATCGCAAAATAACTATAAAAATTGAATAGACTCCCGTTGACTAAGAGACAACAAGAAAGGTAACAAAAAAGCTGAAACTCGAACTACGTGTAAGACCGCACGTTATGTCCTTTGTTACTATAGCTCAAGCCAGCTCGCATGTTGTACGCCGAGAGGTTTCCTCGTCACATGGCAGCTTCCATGCGTTGTTACGTCGAAAGTTCAAGATCGCATTTTCTTTCCCAAGGGAACGAATCGCTCGTCAAGTGAACCGACCGCGGTACGGGCGTGAAGAGCCTTTTAGAGCGCGCGAGCGTGTGAAGAATTATTCGAGGACACTTCCTCGAAGTGTGTAGCGAGAAACGTAATAAACAGCTACAGGTTCCCAGATTCGGAGGACGACACGTACGCTTCGTAATTGAACCTAATCATCTTGCACAACGCAAAGCAATGCCGCTGGAATTCTTACTGACGTGCACAGTTACGTAGAGAAACAGCGCAGAAGTAGGACAACGAACGATGAGACGGATGTATTGTCCTACGGAGAGTGCGCTGGTATTCTGATTTGGAAAGCATATTTTGTTGTTCGTGCTTAAGAAGCACGAAAAGGAAAACACACGCACACACACAGTGACGAAGAAGAGATACAAGCAGGACAATACAAGCAGGAGATACAAGCAACTAGTTTTATTAGCAGAAAACTTATAATTGGGCAAATAACTTCTTGAATAACAACAGTGCAGGCAGTGGAAAACGTAAGATGGCTAAGCAATCGCAAATTCGCAGACAGTAGCGATGCATCATTGTTCGATGTAGATATAGATAGTGCTTCACAGGCTGATAACGCGAACGAAGCGCGTCGTTTTGTCACCGTCTTCCTTGTATATTTTTTCCATGAAGCTCAACACGTTTTACTAGATGTCCCAGTTTACCGACAAAATAGTTATTAGCGGTAAAGCGACAAACGCTGGCGTAGTTGACGCGTTTTTTGAAATACAACGCTGTTGAAAAGTCAATGCGAAGCTGGGTTTGGGGTGGTTATATGAACGAGAAAGCCAGCTTGGCTGTACGTGCACGCCACACTATCGCTCAGTTGGGTTGATCATTCGCGCAAGGGGACACTAAAGAGAGAAAGCCAGCAAACTTAGCATTGCTTCCATAGGTTCACTAGAATGATGCTGATGATATTGCATATATAGAAACCCGGACCTCCTTAGTAGAGCGTCAGCTAGTTGGTCACACAAGGAACCACAAGAATTTTTTGTTAGCGATTAATTCAAAATGAATGAATGAATTAATTAATTATTTTATATCAAATTGCTTCAGCAGTTTCCTTTCAGGTGAGGCGGGAGAAAAGGGGATCAAACACTGTCTCGTCACACCCTTCGTTGACGATGATGGCGTTGTCTCAGGTGACGGCTCGAAGTCCTTGGACCCGGGTGGCATCTTCGACTTGCCGCATGGCTCGAGACATGCTAACATCACGCCGCCGTCAGTTATTTTTCCCGTACAAGGTAAGTCACGGCTGTACCGTTTACACTGGTATATACTGGCAGGTACGGCCATAACGATGTATATATATGCCTTGCCACACGTGACCGCCACTGCCGATCATTGGCTGCTCGGCTGCTGAGCCGATAGTCGGGAGTTTGATGCTGGCCGCAGCGGTCACATTTCGGTGGAGGCGAAATGGTCCGTGGATCGCGCGACGTCAGAGCACATTAAAGTACACCATATGGTCGAAATTTGCGGATCCTTCTACTACGTCCCTCATAATTATACTGTGGTATTGGGGCGTAAAACAACATATATTATTGTTACCTTGCCATATATGGCAAGGTGCATTTGTACCTGTCCCGGGGTTGGCTTCGTATTACGTAGTTGCTATTATAATCGCAATAGTGACGAAGAAATATCATGCTGCTACATAGTAAAGAACAAATTTAGCGAGTTGAGAAAGCATCCACAAAATGAAACAAAACAGACTTATAATAATACATAATAGATAAGCGTGCACTTTCATAGAACGTCTCCTTTATGAGCGAGTAAACGCATTCGCTTCAAGAGCGCTATTTTTCTACGGCGTCTTCGTTTTTCTCACCATTTTCCCGAGCGATAAGCACCTAGAAGGCGTGGCGCGGGGTTGTTGCAGCCAACGAAATTGTTGCGCGTGCTCGTCGATCAGCTTGAGGGCGTGCATTGAACGGGCAGCCACAAGACTGCTACTGATTCCTCAATGAATGAAATTGCTTTTAGTTACATGTTTACTATAACGAACACGACAGACATACGCGCAAAAATGAAGTATTCGGGTTTCTATCACTTCGTCAGGGTTGACCGGTGTATAGAAGATACACTGTCCCCAAAGATTTGCCTTCGCCCCTGGACGCGTGTTTTTCTCTTTACTTCGATCCACTTGAATTTAAGAAGGTGCGCCTGCGAACTGCATGACAATACTTACACCTATATACAGAGTAAAGCTGTTCGTCACTTCTACCGCTGAGCCACCCCAGAGCTTTTTTTTTTTCAAAATGAAGGTATCATTCATTCATTCATTCATTCATTCATTCATTCATTCATTCATTCATTCATTCATTCATTCATTCATTCATAACTTCCTAGACATTTTGTTTTCATTTCTCTTGTTTTCTAATAGAAATCCTTTTTTTCTTTTTTTTTGTTCCGCAACGCATCATTGTCAATTAACGAAGATCTCCATGTTTTCCCTTTTAGTACGGCATCTCTTTCACAATTTATCAACGCTTGCTTCGCAGAAATTCCGGGGTCGGCATCGGCGTTGTCGATAGCGAGCGAAAGATCATCATCTTGACCATGATCGAAAGAGTGAGAACGATGCAAATAAAATGAATAAAAATTTTGGACCCGAGAGCGGATCGAACGCGGACCGTTTGCGTGACAAGCACGTGTTCTATACCACAGAGCCACGTGTCTCCTTAGAAATACAGAGAAGAGAACTTCCTCTGCTTGGAAGTGCAGTGAAAATAACCTTCATGCTTTACAAACACTCGTGTCCTGTATACAGGCTTCAGAACACGATGTCTAATATTGCAGTAATATTGTGTGGTACCAGCGTACATTGCCACCGGATGTCAGAGCAGATGATTATGATTACCTCGTGGTTTAAAGCTGGCCACCAACTACAAAAAGCGCTCACGTCATGGCACGCGAATCAAGTTTGAAAACATTTCACGTGTTAAATTACTCGTGGTTAAAGCACGCTGCCCACTACACAGAACACCCTAGGGTTGGGATATCGCTATGGCGTTCAACATTTAAAAGCGAAACCTAAGGGTGCCCAAATTTTTGTCGTTATTTCAGTCACCCGCACAATATCACTTTATCACTAAAGCAATCGTTGGAAGTCTACATAGAACAACGTCGTAAAATATTTTTTTAAATACCAGGCGGTGGTAAGATTGCAAGCTTGAAACAGGCAGCTTTGTGTGTTCGTTGAAGCGCGAAATATGAAAACCGTTGCAGTTTAATGAGTACTCATACATGCAAGCACGCAGAGGGCGTCCCAGCAGCATAAGGTGTCTGCGAGTGTGTAGGGTTTGTTCGAGAGCTCTCCAGCAGCGTACCCTATCTCTATGTCGGGTGTTGCACATGCGTTCGATAATCGTACGAAAGAGCGAGAAAAAAAACGCACTGAACTGTTCGGGCGCAACCAATTCATTTCCCAACGCAATTTCTTTCTGTGCTGTGGACTCAGAGGTTACAGCGAAGGCCCCGAAGGTCAGACCTTGAATCGAGGCAGCGCAAACACAATGGATTCGCTTGCGCGCTTGAAATGCTGGTACCAACTTACGTCTAGGTCGAACTTTTGGTCTTTCCTGTGAGGTGAAAGGCGGACTGCTATTGAAGGCAAATAAGCATTTGCGATTGAAGTATACGCTACTGGAAACTTTAAGAGGCGTGGAGGCGTTGGTGCGGAAAAAAAAAGGAAGGCCACACGATGAAAAAGTGATTTTGTATTCGCGAAAGCTCGATGGTCACTCGATGTGAGGTCTACTATAGCGAAAGATAAGCTTTGTCAAACGAAAACGACAAGATTTTATGAGATATAAGAAAGCTACGGTTGTATTTATAGAGGCTAAGCACGGTCCTGTAGTGCAGCTTCATATATAGTGTATGGCACCTGCTTCAATTCATTCCATTATCTTGCTATTAAAAAAACGTGGAATAGAGTAAATGAGGTCAAAACGTGTCAGATCTTCTCAACGCGAGGACTGGCAAGGCGGTGGAAGTGTTTCGAAAGAGAAAAAATGACACACCTGCAAGTATAGCGAAGTTGCAGGCTAAGCCACCAGTGACACCTAAGTACCGTCAAGCTAAAGCATCGAGTGGATGACTGTCGTCTGCGGGACAAGTATCAGTTCGACATAACTTTTACATCGAATGAACACGGAGTAAAGAGAAGACTAAAGAACAATCGGTATTTTATGAAGCCTTGTATACACACTGAAAATAATCTTTTCGAATTTAATCTTCTTGCGAGTACACATTTGTTTTTCAGTAATATGACATCGAGCATTGAAGAACGAATCGCCGGAGGCTAGTACGCCATGGGTTGTCATTGTACTTTGAAGAGCACCAGATGGTCGAAATTTCAAGAGCCCTCCGATAAGGCGTCTTTCATAATCATAACGTGGTTTTGAGACATAAAATCCCAGATATTATTACTATATTGGGCATTGACTATACCACAGTGTAACGTTATAATGAAGCAACATCGAGTCCATAATAAAGGTCGTTATATGCAGTATCCATTTTAACAATAGATATTGAAATCGGCACTATGGAAAGTGAAGCCTCGCATGCTTTATCCCCCCCCATTCGCCTCGGTGAGGCTTATGTGAGACGTTGCACCCACTTGATCGGCTGTAATGACACAGGTCCCGATTGTGGCCACAGTCAGTTGCCAGAGATTCTCAAACATGTGTTTGTCGGGCGTATGCAAGAGAACGCCAGCAAACGATCTCTTCGATAGGGTGATATATGAGCCGACCATTAGCCGCTGAAGTTGTGTAAGGTCCTTGGCATGACGGACAGCACAAATGTGACTGTCGTAGCATTTTCGATGATATGTAGGGTTTAACGTTCCAATAGGTTATATGATGGGAAACATATAGCGATAATAATGTCTGTATGATTTTATGGACCGACATCTGCTGCGCATTGTATGATG
Organism: Rhipicephalus annulatus; assembly: GCA_013436015.1. Lineage (NCBI taxonomy): Eukaryota > Metazoa > Arthropoda > Arachnida > Ixodida > Ixodidae > Rhipicephalus > Rhipicephalus annulatus. Next base: position 491,287 of record WOVY01000615.1, read on the forward strand.
CAGGTCATATGCAAGAAGCAATTTTATATATATGTTCCCTGTTATTTCGTCATTATTTTTTCGCAATAGTGGTCTTATGGTTGTTTGGATTTTTATGTTGTGTTTCTTTCTTTCTTTCTTCTCGCGTCCATGTAACTATCTTCTGCGTTGTGTTTGGTGTTGCAACGTGTATATATATATATATATATATATATATATATATATATATATATATATATATATATATATATATTATATATATATATATATATATATATATATATATATATATATATATATATATATATATATATATGTGTGTGTGTGTGTGTGTGTGTGTGTGTGTTTACACCGTTTTTTGTTATTGTAATATTAGCATATGTTACACATCCTTAGCATCGTCCCAACTGCCTTGTATATAGATTCACTGGCCTCGTCAAGCTGTCCATATACAGCTTTTAGTCAGTGAACCTCTCCAGAACCTGTCTTTTTTCTGGGAAATAAAAAATGATTTCAATTCATTTGAAAAACACCAAATGTATATGAGAGAAGTTTTAGTGGAAGACTCCGGAATTCAGACCATCTGAGGTTCTTTAACGTGCGCCCAAATGTGAGCCCATGGGCCTACAGCATTTTCGCGTCCGTCGAAAATGCAGCTGTCGATTCCAGAGTTCGATCCTGCGACTCAGTGCGGGTCAGCAGCCGAGTACCTTAGCCACTAGACCACCACGCCATTGTAGAAGCTGCCGTCGTAGCATTATCAGAAGCCACTGGATTGTATGCACAACTTTAGAATTACCCAGCGTAATAAGACCCCATTTTCATCTGCCTACCTTAACATCGTCATTCATCACTCTTTCGCTCCCCAGTGAGCCTTCCCCAGTGATCCTTCCCCAGTGTAGAGTAGCAGGCCAAAGCAAACTGTAGCTCAGGCCCACCACTCTACTCTCCTGCAAATAAATTCTCCTCTCTCTCTCTCTCTCTCTCTCTCGAAACATGAGATGGTGAAATTCCAACAAAAAAAATTTCGTTTGATACAACAGTTCTGCGTTCACATATAAATGAAAAGTATGGGACCACCTTTTTTCACCAAGTATTCAATGTAACAATGAGACAATGGAAAAAAGCAATGTACGACTGTGATTTAATTATTATCTTGTTTTTACCTTTAGGTTCTGAGCCTGGCGCAAACCGTATAATTCCACGTTACAACCGATATGGTGGTGACGTTCGCGTTTTCGATGTCGTTCAAAATACAACAAATATCAACGATATATAGCGTTTGCATCTAGTTCGCTCTAACTAGACGTGTCTGAAGAGTGAATTTCAGAACAGCATCAAATACGAATCACACAGTGACGACAAAGAGTCAAATACAAATTAAGCACTGCTAGAATAGTTTTCGAGTACACTGATGACCATTTTCAAAACTGTTCCACAATTCTGTAATATTTTACTGGGAACAAATAGTCACAAAAGAACATTACGATTAACTTTCACTGACCGAAAAATGGTCAAGATATGTTAACTTATGTAAGCTCGCAGAAGCAGTGACGTACAGCTCACATGATACTTTGTACCTGCAAGCTTTATGCCCCCTTCCCATTCCCCCAGCGTAGGGTAGCAAATTGGGCATGTGCCTGGTTAACCTCCCTGCCTTTCTTTTTGTTGTTTATCCCTCCCTCCCCCCCTCCGCAAGCTGAAACACAGCGCTTAGGATAGCGTTCAAGATGGCACGTTTTCAGCACTTTTTAAACAATACAGGCATACAAATAAACAGTGTTTGCTCTTTTAATATCACGAATATAGCAAATCGAGAATACTACTTGAGCATATCAAATCGAGACTAAGCTATATAGATTGAGCGCAGGCAACCCGATCCAAAGGTCATTGCCATTGAGAATGCTTTTGCGTCAGCAGCAGTGAAGTTTTTCAGTAAAAAAAAAACAAAAAAAACTTCGTATGTGGTTAGTACATGATCCATAGCCCCGTAAAATGTTGGGCTACATATATCTTCGTAATCTGAAAATTAAAAAAAAGTGCTCAGAGATGTCCTAATTTGTTGATCATTGTGGTTTTTATGATAGCGCCCATTAATCGAAAAGTATTCGAAGTGTGTTTGGCACTTCGAATATGTGCTATTCTATCGAATAGAATAGAACTCTATTCCATTCTTTATTCGAGATGTTGAAATATTCGCTCGCCCCTATTTGTATTTGTAACCGACAGTTCGCAGTAACAAAAATAGATTAGACGTACAGGAGGTGGGAAGGGGGGGTCAAAAGTTTCTCAGGCCACGCTGCCATAGAAACACATACAATAATGGCTTGGAAATATGGACCATGTAGCCCTGTACAGTATTGCTCTAGCGCGATGCGAGATTCAACACACACGAGTTTGAGTTCCGGAAATCACACTAATTAACGACATAATGACTACTTGCTAGTATTATACGCCTAGCCTGTCACTAAAACCAAGCAGAGAGCAGCCGACTGGGGACGTGTGTGTGCGGCTATTTTCACTCGCATTTATGAGCTAACTACTAGATCGAAACTGGTGGCGCAATGACGAGATGAGGCACAAGACAAAAGAATAATCGAAAAGGAAGAAGCCAAACAAAGGAACGTGTCGCCTTGAACTGCTTCCCGCTCTCAGAAGCCGCTCGAATTCACGCGGAAGCGCTGAAACAAAAGACTGGCTTGGCGCTGGAAGGGAGAAACGTATCGCTTGACGAAGTGGCTTCTATTCTTGTGCCGGCAGACGAGTCGGTATTTCGTGCGTTAACTTTAGAATGCGCACTACAAGCTTAATAACCACGTTGTCTTATGTTCCTGTCTTCCTCCCCTTTCTCTCATTTAATCTCCACCTCCTCCCCTATCAATGTTCCTTGGGATTTTTACGTCCCGGCTACCGGAGAGCGGAATCACGCCTCTAGCTCAATAGATATTGCTTACAGCGGCGGTTTTCAATGTTCAAAAGCTCGGCTGCCGAAGCAGGTATGGCTGCATTCAGCGACTTTCACAATTACCTCCTTCACACGTATGTGTGCTACTCTCGTGTTTAAGCCTGACATTTCTTAATTTACACTCCATGTACAGGTATGTTATTGCTTCTCCAGCTTCAGGGAAGCGACGTCACCAAAAGGGATCAAGCTTGTGGTGTGTTGCTCAACATCAGAAGGGCGTTGCTTTTGACTTGGCCATGACATTGTGATGCAACAGGCTAATGACAGAAAACAACAACAACAACAACAACAACAGCAGCAAAAACAACAACAAAAACAACAACAACAACAACAACGACGACGACGACGACAAACAACAACAACAACAACAAACAATATTGCGAAGTGATGCTATCAATCGCGATTGCATTGAACACAAACCAAGTATCATTACATGCCACGCTTATGGGCATGAACACGCCCGTGGTTAGTTTACAAACTGTCCTACGAACAAACTAGAAATGCGTTCATATGTTCTCACTCTTACATTTCCTCAGAATCCTCGGAATCACTTCTAATTTTGGCCATACGCGCAAAGTGAGTAAGTTCAGTAAAGTTTAGAGCTGTGCGATGGTAGTTCATCTAAACGAATTTAGCAAGATTGCATGGAGACAAAACACGGAAGGAAGGCACAAAGAATAACTTGTTGTTGGGCGAGTTCTGAGTACATAGCATCTTGATTTTTTTGCTAAGAAAGACAAAAAACATCAAAGACAACAGGGTGTTTGCTTGGACATACAGGAGAGACGAAGACATGAGAGAAGACTGGAGGCACCTGTTCTGCCTCCTCTCATGTGTTCGTCTATTTCAGCGTGAAAATCAAGATGCTATGAAGTCACAAAAGCAGCGTCAAGTGCTGCTTTTGTGTCTTCCTCTTGTGTCTTGCCTCCGTGCGCTGTTTCGTCCTTTAAGATTAAGAAATTAATCCCCTCCGCTCAGGATCTATGCCTGAAGATAAGAATATTCTTCCTGATATACATTCTCCACGTACGAACCTCATACCGTCAAACACTTGGTGACCCCGCGCGTTCCAACCTAAATTCCCTGCACAACAGACCACTCGGACTGCCGTTAACAACAGATTCTTTCTCACTCACTCACTGCAACGCATGGTGTGTATGACGATGCGGGCATGGCAACGTTCTTTGTATTTCTTTTGACATGCCTACAGTTTATAACGTACGTCTCTCTCTCTTCCTCTCTGCGTCACTGTGGCGAGTATCGTCCGTGGAATCTGAGATAACTATTTCTGTGAACTGGACTGCTGGTTTATCTTAAATTACAGCGGTATCTGCTTCTCTTTTTCTTTTCTTCAGTATATGCAAGTGTTTCACTCTTAAGAAAAATAATAATCGTGGGGAGACAGAATGAAATGAAAAAGCGCGTATACGCGGTCTCATTACCTCTGCGAAGTGCAGTAAAGCCCAAGGGTAGCGCAGGCTAATACAGCCGACGAAACAAGGGTGAAGGTCGTCTTGTATTGATCATTTCTAATCGTGTTACATGCAACATGTACTGAATGGAAGTGTGACAAAAGAATACATAGTGCACATGTGGGGAGCTTGCTTTCATTTTCAGGAATAGGACGCCGGATAATGTCGGCTGTTTACTGCCTGGCTAATACAAACACGAAGCCCTCAATACAACATACATGTAACTTATAAAACGCTGCGAAAAATAATAAAGCGATACACGTACGCAGACAAGAAAACGGGAGAAAAAAATGCCGATTTTTCTATACAAGTTTTTTTCTTTTCTCGTTACAGCTACAGTAACGCACGCGCTTCCTTCCGAAAGCGTCTCGTACCACTCCTTCCTTGAACCGTCGAAATCGTCCGAAGATGGAATAGCTTTGATTAATAGGCGCTATGAAAAAGAGCGCCAAGCAATAATATTGCCAACTGAACTTTTAGTGCCGAAGCTCCTTATAGCGGCACCCGTTCGTCCCTTGTAGTCGTAGTAGTAGTCGTAGAGTGTAACCAGTCTTACGTTTTGACCTGCAAGGTGGTGCCAGTGGGAGATTTCTCCTGTGCGTTGTTGAACAATAAAAAATTCGTAGCGTGCGCGTTAAATAAAAGCTGAAGTCTCCTGTCTCTCATTCCCAATTAGCAGCCATTGGCATGCACATTGAGCACTATCTGACAAGAAAGGGTTGCTACGTTATACTCGCTGGGCCTAACCTCCTTGGTTTTAGAAAGGTTTAGCGAGCGTTGAGCCGCAGTGCCATGAATACAGTGAAGTAGTATATGCCATGAACTCAAGGTGGTTAAAGGTGGGAAGTACGTACAAAGCGCAAGCCGTAAGAAAGTAAAAGCCGAATTCTCCTGTCTCTCATTCCCCATTAGCAACCACTGGCATGTACATTGAGAAACATCTGACAAGAAAGGGTTGCTGCGTTATACTCACCGGGCGTAACCTCCTTCGTTTTAGAAAGGTTTAGCGAGCGTTGGGCCACAGTGCCGTGAATACAGTGAACTAGTATATACCATGAACTCGAGGTGGTTAAAGGTGGGAAATAGACACGAAGCGCAAGCCGTAGGAAAGTGTGCGTTGTGCCCCCTCTCGTTTACTCCTTGGAATGTCCGCTGAATGGCGGTGCTCCTATATGGGGACTATATGATGAAAAGATGCGAGATGGTGGTACTTGGAGTGTTGACTAGATGGACGAACGGACACATAGACAGATGAATGGACGGACTCACAGATGGCTGCACCGACGGATGGACGCATAGACGGACGCAGGGGCGGATGCATGGACGAACGCAGGGACGGACGCATAGATGGATGTGCGGACGCACGAACAGACGCACGCATGCACGGGCGAATGGACGCACGGACGGTCACATAGACGGATGCATGGACGGACGGAAGCAAGAACGAATGGACGGACGGATGCTTCGCCCCACTCTCCATCATTTACTCCGTGGATATGCTGCCATTTCTTTTTACTCAACATGGGGCACAGCAGCAGAGATGCTAAAACATAGAAAAAAAATACAAACAGGCATTGCAGTGGTGGTCTAGTGGCCAAGGTGCACGGCTGCTGACCCACAGGTTGCGCGATCGAATCCCGGCTGCAGCGGCTGCATTTCTGATTGAGGCGGAAATGTTGTAGGCCTGTGTGCTCATATTTGGGTGCATGTTAGAGAACCCCAGGTGGTCGAAATTTCCGGAGCCCTCCACTATGGCTTCTCTGATAATCATCAAGTTGTTTTGGGACGTTAAACCTCACATATTAATCAATCAAGCAAAAAATACAAACAGGTAATCCGTCTTTTATGCGTATACGTCGTACGCATCTGACCGTCTCTGGTCACCCCTTTGAAGGTGGCATCCAGACTCCTACATGGCAGACACACCTCGTCAGAACTTTGACTCAGCGTCAAAAAGCACTTAACACGCCAAAAAGTGCACAACTGACGTAACGAAATAAGTACCTCCTTCAGCAGAGCTGCGCGAACGCATTCCCCCCCCCCCCCTTACAATTCCACATGCATCTGCTTGCGAACTGCCGCAGGTTCGCTTTAAGGTGAGTCTCGCTTCCGTTTGAACAACGAGCGACGCTGTATAGAGTGTGTGTGCGCGCAGGCTGGCTTGGGGCTCTCCTCACTGCGCTGTACAGAGAAAGCAGGCGTTTTCGCACATACGTGTACAGGGCGCTTGCCGTAAGTCCTCTCCGCCTACTGGCCTTTGTGTGTCTTCTCGCTTCCGTTCTCGTCAGATTGTTATGTTTACTTGGGCCCTATCTGGAGCACTTATTTTCTGTTTCTTTTTTTAGAGGGGGGGCAGTACGCAGACAGTGCGAGTATTTGCAATACTTATCTCACCTTTATTTTTGCCTTTGCTTTGCTCATAGATTTCGCAGGTTTTAAAGTAGACAGCGGCTGAGTAGGTGTGTGTCAATCGATGAATATGAGAAGGTGACGTAGCCTACCTTGCCATATTTTTAATCTATATATAAAACACGGATACCTGATGAACAGCAGTCAAAACAATGAAGAGGAGGATACTGACATAGGCAGGATGGTTAACTTGAATTTTGGACTTTCGAGCTTTTCTAACCTGGTTAGCACTTCGGTGATGGCCACATTTGGTGAATGTAGAAGTGTTTTACGCGAAAGAAAGACAGAGAATAAAGGAAATGTGCAGCGATATGTTACGTCACGAATGACTTTATGTACCCACTGTGAATTAAAAAAAATTAATGTGCACGTTACCCACGCAATCGCCAGATATTCTAGAAAAGTCGACATAGAAATGCTTGCGCGCAAAAAAAAAAGAGAAAACGATAGTACGTAATATCTAGCCTTCACTTTAGCAGAACCTCTGATGCGGGGTGCGCGTGTAGCAACCAAGGAGCTTTAAAAAAAATAGCAACCTAGCGGGCGTGTTCGACGATGCGTTTAATATTTACTACCGGCGTCATTGCTTCCGCGATGCCTTGACCCGCTGCCATCTTTGTGTGCTTCCTTTTTTTCTTTATTGCTTCCTTTTCTCATCATCCGGTTGAACTAGAATGCAGCGAGATGCACGATACTGCGTTGTTATTGATGTTACGCAAGGAGTGCAGCTCGTAAAGAGTAGAGTTCTCGCAAACGCTGTTCTGCTAAACCAACGCGCACGTGCATATTCAGCCCGTGCGTTGCAGACTGTTGAAAGGCAGGTTATTCCCATCAATTGTAACCATCGATGGGGGTTCATAGTTCCAGACCAGCACGCATTTGGCCTGGTTGACTCATCATGGAAGTAGGAGCAGCGTTGAGGGACGGGAGATGTCGTACGTCCCCCACGTATGTTCATTCTTATGTGTGATTCATATGCGCATGCAGTTTCTACTGAACGCATAATTGTAATCATATATGTGTGCACAGTGAAAAAAAAAATCACAGAATATCCACGGAATGAATGATGATGAGTGGGGCGAAGCGTCCATCGGTGCATCCGTCTGTGCAAGCGTCCATCAGTCCGTACGTGCGTGCGTGCGTGCGTGCGTGCGTGCGTCTGTCTGTCTGTCTGTCTGTCTGTCTGTCTGTCTGTCTGTCTGTCTGTCTGTCTGTCTGTCTGTCTGTCTGTCTGTCTGTCTGCCTGCCTGCCTGCCTGCCTGCCTGCCTGTCTGCCTGCCTGCCTGCCTGCCTGCCTGCCTGCCTGCCTGCCTGCCTGTCTGTCTGTCTGTCTGTCTGTCTGTCTGTCTGTCTGTCTGTCTGTCTGTCTGTCTGTCTGTCTGTGTATATGCTGTGCTCGCTACGCCGGAGGGACACGGAACTGCCCTAGACCATAAGGAGCTTTGCCCCTAAAAGAGCGCCCCTCCCTCTAACCCCTCAAATACCTCCTCTTTGCACTGCGATTTGATCATGAGGTTCTTAGTGTGACTCCATAATCATAAGGACCTTTGTTGACCATAGAGACCTCAGTAGAGAAATGTGTGGGGGGAGGGGTTCTCTCAATCCCTTAATGAAGAACACTGAGCAAGCTTACGAATAGAACGTTAGTACATCTCTAGATGACGTCTTGTGAAGATGAGGAAGTTCATGCATGTTCTAGCTTCATGAGTGTTGTTCGTCTTTGTCGAGGATGCTGAATATTTAAATGAGTCCGAAGGTAGTAAGCACTCACTAATCGCCCTTCCCCTTTCTTGTTTTGTTTCCCTCTTTACTGCGATTCTACATGAACGCAGTCGGAAATAACTACAAGGTTGTTCTGTAAATAACCACCACGCTGTTCTGGCTATAGTATGACTTGCTCGCGTGCCTAGATAGCCGAGGTACTTTTGACGTTCGTTTTCGGATTGTTGATACAGGGATTGGTATCAAAGAAAATAATTTACCACCTAGAATTCTTTTCTTTATTTCTTTCACTTTCTCTCTACTCGTTCTCTTACTCATCGAAGTTCAATCCCATACCGGAGAAATCGGCGCACGTGTTATGGTAGCATTACAGGAGATGAAGAAGACGATGGAGAGGAGAAAAAAGGGGCGAAGATAGCACGTGCCGGCTAATGGTGATAGCTTTTATTTGTGGACTGCCCTGCCATGGTGGTCTGGCGGCTAAGGTACTCGGCTGCTGACCCGCAGGTCGCGGGATCAAATCCCAGCTTCGACGGCTGCATTTCCGATGGAGGCGGAAATGTTCCATGCCCGTGTGCTCAGATTTGGGTGCGCGCTTAAGAACCCCAGGTGGTAGAAATTTCCGGAGCCCTCCACTGCGGCGTCTCTCATAATCACATGGTGGTTTTGGAATGTTAAACCCCACATAAAAAAGGGAATGAATTCATTCTATAACCTCACGCTCAAAGTGGCACTGCCACCGTCCTCGTTACGAACAGCGTTGCCAACGCGCGCATCGCGAGAGATTTCGTGAGCATCTCTCCTCTTATTGGGAGCGCACGACCTTTCTATTCACCAAGTATGAATGTACAGTCACTCGGCCCTGCGCGCGACGTGGTCCTCCACGTATGTTTGCGAACTGGTACTTTCCGAGCGCCCGCATCAGGAGTCCCCCTTTTATCTTTTCTTTTCATGGCCTCGTTAATGAGAGAGAGGAGACCGTTTCCGCATGGCCGTGGAAAGGAGGTGGGGCCGGCATTCGGTGGTCGCCGTCGGCGCCACGCACGGAGACATTAACAGACGCAAATGAAATGATGCGCGTCCTTGCCTCCATTTTCCTCGTGTTCAGAAACACACAAAAATAAACATTCACGGTGGTCGGGGTGGTGCGAACGAGTGGGTTCGGAGGGTAATGTCGTACGCGAAGGTTGTTCTCGGAGTTGACCTCATTCGCTTGCTCACTTTACACGTGAGTGTTGCCTGGACGGCGTCGGAGGAGGGTGCTGTTGTTGTTTAAACGTCGTTGTTATTGTTGTCGCTTATCTCTGGAGGGCGCTCAAGCGAGCTACTCGGTTGCCTGCCTTCGCGATGGTGCTGGCCTGCTCTTCGCTCCGGTGAGCATTGCGTAACGCGAAAGAGCCGTTCCCTTTGCGTCTCGGAGAGTCTGCTGCGGAGGATATGGCAAAGGAGCGAATGTTTGGGGTGCACGCACGCAGTGCTTAATACGCACCACGCATGTCATTGAGATTGCGCGATGCAGCTCGCGGGATGGCGTTTTCGGTCGCGTGCCAGCTATAGTTTGGTAGAGCATTCTTTCGGTTGCATACACAGCAACGAGTGCCATAGAAGTGGGGGAAAATGTGACCATTTCCGGACATTACAAAAAAGAAACAGAAAAGCCGCAGGCAACCCTAATCCTTGAGTTAGGTGTCTGGCCAAGCTCTCACACATTGTGTGCCCTGTTGCATTCGTTGGTTTAATCTAATGTTTCACCCCACATTTGAAACGGATCTCAGAGGTCACTTAGAAAGAAGGATATATGGATCTTCTCCATCATCTGCGGCAGATATGCATGTACGTCGATGTCATATATGTCATTCTGTTGAACTACACATAACTGTCATTGCGTTGTTTCATATGAGCGCACCGTGAATTGCCACGAGGCTTTACACCATGCTGCATGTACAACAATGAGGTGGTTTCGGGGAGGTCCACGCAAAACAGTTGTTTTCGTCGTGAGGATATGATATAGATAAGGACTATACTGCCTGAACAGGGAACTAATGTAAAAAAACACAGCATATTCATCAAGTGAATGATGGCGAGGGGGCGAAGCTCATGATTTATTGATATGTGGGGTTTAACGTCCCAAAACCACCCTATGATTACGAGAGACGCCGTAGTGGAGGGCTCCGGAAATATTGACCACCTGGGGTTCTTTAACGCGCACCCAAATCTGAGCACACGCGCCTACAGCACTTTCGCCTCTATCGAAAATGCAGCCATCGCAGCCGTGATTCGATCCCGTGACCTGCGGGTCGGCAGCCGAGTACCTTAGCCACTAGACAACTGCTGCGGGGGAAGCTCATGAGGATCATTTATCTCCGTACATTGCCCACTCCATCATGCAAAAACGTGAGAACACGTGTGTAGAGTATACACAAAGTTGTTTATTAATTAATCACAATGCGCATATAGTGTTAAGATGTACTTATTGATATTCATATGGACATCCATATAAATATGTTTATGGTTATGGATATTCATATGCATATAGATATTCACTTGGGCATTCATGGGGATATCATATGAATATGGATATCCACAGCGCGTCACGCCAATCAACAGGGGACGTGGCTAGCTTCGCCTCTAAAACGTAACATGCCGTCGCAATATTTTATTTTGAGAAGCGCCGGCACTCCTGTCTGTGATTGTCACGTTTTAATGCATTACACGGAACCAAACCGGAATCTTGTACGCGTTTACTCTTCGTTCGGGTTCGGAACGTTTTGCTTAAACTCGCGAGCTTGGCCAGACGCCAGCATTCATTGGCCAACAGCTGGTTTCTAGTGATGCCATATATATTTCGCGTTGAACGAAGAGGTCTGTCTAAGGTGATGAAAAAGCAGTAAAATAAAGTAAAACCAATAACACTTGTTTTGCCAGATTTGCAGGCATGCGTAGCACTCACCAAATTACAAAAAGTGCGTCTTTACTTTTTAATGAAATGCTGCATGTTCATTTGCTTTGTTCTGAGAACTAGTTGCCCCCATAAATTTATTTATGTGTTGATTCTCTCACCAGCCACCTGTTTTTTTTCTGATTACCTACGGTGTGTCTGGACACTTTGCTCTAATGTTGAGGAAATTATGATTATCATCATCGTTATCATGATGCGACATCACGGCAGAGCACAAAAGGAACCGCAATCATCACTACAAATTCTTCAAATTTTTATCTTTTGGGGCCAGTATACTGAGATACTGGCTCAGAGGTGTTTTCTTCGCCATTCAGGAATTTATCATTGAATATATAAAAACATCTCTGTAATATTTTGCTGGCTTTATGTATTTCATTACCAATAATTAGCAACCAAAACAGATATGTTATTTAAATGCGACATCTAGGAGTGTAAAATGCACTCCCTAACTATGCGAAAACCCTGCATTCGATATGACCCGTTATCTGTAGACGACCACACGCAGCAACAACATCTGAGGCTGTGTTCTAATTCTTAGACAGCACGCAGACAGTCTACGAAGACTGCTTAGAAGACAGCATCGAGCCGATGCTGCCCGAAAAATGGAACACATTTAGACTGCTTTTACGCGACAATGTGCCCCTTCGCATCTAGAAGAAAAAGCTAAATTGAACAAACGTAACAGTTGTATTTTCTGGCTTATTTCGTGTTGAAATTAAAAACAAATAAACGTTACGCACATTGAACTTCTAAGAAGCGTCAGCTTGTGTGCAGATGACCATTCCGGCGAGATTTCATCTATCTGAGCAATTTGCTGAGTCGCCATCTTGTTTAGACAGCAAAGTAGCCTGCATCGTATATGACTACAATGCGGTCTTCTCGGAGCTGTCTATTTTGTCGGCTACGTGAGAATCGGAATGGGACTTAAGATGGCCACCGTCCATTTAGCTGTCTATTTAGCCGTCTACGGTGAGTATTGGAACGCAGCCTGAATGTTAAGTTGACGATGCCTTGACCAGTTTATCTTGATGGGTATGTGCCATATTGCTGAGGAAACAAACAATCACGCACAGACTTGCGGCCAATCACTCGTGTGGGGATTTAACAATCATCCGCGGAGCATCATCATCATCAATCACGCGCCAAGAAGCTCGTTCGACACGGGTGCACGTATCTCGCACTCTGACCGGCTTAGATGGAAATGAAACCCGACGCCAACGCTCATCGCGAGAGGAAAGGCATCGTCACGAGCAACGAGCCGCGAACAGCTACCGTGGTGAATAGCCAGCAAGACGTCGTCCTGACGCAGCCCAGCCCGGCCGTGTCCACGTCGCTCGAAAGAGGCGACCGTAGACTGATTCCCGCTGTCGCTCTTCTCGCCACGTTCGCCGGCTTCGTGTGCTTGGCGACCATGGCGTACGCCTTCCTGCGACCGAAGCCTCTGGTGGCACAACCTGAATGCGACAGCGACGACTGCTTCCAGCACGCGTACATGCTCATCTTTGGCCTCAACCGAAGCACTGACCCGTGCGCCGACTTCGGCGAGTACGTGTGTTCTGCCTGGTTCACCACGTCCATCTATTCGTTCAACACGCAACAGGATCGCTGGTATAAATGGATCCAGGAGTCGGGTCGACTTCTGGGATCGCTGCGCATGCACCGCACGAACGAAGCCATAGCCAAAGCCATAGCGTTTTTCAATCTCTGCCTCAAGGTCAATGCGATCTCGTCACCGGACAACGTAAGGATTCTGCAGCGGTTTCTAAAGGAAAGAAAGATCGCGTCACCTGTTGGTGAAACAGCGAGGCAGCCCCTAGCCCACCCGCTTGACGTCCTACTCGACTTGTCCATCAACTGGCAGATGCCATTCTGGTTCAACGTGCGTGTTCTCAGGACTAATGGCAGCGCGCTTGGAATCCTCGTGAGTCCTGGTCATTACGAGGTCTTCTGGGAGATAGCCGTGGAGAAGTTCATCACAGAACCCGATTTCGAAGAGCCTGGAGAAGTGACCAAAGCTGGCATCGCCAACGCTACGGGTGACTTTTTCGTGGACAGCGCTATATTGTCGGAGCTGAGAAAGGCCGTCATCAGCCCGCCAAAATCGCAGCCCGTGGCCGTCCGCATCAACGAAATTTCCGGCCTCACACCAATCGTGACGTCCGGGCAGTGGCTCGAGTTTCTCAGGAAGCACCTGGAGCCCACTTTCGCTGTCACCGGCGAATCTCAGATATTGCTGCAAGACCAATCCTTGCTAGTTACCGTGAATAGACTGCTCGAAAAATACGAGCACAGTGACATCTTGGCGCACATTGGTCGACTAGTGAACCGAACTGTCGGAAACGTAATTACCAGGAAGATGCCGAGCCCGGCATACGACGAATATGCCTCGATCTCGCCTCTGACAAACGTCAGCTACCCCTGCGAAGTCCTAGTCGAAGACACGTTCAGACTGCCGATCGCCGCACAACACATTGCGAAGAGGAAGCTGAACCTCCACCGTGCCGCCATCGACGACCTCATCGGTGATGTCATGAGAGCCACCATTTCGCTCGTGAGCGCCAGTGACTGGATGAGTGCCGATTCGAAGCACGAGGCTATCAAGAGAGTACAAGACACGGCCATTCAACTCTGGCCTCGCGAGCCACTAATCCACGACGAGGATGCACTCAATAGTCTGTACGGGACCTTTCCAACTGGCGGCGATATCTACTTCGACCAGCTGCTGCTGGTTCGAAAGGCAACGCGTGAGGTGCTGGGAACGCCAGCGTACGCGGATTTGCAGGGCATACCTCACGGCGGTCGGGATCCGTACATCACCTACGACGCATTCAGCAATTCCATCAACTTGGCCGTGGGCGCTGTGCTTCCTCCGCTGTTTTACCCGAGCGCCACCAAGAGCATCAACTACGGGGGCACAGCATCTCTGCTTGCGCCCCTGGTCGTAGGCTTGCTCAACACATCCTCGGTGGCTGCTAACATGACTGGGTGGGCGGTGACCAATGGCGACCCGTTCCCTACGCGAGCCGCGTGCAGCGTCTCCGTAGAAAATCACGACGCTTACCCGGATGTCGCTGCCATCGAAGTCGCCTACAGGGCCTACCAGGACGCCCTCGAGCACGATGGCGTGTCACACGACATTCGAATACGCTCGCTCGAGGAATTTTCGGGCGAGCAGATTTTCTTCATGACTCTCTGTTACAATACGTGTAGATTAGAGCGTGGCACTAAAACTTCCAAGGCTTGCAATGCACTGCGAGACTTCGAGCCGTTCGCCGCAGCATTCAAGTGTCCCAAAGGCTCGTTCATGAATCCGGAAAAGAAGTGCGGCTTTTTTCATTAGATGTACGCGCAGCACATTTAGCTTTTATCATTAGATGTACGCGCAGCACATTTCGGATGGCGTACACACGATAACAGGACTGCCGATCTGAATAAGCTTGCATAATTAAATGTGAACGGTTGTGTGCAACTTTACTGTGCAAGTTATTCCAAATCTTGCATGATTTTTCGGAGTACAGGCTATGTTGGCGAAAACAGAATTTTTTTATTGTAGGCAAAAGCAGTGCTGAAAAGATGAAAAAAAAGAAAAACAACAAGAAGTGTTTCTAACAACTGATTTTATTGAAACCAAAAAAAAATACCAAAACGGTGAATGAGGAAGGATGGCGTACAAAGGTGAGGACACTGAAGGCCAACTGCGCATAATCCTACAGTGGTTCTGTCAATGCCATCAAACACGTGCATCTATCATATTCAATATATACGTTTTTGTTTATTTCTTCTTCGTACCTGCTTTAAAAAGTTATCTCTTCAAATTATCAAGTTATCTTTTCATCCACTTTTCTTTCTTCACATTTACTATACAGTAGCTCGTAATAACATTCCTTTTTTTTACTTCGAAAGGTTGCACCTATGCAAGTAATTTTCCTTGTCATTATTGTGTGCTCATTTATATTGCGAGTCATGCGAATGCCGGTTGTTTGCCATTTTACAGCGAGAGCTGTCTTGAGATCAAAACAAGAGTCATTTTTGGCGCCGTAGTTGCCGCCGCTGGTGCCCGTAAGCACTGTAGTGCGAAATAAGCAAAAAAAAATCACATATACGGAGGGAATGATGATTGGTGGGACGAAGCGTTCGTCGTCCACCCGTGCTTTCGTCCACCCATTCGTTCTTGTTTCCGTCCGTCCATGCGTCCATCCGTGCGTCCATCCGTATGTCCATTCTTCAATCTGTACGACCGTCTGTTTGCGCGTCTGTTCATGCCACCGTCCCTCTGTCTGTCTGTCCCCCTGTCTGTCTGTCTGTCTGTCTGTCTGTCTGTCTGTCTGTCTGTCTGTCTGTCTGTCTGTCTGTCTGTCTGTCTGTCTGTCTGTCTGTCTGTCTGTCCATCCGTCCCTCTGTCTGTCTGTACGTCCGTCAATCTGTAGTCTATCTGTATGTCCATACGTCCGTCCGTCTATCTAGTGAACACACCAAGTACAGCCGTCTCACATCTTTTTATCATATATTCATCATATACAAGGTCGCCATGCAGCGGACATTCTAAGGACCACTCTGTGGCGTATTTGCCAACGATGGCTACATACACCATCGGAGGATGGACAGATCTACACCCTAAGGAGCTTCGCCCCTAAAAGGACAGACAGATGGACGGGCGTATGGACGTATGGAAAGGGAGACGTATGGATCCCTTTCCAAAGGGATAGACTGATGGTAGGATGCACGGATGTAGGGACGGATGGACAGATGGATGGACGGATGGATGGATAAGTGGACGGTGTACGGACATGCATGGACGTGTGTGAAACGTGAATCGTGGTTGCAGCGCTATCTAATCTTATAATTAGTACATACGTACTCCTATTAAATAGACGTCGATTGATTGATTGATATGGGGGTTGAACGTCCCAAAACCACCATTAGGTTATGAGAGACGCCATAGTGAAGGGCTCCGGAAATTTCGGCCACCTGGGGTTCTTTAACGTGCACCCAAATCTTAGCACACGGGCGTACAACATTTCCGCCTCCATTCGGAAATGCAGCCACCGCGGCCGGGATTCGAACCCGCGACCTGCGGGTCAGCAGCCGAGTGAGTACCTTAGCCGCTACACCACCGCGGTGGGGCTATTTTATAGACGTCACGTAGGGCTAAAGACAGTTGTAGTCAAGCGCCATCATTCGCTGAAGCTCATCTATCTAGCTGTGTCCAGTGCCGCATCCTCGCTGGCACAAGCGCTACATATCAGCTTACCGCTTCTGGTGTTGTTCATACCCATGTTGCTTGTTGGCTTCGTTACGCAACAGTAAACATGCGACTGTTCAACATATGTCTGTGCGTACGACATTTGTACTTGCTTTCAACGTGATTTAGTAACGTATCGCTCAATGTAAATATTTCAACACAGTCACCTTCCCTCCTTATGCTTCGCATAACATCGATTCCCAAGGTATGTGGGATCTGCCGAATTTTTCGTTTTGTTAGATCTTCTTTTTGCCAAGGTACTTTATGCCTTAGACATAATAATTTCCCCTTAAAAAATTACCAGATCCCACGTACAGTGGGAACCGATGATATGCGAAGCATGAATGAGAAATATGTCACTTTAAAATCAGCACAACTTTACGAGGCGGAGGTAAATGATGCCGTACATGGCTTCCATGTCATGATTATCATGTTTGGATGTGCCGTTTACCTTTGTCATCTATTTAAGCCACTTGATGCCAAATTTAGTATATGTGATGATGATGATATCTGGGGTTTAACGTCCCAAAACCACCATATAATTATGAGAGACGCTGTAGTGGAGGGCTCCGGAAATTTCGACCACTTGGGGTTTTTTAACGTGCACCCAAATCTTAGCACACGGGCCTACATTTCCACCTCCATCCGGGAATGCAGCCACCGCGGCTGGGATTCGAACCCGCGACTTGCGGGTCAGCAGCCGAGTACGTTAACCGCTAGACCACCGCGGTGGGGCAAACTTAGTTTATGTCGAGCTAGCGAAACGACCGCTAGCACGCTATGAGTGTGGTACGTTGTCGTGTTCTTACATGACACGCGTGTCAGGATTATTATGTTTGCACCAGTCATATATTTAGTCATCCATTGACGTCACGTAACACCAAATTTGGTATATGTGGAGCTAGCAAAACGGCCATGAGTGCATCAAGAAGTGCCCAATAAACTCCAATGTAGCATTGACGTGCGCTTACGCTGGGCACAGCGACGGTACGTTAGAAAAACGCGAGCACTCTATAGTCTGACGCCAGGCGCGACCAGCATCCGTCGGCGCGGCCCGATGGCAACAGGCGCGAAAAGTGACATACTGCATTTCGCGCCGATGCCATAGAGAACATTACTCTATACCGATGCGTTACCCAGACAACACTGCGTCTCCCTCTTTTCGTGATGGAGGGACGCCAGACTCGCTGAAACGCGCATGTGTCAAAGCAACGCAGCACGGCGCGCGCCTGCGAGTATATGGCAGGACCGGCGCCTGGCGTGGCAACGCCGGCGTGACGCGACGAAATGAACGCCGGCTAGCACGTGCACCGCATCATGTCGAAATCTATTGGCGCCTTGACTGTGGCATGTAGTCATGTTCTCACATGACACGCATCTCATTATTATGCTTGCACAAGTCACATACCTTCGTCATCCATTGGCGTCACGTAATACCAAATTTGGCATATGTGAAGCTAGCGAGACAGCCGCGAGCGCAACATGAGTGTGGCATGTAGTCATGTTGTTCCATGACACGCATCTCATGATTATCGTGTTTGCACCAGTCACATACCTTCGTCATCCATTCACGTACCGTAATACAAAATTTGGTATATGTGACGCTAGCGAAACGGCCGCGAGCGCTTCGGGCGTGGCATGTAGTCATGTTACATGACACGCATGTCATGAATTTCATGTTAAGGTCTGTTGCTTGTGTTCGCCATAAAATCATGTCATACCATACTAGTTTTGCAACATGTCATGTGAAAGAAACTACCGCAAGAGCTGCCGGACCATGAAATGTAAACCATGACATTCATGACATACATGTCACGATTTTCATGTTATAACTAGTCAAATAAGTTCTTCATAAAGTCTTGTTATGCCGCACCATGTTTGGTATCGATACCATTAGCGAAACGGCCAGGGGAGTTATAAGTCGTAGGCGGCTAGATAGATAGATAGATAGATAGATAGATAGATAGATAGATAGATAGATAGATAGATAGATAGATAGATAGATAGATAGATAGATAAAGAGATAGATAGATAGAAATATACATATATAGATAGATAGATAGATACGCTCAATGTCGCCGAAGTTGCTAAGAAATCCTTCGCATTTAAAAAAAACCGATGTCAAAATCAAATCCAGCCCCTTTTAGCAGAATCACCACGAAAGCTATAGTTCCTAGACTTATTCATCGAAGAGGGAGTGCCTGCTTTTTGGCATATTGCATGGGAGTACGAAGACTCATTGTCACTGCAGTGTATCTTCTTGTAGTTAACGCATATTCACCACAGTACAGAAACAAATTTCACGGTACCCAAGATGCGAGGAGCATATCTACTATTTGTGTCAGCACTGGCATTGCCTTGTTTACTATCATGCCTTGTTTACCTAAATGACGTGTTCTTTCGGGACATGTTCGAACAGCATGTCAAACCCCTTCAGACAGTACTTTAGGCAACTCTGACAGCCGGAATCAATCTCTCGCACGAGAAATGTAATCAGCCTTCGAGTGATAGAGTATGGCGTCAGGGTCATTCAGGAGCTTGGATGCAAATACATTGAAGCTGATGGTCTCTCACGCGCAGCTGTTCAAGGGCTAAAGTGCTTGCAGAGGACGACACCTTTCTTTCTGCCATATCAGCAACCGACTTGGCTCAGAAACAGCGCAACGACATGGAGCTTAGCTGGCGCATTGAATACATGGAATAGCGCACGTCCAGTCTATCTAGAATTTGCAAGCACTCTCTCCTATTGTCTCTGAGATGGAACTCTTTATAAGAAGAATGTCGACCGTACACAATCTACGTAAAAGCTAGTTCTTCCTTTCGGAGCGATATTTTACGTGCGTGTCACGCCGAACTATCCCCCACACACCTTGACTACCAAGGACGGTGCCAGGACTTTTTCACCGGGGAGGCGAAGGCACCCAAGTTCGTCGAGGGGGCCAGGAAGGCGAGTAACTCATACATTCTTTTTCGACAATATTTGATCATGAAGGGTATAGGCAGGGAGGGGCAGATGAAATTGTGGTGGGGGCGCTCCCCCCCTCCCGTACCCCTTGCTAGCGCCGCCCTTGTCAGCTGTCGATTGGAACGGATCCGCCAGTCCAACTAGTGTCCATGTATCGCAAATACAAATAATGTAAAGCAGTACGTTCGCTCATGTCGTGGCGGCCAACGACTTAAGACTCTCCAACCTGTAGATCTTCAAGACTGCTACAACGGCAGACGGCCAGAGATGAATGACTTATTATTCTGTACATTGCGGACAAGTAAGCCGTACCTCCGTGTGCGCTGCTCTGCTCGGGAGCAGACTTTAATGATGTCAACTTTCATGCGTGTGAGTGATGCACTGCAGCACCACTGATACATGGTGGCTAAAGGATATAGCCCTACAGGACAAGGTGTAACCGGTGCCACATGCATGTGCTAGCGTCTCCTCTATATTCATTAAAAAAGATAAAAATGAAAGAAGGACAGACAGATTGCACAATGTCCTAGTATAACACCCAGAACCACACCACCAAGGTGCCAGGCGAGCATCGGGAAATGACCTAGACGAAATGTTTCGTCAAGGCCAAGTGCATTGTCCAGCCTCCGGCGGTGACGTCTAGCCTGAGCCGAGGTGCGCAGTCAAGGCTACGTGTAACGGAGCAGGGGCACCTTGGCACACGCATGTAGTTATTGCTAATTGTGCTCATTGTGAACGCGCGCCACGCGCCTTAACGTCTGGCTTCCGGGGTGCTCTCCGCAGTGGATGGCTGCTGCGAGGCTACGACCACACAGATCGTATACTGTACGTATTTCAAATCAGACAATGGCGCTGATGCCTGTATCAAAAGCCGTGTGGTGTTCAAGCTGCAGCCGCTTATGTTCGTGATTGTTTGCCACGTTTGGATAGCAGACATGAGGAAAAGCATTTCAGAGCACATACGCTGCGTCGGAAATGGGACCTTCATTTGTGTACTTGTCGCGTAACGTCGTTTGGAAGCATCCTATAGTTGCCTCTTTTTAGGAGCAAAGCTCCTAAAACTCCGCCGCGGTGGTCTCTAAGATACTCGGCTGCTGACCCGCAGGTCGCGGGTTTGAATCCCGGCTGCGGCGGCTGCATTTTCGATGTAGGCGGAATTGTTGTAGGCCCGTGTGCTCAGATTTGGGTGCACGTTAAAGAACCAACCCTAGGTGGTCGAAATTTCCGGAGCCCTCCACTACGGCGTCTCTCATAATCATATGGTGGTTTTGGGACGTTAAACCTCCCATATCAATCAATCAATCAGCAAAGCTCCTCAAGGCGTGGGCTCAGCGTCCCGTCGTAATCGTATGTAGTCCCCTTTCCTTAGTTCTTTAACCGGCCATAGAGGGTGGTACTTGTACATATAACGAAAGTTATATACGCTGAAAAATGCTAATGGTACGATACTAGAGGACGTTACTTGTAGTATGATCAATAATAAAAATCGCAGCATGTCCATGGAGTGAATGGTGATGAGTTAGACGAAGCGTTCATCAGTTCGACCGCGCTTACATCCATCCATTCGTTCTCGCTTCCGTCCATTCATCCGTCTGTGCGTCCGTCCGTCAGTTCATTGTGCGTCCATCCGTGCATCCATTCATGCGTCCATTCCTCCGTTCGTCCTCGCGTGCATCCATCCGTGCGTCCCTCCGAGCCTCCATCTGTGCGTCCGTCCTTGCGTCCGATTGTCCATCCATCCGTCCGTCTATCTGTGCGTCCGTTCATTCATGCATCCGCCCATGCGTCCGTTCGTCCTCTCGTGCGTTCACCCTGCGCTCGTTCATGCGCCCGTCCATCCGTGCGATGCAGACAGACAGACGGACAGATGACGGACGGACACGGCCAGCGGACGATTCATGGTTCGCCGATAAAAAGCTTGATACGCGCAAGGCTGCGGCGGCTCACGCTCATATACGGAACCCCGATGTGCGAGCGTGTGAGAAAACAGGAATGACGTCACACGAAGGCGTTGGCGATCACGTGTTTGTCGACGACGCCGTACGCTAGGGGGCGCGGTGTGTGTAGTTGAATGAAATAGGGAGCCTTCATGTGCGCGCGTCTCCGTGTTTTAGGGTGGTGACAACTCCGATCATGGTTGCTTACAACTGGCTAAAACGGCCCCCATACTTGATGGGCCGCCATGTTGGTTCTGAGTGGTCGCTCATTTACATTGACGGCAGCGTGGGTTTCAACGAGAAGAGGGTTTTTTTTTGTATAGCAAGTGCTGAAGGCTGAAGGGTTGTTTTTCTGAAGTTAGCCGTGGTTTGGCAGAACAGGAAAGACACTGTTCGCGACTTCGAGTTTGTATAAAATACTGTTGAAAACAGTTCGTTTCTCCCACTTGGTAGACTCACTGCATTGGCGGAGTGAGGTTATTTAGGGAGCATTATTTGCGAGGGGTAGAACCTCGATGTCACTATGAATGGACTTCAATGTCTGCGCGCCATTCATGAAGCATATTTACCTTAGCACTGCAAATACCTCAAAGGCCTCTTAGTGCAAGGCTCGAAACCGTGCTGTTTATATGATGGAACTCGTAACGACCCGGAAGGCAGAACAAACAACCGGGTATCTCGCGATGTTCTCTGTAAACCGAATAGCTCAGCTAGCCTGCTTCTCATACCCTAAATATTGCGTTTCTCCGTAATATAATTTCCTACAGCAAGTTTAGTTCCTGCGAACGAATCTGTACAATGACTGCTTAAAAACCTTATAAGATGTAAGCATTGCCCGAAAAAAGTAGGGCATTCAATCAGATTACACCGCCTTCCCCCTATGCCCACAAGCCTGTATATTAGGCTAGAAGAAAAGCAAAAGGGAGCAACGGTGGACAAATCAAGATTTTTCAGGTCAGATTTTATTGCAAACAGCATCCAAACGGCATCCGGCCTTGTGTCTTCGAACCATCCTGCCTCCTTTGCTGGAAGCTTGTGTCCTCGCAGTGGGCCTAGAGTAAAGCAATAAGACGAAAAATCACACACGGCTCCGACCACATATACGGAGTTCATACACATTTTCTCTACAAGCACTAAATAAAAGCAGAGTTTACAATATCAAATCATCTGTGAGTCAGGTTATGAAACAAAAGGACGACACAAATAACGATGCACCACATAGGGCATATATGAGTTATGGGCTGTCAACCGACTTGCTTAGTGCACATATACTGCTCCATTCAGGACCGACAGATAGACAGAAGGATGGACGGACACGAACAGTAAATCTGTTGCTTTCTGTGTCATTAAAGAGAAGTCCTGTTTGCAATTATTGAGCGAGTTTCGGTGTGGTTGTGCGTGTCATTGAAGCGAAGAACGAATACCCCATGGCAAGCCACACAAAAAGTTAGTTGCGTTGCAACTGTGCAAGACAAGCGCCTACAGGGAACGCGTTCATCGGCTCGTCTGTCTACCTCTCCAAATGCCCTTCCTCAGCAACCGAGGTAAAATTGCAGGAATGCGGACATCTGCCAGAAAAGGAAGATGCGAACGGGAGCGTCTGTAGGTGGTTTACGGGCCTGGCGTTTTCCGCGATGAATGCAGCGACGGCTTCGGAAACCGACAAAGTGCAGATAGCGAATGCATGCAGGACCACACATTCGACTAGTCATATATCATTCGATTTAGGTACTGCGCTTCGACTACAAGGATAAACAAGCATACTCAACCATCTTCCGCTCGCACAGCGTAGCCGAACGAAGCCTAATTCATTATTATACTGTGCACGTTGTCGTGCTTACTTTGCTCAAACTGCTTTTCGTTGCAAGGCTAAGTCAGCCATTTCACGAAATGTGCGGTGATATACTCAACCCACTCGCAATACAACGGGTACTCACCTCACAAACATGGCGAGAAGTAGTCGCCTCCAAGCAGTCTCACTTCACTTGTGTAGCCCAGCGTTTCCGTTGGCTAGAGCAAGTCGGGAAGCGGGAAGGTCTCCAGATGGTTTTGCATTGTGGCACGCAGCACCATGGCATAAAGACTTCAAAGTTCTTTTACGTGTGGTTAGCACGAGGATGGTGTCGTAGCGGAAGCTACGTCTATGGGGTAATCAAACGCAGCTCATACCGCAGCTTGCACACCCGCGCCAACATGCAGCTGGTGCAGTGCGACGGAGCAGGAACGCCTGGCCACAAGAAGCAACATGGCGCCTGTTGCCACGGAAACCGGGACTGGCAACATTATGTTTTAGCGGGTGGTGGCAAGTGGTGGGTCAAAGGCTGACACCACCCTAAAACACGGAGACGCGCGCCTAAGACGCGCGCACATGAAGGCTCCCTAAAATGAAAACCGTTTGGTGCGCGCGCGCATTCAGAAGTTTGGCGGAAGGACAAGGCTGCAGAGCGGCGTTGGCGCAAGGCGGCGGCTCGCGCTCGAAGACGGAATCCAAATGTGCGAGCGCGCAAGGCAGAAGCGTGCCGTGAAGCTGTGCGGCGGCACCGACAAGATCCTGGCGTACCAGAACGGGAGGCTGAAGCGGCGCGGCAGCAGCGTGCGGACCCACCTTTGCCCCACTATCCATCATTCACCCCGTGAATATGCTGTCATTTTTTTATTATATGTTGTTTAGATGTTAGCACTTGTATATTCTTGGGCTTCATTCACGTAGGGAAAACAAAAACAGACGCACGCACGCACGCACGCACGCACGCACGCACACACACACACACACACACACACAAACACACACACACACACACACACACACACAAATGCAATGCCTTTTTCAGAGACATTCTGAGGCATTTTTTCTGATGCGTATCGCCGTTGGAGCGGAACAATCGCAGTTTTACTAGATAGAGAAGTCTGCGTATTAATTGAGATGCACATTTAGGTATATCTTTATTGTGACTTCAGGTGAATCTTTTAACTGTGACTTTATTTTATAATCTTTGTAGCATATTCATATTGGCATGAGCTGCACCAATAGACTATAAAAAATTGCCCGCAGCTTCCCTAGGGGGAACACTGAGGGGGATGCGAAGCATATAATTGGTTAACGGGGTGTTAAAGTGCGACTTACTTGGGTCGATGGCTAAATTGGTTAACGTGGTTGTGAAATGGGGTGTTAAATTGCGACTTACTTGGGTCGATGGCTAAATTGGTTAACGTGGTTGTAGGAGGGGGTGTTAAATGAGTGAACACGTACACACGTATGCGAAAGGGCGGCGCTGGTCGAAGGGACGTCGATCATTGTGTTTGTGGATTCGTTGGAATTCATTTCACCGCGACCTTGGACGTCGACGCGGCGTACAAACCAACCGACGAGCGGCAACCAAGCGAGCGAGCGCCGACCATAGAGAAATAAAAAAAGGTGAAGAGTGGACACTCCCGTAGACTCCAGCGGCCCGATCGACCCTAGCACACCTGGTGGTTGGTGAGAGCAAGTGGCGTGCGCTTCCTGTTTCGGTTTCACTGGCGCAAATTTTGAATTTTTATTTTTTATTTTTATTTCGATTAAGTTATAGTAAAGAGAGATGCAGGTAGTGATAATTCACTACAATTTTTTTCATCGCGCTTGTTCTTGTTCTTTTGTTCACTTGTTCTTTTGGAACAAGGGATCAATGTATATATCAGTCAAAGAGACAGAGTATCCGCAATGTTTTATTCAAAGGCAAGGTAGAGTCTGAGAATATAAAAAAGCACAATATGACAAAGGTAGACAACAAATGCATCTCGCCTTACAAATAAATTGTAACAAATATTGTAACAAATACAGAGAGAACACAGACAACGCACACATCGCTAGAGTTGGCAGAAGCCGAGAAGCTGGTGAAGTATGACACACCGGGCCCGTGGGTAAGTAAGGATCTATGGCAAAAACACAGCGCACAATGCTGAAGAAAGAAGAAGTGACATGTACACAGCAATGAAGTCGCGAATCACGCCTGGGGTTAACCAAAATAATGCATAGAAAAAAAAGAGTGCACAGAAACCACACGATACAATATAGCAGAAAGGCGAAGCTGCAGTGTGCTGGCTGTGCTTAAGAACAGCTAGCCCAAAATGAAAAAAAAAGTAGACTTGATGCCTGCTTGTCCTCAGAAAGGTAGGGCTTTGCAGCTTGCTCACTACGTGAAAGACAAACTTTATGCTACAACACTGGCAGGTCTTGTGGCTCTTCTTATCATCAAGAGCTTAAGATCCCAAGTGATTTGCGTGTGGGTGTTGCTGTGACGCTTGCGAGCTAAAATAGATTGTAGTTATCACTTATCCAGAATTGTGGACCTTAATTGGTGCTACTAGAGCGGTATTACCGGGCTAATAAATAGCAGAAGAAAACCACTTTGGCTCATTATTTTTCACAAAGGCTCTACATCGTGCATTATCACTCACAAGCTATATAAAAATAATATGGCAGCGTCCGCAGCCCCATCAAACGCTACAAGTTTGGGTATTCTTTTGAAAATTTTGATGGGCGAGATGAGGAGGTTGATGAGAAGCTAAAATACAAAAAGCGTGATTACGTGAACTGTGCCCACTTCATACTGTGTTCCTTACCCGCTCGAAGACATTTCAACAAGCGGTTTTGTTATCGATATATTACTTGAGCTGGAGAG
This sequence comes from Rhipicephalus annulatus, assembly GCA_013436015.1. Lineage (NCBI taxonomy): Eukaryota > Metazoa > Arthropoda > Arachnida > Ixodida > Ixodidae > Rhipicephalus > Rhipicephalus annulatus. The sequence continues at coordinate 517,598 of WOVY01000615.1, forward strand.
ATAAAGCAGACACAGTGACCAAGCGACCCACAGTAAAGTGTACAGTTCGCCCGCATTCGCTACAAAAATACAGACAGGATACCCAACATTCTTTTTAAGGTTATGCAAATCACTTCGAGCGAATACACAGTGTCCCTACTCCTCATAGCGGGTAACCAAAACAATGTATGCAACGAATGAGTGGTTAGTTTGGTGAGGCTGTCTCCGCAGTCTTTTGATAGTTTTCCGCTGTGCTGCTACTTTGGCTTGCAGATGTTTAATGGTTTGCTTGTACTTCATTGATGGAGACATTGTGGCTGGCACACAGGAACGCACTGCAATAAACAAAAAAATGGATGTAAAAGCGAAGAACAACTAATCCCATACGAGCACTTTCCTCGCTCTTTCAGACCCAAGGTGCACAACTTTCTGTGGTGCAAAGTTATCGATTCCACTACCTAAAAACAAACCATTCACAATGTTGACAATGCACAAAAAAATGAAAATCACTGAGAGCCCACCCTTACATTTTGTAAGTGCACACGTAGTGTCCTTTTGAGGATAGTTTCCTCAGAATGTCCTAAACATAAAATAGCACATTAAAAACAGCTGCAATAAAAGCATAGTCACCATTTTCTCTAGGGCACTCAGACGTGGAGCTGTTGGCGGAGACATCTTCTGGAGGGTCTTGTGAAGCTTGTTCAGTGCCTCGGACAGTGCTGTCGGAACAATCTTGCGAGCGGCCTGCGGAAGTCTCAATATCAATCCACTCTGGTGTTGAAGTGAACATACAACTTACCGGTCACACAAGTTCCTTTTGTGACAGCTGACCGACTGGTTAAGGTTTTCTCCGGCAAGACGAAGTCAGCAGAAATTCTTTCACCAGCTACAAGGGAGCTGCCACCTGCAGAGGTTTGGTCAACAGTCAATTTGGGTATAAAAAAAGAAATCGCGACACTGAATGCACCCTGTTCATCGGGGCACCTCAATGTGTGGGAGCCGCTTTTTGAAGCCTCTACCGCAGGTCCTGAAGAAATGAAATTACGACAATGTGTCAGTAAGAGGCTTAAAATATCACAAACTGAAGCTCATCCGCACCTTGCAGTGCAGCTTCTGCAGTCATGTCACATTCACTATTTGAAGCGACGCTCGGAGAACGTGAATATGTGTGCAGTTGGTACAAGTTACAAAGCTTGTAGCATGGGGAAACTTAAGCAGCTCTTTCAAATGCGCAAATTGGTCGAACGTGGAGGAAAAGAGAAGGCACCAACTAGGAAACAAGTAATTTGTGATTTTTTTGAATTATCAACACTGCCAGCTTTCACCGATGAAAGGTATATATATGTACATGTGCCCTCAGGCTTGAAGATAACGTGAAATAACGTGAAACAAGTTGCGCTGGTCAAGAGCATCAAAAAACGACAGAAATGTAAGGCTGCTGTTAGGAAGGTAATAGCCCATAGCTCACAAAATTTAAGACTTTCCAAGTGTTACTTCTATAGTTAGGTTTCTCCACCGGCTACAAAGATCTTAGCGGTTAACTGTCGCCACTGATTCAATACAAGTGGCTGCTATTGCACATCTTTGAGTTTTAGTCAATCACTTACATGGTGCAGCTGGTTGCACACTGGGAACAGACATTCTTGTAAGCCTTTTGTGCCCACGGTCCATGAAACTTTGAGCAGTAAAATGGTCGCTACAAACCCTGTACGTTGCGTACAATAGGCTGGCCGGCTTACTAAGGAGATCATAGCGTCCAGCATACTGCATCCATGCTTTCATCCTGCATTGGCAATGAACTACCAGCTGAAAGGGGAAGTGCTTGAATAGTGATTTTTTATTGTTACCCTCACTGAGCAAGTACGAACAGTAAGCCTAAAGACATGCAAACCATACAAAAGCTTTAACACACCTGCCATCCCGTGGTATGCGGAAGAAACTCGTCCCAGGCTTCTTGTGGGTTCTGCCATTGTTGAAGCACCACGATACACAGCAGTAGCTGCCGTAGCTTGGACCACCGGACGGCATGGCATCGGCGTGGTCTGAAAATGTTAGTAAGTGGATGCTTCGCTGTCAAATTACGAAAAAGATATGTACACGTCATAAGTGTACCAGCAAACCCCTTTGAATGATTAGCTAACCGATGCACAATACAAAACCAGTGATACATCTCTGACCCATAAAACTCTGACTTACAAAGATATACGTCAAGACCACGAACAAAGATCAGAAGTTTCCAGGCCGCTATCCCTTGTAATGCAATGGTATCGCGGCCTGGAAACTTTAGAACACCTTCGTGCGTACGCAGTATCAGCACAGTACATTGGAAAGAAAAATCGTAGTTGAAATTTGTGCGGTAAAATTATATTGGAAACGTCAAAAAAATTTGTGGGCAGCTTGCACTAGTGGCACAAGGCTAGCGAAGAAACGAAGATGATGGCCACTTGGCTAGTCCAGATTTGCCTCCGGCACACCAAGAATTATTCGTGTTGCGAGCCTTCGGGAAACGTGTCGTGAAGCATGCGAGGCCCAGCGAACGCCTCTCAATATTTTGCACCGAGCCACCAAGCCTATGACCTAGCTGCCCAGCTATGCTCAGCCTACAGACGCTCGCGTCCGTGGCAGACGCAGCACGCGTCGCCTCGGCTTGACGCCGTGCCGCCTTTGCTATACTGCATACGTTGCACAATGTTCCCGTCTAGCCGCCGCATAGAGCCACAAACTTTCTTTTTAGCGAACCTCCCAGTCCTTACAAGCTTCAGAAAAAGGTTACAACTGCGTGAATGAGACGCCACGTAAGAAACAAACTCGCACACACGAAGCGCAACGTGTGTGTGCATCTTTCTATGTTTGTTGCATGGTGTCTTATTCGCACAGGTGTAACCGTTTTCTGAAAAAAAAAATGACCGAACAAGACCAACAACATGTCATTCAACAAGCTTCGCTTGAAAACGTGCCTCACCTGTTATCTCACGCTTGAAAACGCCGACGCAGCCGACGTTGACGAAAGCGACGAAAGCTTCTCGCTGTCAGTCATGCATGGGCTTGTCGCTGGGTAGATGGTGTTTATGACAGTACGGCTGAAGAAAAATAATCGCGTAAGGTGTGTTGAATAAATTGTTTTTATGTATAAAGAACATACCTAATTTGGGCGTATAATTATTATTTTGTGAAAACAATTATGTTGCATTGATTATAACTGTTGTTCTTTTGCGCTTGCGCCCTCTGACGTTTGATGAGAGCACTAGTTGGTTACGTAATCGTGACGCACTTCCTGAGGCCAGGTTTCGCGGAGTGTCCTCTCTTGTCTTCTTCTTTCTCTATGCGCCGACCTTGAGTATATATAGAGCGCGACGGCGCATGCACTGTCAGCTGTTGAATGTTCTCGAAGCGCGACGGCGCATGCGCGTCCACTGGAGAATCAGGAGAATTGTAGATGTCGAACACGGTGTGTAGAGGAGGAAGGGTGCACAGATGGTGGAGGAGTGAAGCGCGCGCGGTGTGTAGAGGAGGAAGGGATGCACAGATGGTGGAAGAAGGAGGAGGAAGCTTGCGGATGGCGCCGCACTACAAGCCTCGAGTATTAGATGCTCCGCATCTAAAACAGGAAAGAGAAACAGCTCAATGGAAGACAAAATACACAGAAATACAAAAAGAGACGGATAGCAGTTCCCTTTCAACAGGCCTTTCTTACGACTCTGGTTCTTTTAACATCAAGATGTTTTGCTGCAAATTCTGGCAAGACCAGGGTATAATAAGCGAGCGTCGAGACGTTTCCGACAAACTCCCAGAAGCTCCCATCAAGTTTCCATCGAGAGCTTCCATGATGTTACTACCATCATGTAATCACGCTACCTAGAACCTGTAAATAATGGTAAATAATGTTCTTGAAATCAGCCCCGGCTACTCTCCTTGACATTTCCCCGAGACTTTGGCTGGCCCCGGTCCTACGGGCCAGCCAAAGTTTCGGCGAGATGTCGAGAAGAGTAGTGTGAGGAGGAGTGCCCGACTTCATCATTGGGCACTTCTTTGGGACAATTACGAGCACACACTTTGTCATTGCAGGGTAACGAAAAACTCCAATGGTGATGCCTTCAGACCCTTGCCATTAACAAACAAGGTTCATGATACCAGCACAGAAAACCTGCCAGAGTATGTCCTCTACTCGGAATGATAAGGAGAGACGCCTTGGTGCAGAGCAGTAGCACACCCACTCGCTCCTGCATGTGGAAGAGGCAGCGTTGAGCCCCTACTTCTGGATATCTTCAATCACCCTTGTCGACGACTCGTCCAACCCCAGCAGCCAATACAACCAGCCCCCGACTACAGTACACAGAAGATTTTGGTGAGCGAGCTTTTGCCGACCCAGGTGATAGAGACACTAACCGTAACGACGAACTCGCACTGTTCGCGCCGCCCGACGCCGGCGTGGCGGCTGCCACAACAGCTGCTCCTCGCCGCGACGCCGGTGCCACCCAACTCCATCTGGCTCGCCCACGTTGAGCCCTACCTTCAGAAATCGCAGCCGTGTTAACCATGGAAGTGGTCGCAGTCGAAGGAACTGAGATCATCCCTGAAGACGCCACCCTCGAAGCCGGATGGATCTCCAGCCACCGAAACAAGCAACGCAAGCATGCATCGAACGCTCCGGCATCGCCAACTGGCCAGGGAAGCGCGTCCGATACCCCAATGCTGAATTGATCTGCACAGCGTCTCCCTCGCAAACTCAGGCAACCGCGTCTGCCAGATGATCGCGTCAAAGTTGTGATGCGCCCAAGGGATAGCATCAACCTTTCCAAAGTGGGGGAAGCACAACTACGCGATGCTATGCTACGCGAAGTGAATCTGCATGCAACGCTACTCGAAGAGGACATTTACCGCACTTGCGTTGAATCTAATCTCATTGTAGTAAGCACACCTCATCTATCCAACGCAGAAATCTACAGTCGGATTTACAAACTACAGGTAGAAACTGAAACCTATGACGTTCGAGTCTACGTTACTTCCCCTGAGAACACAGCAAAAGGAGTGATCCACAATATTCCCCCCTACGACACTCCTGAAGACATCTCAGCAAGTCTTGGTAATGACCGCAACCCCACGATACTACAAGCTCGCCGAATGGGGAAGACAAACATGGTACTCATTGTATTTAATGGCGACCAAGTCCCTTTCCATGTCTACTATTGAGGAGCCGAATACAAATGTTACCTACATGAGAAGCGCGCCGGTCTGCGAAAAATGCGGGGCAGTCGGCCACCGTTCAGATATCTGCCCCAAACTAAATGCCATTATCTGTATGCTGTGTGGCACAGCCAACCTTGCTACTGCTCATCCATGCACCCTTATGTGTATTCTGTGCGGCCAAGCCCACCAGACAGGTGACAGAACCTCTCCTCAACGCTACCAGACACCTCGCCTGCTCATTTATCGTCGCCTAGAAAAAGCTAAGCTCCAACAACAACAGTACCTCTCAACCAGGATTTCCACGCAAGATGCTCATCTGGAAAGCCAGGACGTGAAGCCTAGCGACACCCGCTCCTGCAGTCCCAGTCCAACCTTGAAGCGTCGTGGCTCACGCAGCCGATCAAAGCAGCGGCGCATGAATCAGCCCCAGGAGCTACTGTTGGAATCTGCGGCGCCCGAGGCTTCAGCTGGTCCCCCCTTCAGCAGCGGCAACCCGGTCACACCCTCGCCACCCCTACGGTAAGCTGGGCTATCATTGCCTCCCAACCTGCTCCTCTACATAATACAGCACCTACAACTACACACACGGCCACACCTAGTAAGGAAACTGTAGCGGCGAGAGAAGAGAGACGTGAGATGACGTCGAAGGCGGCCGATGGGGCCGAGCCGATCTCGCCACTTTATTGCAGGCCTGAAGCGGAGCCACGTCGACTACCAGCGTCCAAGCCGCCAGGCCAGAAGCTCGTTCCAAATCTCGCGCAGCTCGAGCTCGCGCCAGTTGCGCGAGAGACGCGGCGCGGTGATGGAAAAAATGACGATGGTGATGATGGCACTACAGGGCTCCCCCCCTAGCGCTTTGCGCGATTTGAACGCATATGAAAAAAAAGAAAGAGGGCGACAAATGCTATGTACATGAACGGCAGTCCATAAAGTGTTCCTTTTGCAAGTCCAGTTTGTCAACGTGTAAGGGCCATCAGTAGGCAGCGGTCTCTGGCGGGCGACACTGGGAGTTGCGCAGAGGACGCAGGAGGAAGTGCCGGGTCCCTGTGCTGGCCAACAAGCGGGTCTCACGGTGACCTGGTCGGACAGGCCGAGAGTGGACCGTGTGTCGCGAGGTCTTGACAGGATGGTGGGTGACAATGTTGGCGCTGGGTGCACAGGACACTATACTGCCGCCTGTCGAGATTAGAGGTCCCGACAGGGCCCCATGATGGTGGTGGTGGTGGTGGTGATGGTGGGCATGCGCCAGTATCTGCGGCTGGGTGAACGTCGGTATCTGCACCAGGGATTGGTGCTGGTCTGCCTGGAACGCACCGAGTGTGGGCTGGGCCAGCATGGTCTGCGTGGGCAGCATGGCCTGCAGCTGTTGCAGCGTCAGTGGCTGTCCCGGGACTATGGCAAACGAGGGGGGCGACATCATGCGTGGCAGTGCCAGAAAGATGTTGGGCCTTGGCTCCAGGTTCTGTGGAATGACAAGCGTCGGGGTGCCAGGCGGTCCTGGATGTTCCCCATGGGGCCTGGGCCCCGTCTGAGGTCCCAGGGTCAGGCCCGTGGCATGGGGTGGCCGCAGGGCCAGCTGGACCCCCTGTATCTGTCCCAGAGAGCTCTGGGTCTGCCCCAGTGCGCCTTGTATCAGAATCGGGCTGTGGCCCAGGGCCGGAATGTCCTGGTTCAGCAGGAAAGTGCCGTGCGCAGGTCCAGCCGGAAACATGCCCGGCTGCGCTGCCGCGGGGTTCCCGATGAGCAGCGGACTCCCCGTGTTGAGCCCCATCGCGGCTCCGCGCTGCACCGTGGTCGCAGGGTGCGGCGCCGGTACAGGCGCGGGCCGCGTTGTGGCCTTGTGCTGGGCCGCCCGGGGAGACTGGGACCGGGTGGTCGCCGCTGTCGAAGGCGTCGTCATGTTCGCGCTGCCGCTCGACAGCTTGGGCAGGATCTGTGGCTGTTTCGGCTGGATGAGCCGGCGGGCACCAGAGGTGCGAGAACTGGGGCTGGCCGAAGCCACCTGTGTGACGCCGGGTCTCGACGCAGGTGCCTGCTGCGGCGCCACGGGCAGAGGGGCGACGGTGGCAGTTGCTTTGGTGGTTGCCGGTGTCGACGCCAACGATGAGGGCAGGCTCTGGCTCCGCGAAGACACGGCGCTGGGGCCCGTCATAGACCACGAAACAGAGACAGGCACAGGGGCGGGGAGCGGGGACGCCGAGGGTGGTCGGCTGCTGGCCGGGGAGGTGCGAGTGGAATGTGGCGAGGCTCCCGGCAGGCCATTGCTGGCACCAGTGGCAGGTGGCGGAGCGGCAGGGGGCACCATCGAGGAGCCGACCAGCAGCTGCGGCGAGGAGGAGGCCGAGACGTCTGAGCTGGTGGTCGCGGAAACGGCGAGGGCCACGGTGTCACGTGCCGTCGCTTGCTCTGCGTGCGCTTGCGTGCGTACCTTGCTCTGCGACGCCGGGGAAACCTGCCTGGTGCGGGTAAACGGAAGCGGACGGTATGTGTTGCCGCTGCGGGCGAGCACCGCAGTGCAGAGCGCATCGTAAGGCTGCGGGCTGGTGCTTGAAGTGGCAGCGAGATGGCGCAACTCTATCGGAAGGGCGTCGAGAAGAATGGCATGCATTAGCAGCTGGTCCGTGATGCCATTCACCGCAAGAACGGCGTCGAGCTGCATAAACCATACCTTGGGGTAAGTTGATTGGTACGGCGGCACTGGTGGGCAGAGTTGGGGGAACATGGCCGCGGGCCGCTCGGCGAAGGGCGTGTTCTCCGGGTCACCAATGTAGCGACGAGAGAAGAGAGACGTGAGATGACGTCGAAGGCGGCCGATGGGGCCGAGCCGATCTCGCCACTTTATTGCAGGCCTGAAGCGGAGCCACGTCGACTACCAGCGTCCAAGCCGCCAGGCCAGAAGCTCGTTCCAAATCTCGCGCAGCTCGAGCTCGCGCCAGTTGCGCGAGAGACGCGGCGCGGTGATGGAAAAAATGACGATGGTGATGATGGCACTACAAAACCATTTTAAGTACTATCACACTGGAGCTGCGTTCACTCCGTACGTTAGTACAAGAACTTCACGTTGAAAACGCTGCTCTTCAGAAACAACTTGCCCAGTAACCTTCGTCCTCCTCTCTGCTTCACTCTGCTAACCTTCACGCCAATTCCGCCCCCCCCCCCAAAACAAAAGGCTCCAGACATAGAAGAAGCAGCCACACCATCGTCGCAACCTAAGCTAAGCCGGTAGTATTGTCTTCGTGAAAGACGAGGACAGGGCCAGGCATTACGTTGCTTGGAGCACTGTGTTCAAGAAGAACAAGGAGTCTGACTGATGCGCTTGGACGACTACGGCTGTGTTCCTGGTCGATCGCTGGGTAGCGGTTAGAGACTGGTTCCAGCGGTCGCCTGAGTCAGCTCATCGGCCACTTGCTCGCTTGCTTACTCTGGGGGTTTGGCTGAAATCTGAGTAGCCACTACTGAATTTCTTCTTGGATAGGCGTATCTAAAGCCTTAGCATTGATTAGCTAGTACCCTTCTGGCTAGTCAATTCAGACAGATGCCGCTTTCTTCGCCTGGACCAGGGACTTATCTCTGGTCTGCTTCTCTTTCACCGCAGGAGCTACCAGTGGACCAGTTCCTACGCAATGGCGTCGCTTCCGTTCCTGTGGCCCTAGTCCCAAGCAACGACGGAGTCATTAAGATGAAAAACCCTAAGTTGATCCAGTCGGAACTCAAAGCAGCGACAACTCACTATCACACCATCACAGAGGTCCGGCAGTTTGGCAAGGGAGGCATTGTCTGCTTTTCTCCTGACCAGCTCTGTGTCAAAGACTTACTTAAATGCTCGATGTTTGCTACCAATCCGGTGAGCGCCTTCATTCCTCCTCACCTAGCATGCGTCAGAGGTATTGTCCGAGGCGTAGACATTAACATGACTCCAGCTGAGGTCCTAGAGATGTTCTCTGAGGCAGGTGCAATTGCAGTTTATAGATGCTCACGAGTTGTAGAACAGACAAAGATCCCTACTGAGTCTGTAATTGTCACATTTGCCGGGTCGATTCGCCCCACTGAAATCAAGGCGTGGCCTTTAATATTCAGAGTCGAACAGCTGTCACCTCGTCCCCTCCAGTGTCAGAAATGTTGGCGCTATGGACACACTTTAAAAGGATGTAGGTCAGCTCCCAGATGCCGAAAATGTGGTGAGGCACATACTGCAAATGAATGCAATTGTACTGAAGAAAAGTGTTGTCTTTGTCATGAGCAGCACTGCGCAGATAACGCTAATTGCTCAGCCAAAGCGCGGGAGACTCAAATTATGGAAATTGTTGATCGCAGACGCTGTTCACGAAAAGACGCCATCGCTGAAATTCAGGCAAGAACCCAGGGATATGCTGGTGTTGCAGCCCGACATAATGCAACTTTAGAAGCTTCTCTTTCAGTGTCCATTGCAGACATGATTGAAAAAGCGATGGAGAAAGCTATAGATCGCCTGGCCATCACCCTTTGTGACTCCTTATCTCATATTGTAGCCACTCAGTTGACGCAAATATATGGGCCACAAAGAGATATGAAGGATACTTCCCAAGACAACGTAACTCTCCCACCAAGTGAAGCAGACGCAGAGTCATCTCCTTCAGAAGTACAGGCTGCAGGGCCCTCTTGTACAGACAACCAGAGGATAAGTGAAGACATACTAGAGGATGGTCAGGATTCTGAAGATATGGACATGGACATCAAATCCCTAAAGCGCACTCGATCACCTGTCTCCAAAAACACTGGCTCTTCAAAACATTCAAAAAACAAAAAATACCAGAAGGAGAACCTATCGAAGAGCGATTTTCTTAAAGACAGCATTTTAGATAAGGTAGTTGCCGAAACAATTCTGTCAAAATGATAGGTTCTATCAAAATTCTTCATTGGAACTGCCGATCTATTCATTCAGCTAGTACAGATTTATTGTATTTATCTTGTAAATTCAATCCAGACATTATTGCACTGCAAGAAACGTGGCTGTCAGCACATAATTCGTTTTACCTACCTAATTTCCGGTCTTTTCGCCTGGATCGCCCATCCAAAGGTGGAGGTTTAGCGTTCTTTGTCAATAATAAAATTAGTTCAAAGATCAAAACTTCGTACAAACGTATATCCCCCGAATGTGAAATTTTCGCCTTAGACATCACCTTGCCTGGATGCTCTCCCTTCTCTCTAGTAAATCTTTACTTTCCTCTGGGTGTACAAGACACGCGATGTTTAGACATGGCTGTTAATTCGTGGTGCACAGAAAAAATTATGGTTGGAGATTTTAATTCTCACCACACTAGTTGGGGTTTTAGGACTGATCAATGTGGACAACGCTTGTGGGACTGGTCTATAGACCATAATTTATCATGCCTCAACGCTAGAACTCCCACATTTATCCGAGACCGATCCCGCTCTGCCTTAGATTTGAGTTTTATAAGCTCGGGTATTTCTAGCGTATCTTGGACTACTCTAGACTGCGCCACCAACAGTGACCATTTACCAGTACTGCTTGAAATTTCTTGCCCCATTATTCCATCTTGCTCCCAAGCTCGAACCTTTATCAATTATTCCAAATTTAAAAATGACCTAGAAGTTGCTTTGACTACTCCCACTGAAGACAACGATGAAAATAAAGCCATGAAATTAAGTGCGGTAATTAAAAGAACGTTCAAAAAAGCAGAATTTTCTATTGAGTCTGATACGAGAAAGCCTTGTAGCCAGTGGTGGAATTCTGAGTGCTCTCGTGATCATAGACGACGACAAGCAGCTTGGAAGCAGCTAATTCATAATCAGTCCCCCAAAAATTGGGCAGATTACAAGTTTATTGCTGCTACATTTAAGCGCACCGTGGCTAAAGCTAAAGAAGACTATGACAAAAAACATTTCGACTTTCTTTCCAAACCTAGAAATAAGAAAGCGTTATTCCGATATATGAGATCGCGCAAAATTCTGCCGTCTCTAGCTAACTCTGATTATGACAGGTTATCGACGGAAGAAATGACTAATTCGTTGGAGGCAATCGGAAGAGGTCTAGCTAACAGATTTTCGTCGACTTTGACAATCAACTGGCAAAAGTCCTCTATAAAGACTGACTACGAAAAAGTGACATTGTCCGAAATGTCAAGCGTAATTAGAAACTTACCATCTTCGGCTCCTGGTCCTGACGGTATAACAGTTCCTATGATTAAAATTTTATTCCAGATATCACCCGGCGACGTCCTCAACCTTATAAACTATTCCTTAAGCAATGCCTGGATACCACATGACTGGAAAATAGCTAGAGTGATTCCCATATTAAAAAAACAAGGGTCAGGTTTTAACATTGACAACATCAGACCAATCTCTCTAACATCTCACCTGATCAAAATTATAGAGAGAGTTCTCAATAATAGAATAAAAATTTGGATGGCTGACAAGCTAATATTGAAACCATTTCAAATAGGTTTTCGTAGCGAATGCTCAATTTGGTGTGCTCATGCCGACTTAGAGAGCCGAATACAGCTTGCCCGAAAAAGACGACAATACGCGGTACTAGTAACACTAGACATAGCTAAAGCTTATGATAGCGTTGAGCACTCAATTTTATTGAACTCGTTACACGAATGTGACTTTCCGCGATATATTGTTGATTGGGTAGCAGAGTTTCTAAAATCGAGAGAATTTTATTGTGCAAAGGATGGATGTCACTCATCTAAATTCAAACAGCAACGTGGAGTACCTCAAGGGGCGGTCCTATCTCCGCTGTTATTCAATGTGTTGATGAGCTCAATTCCCATTGAACGAGATATCACTGTCTACATTTATGCAGACGACATTGCATTTTTCGTTGCAGACAGTGACATTTATTCTTTGCATCAAAAATTGCAAAAGTACATGTATTCTCTTGAAATTTGGCTGCATTCAATTTCATTGTCTCTAAACATCAGTAAAAGTGCGCTCCTGGTGTTCCCTATAGCAGATTCTATTCAAATTTCAGTACTTTATAATCAGGAACCGATTACACAAGTAGAGTCTATCAAATATTTGGGCATTATTTATAACGAGAAACTTAACTGGAGCCCTCACATAGACTATATCGTGGCAAAGGCACAACGAGCATCAGGCTTATTGCGAAGGTTGAGCAACAGAAAATATGGGTTACGTAGACACACCTTATTAATGATATATAAAATGTACATGCGCCCAATACTAGAATTTGGGTGTATATTATTTTCGGGTGGCCCTACGTACAAAATTAAACCGTTAGTTCTATTAGAGCGAGAAGCGTTACGTTTGTGTTTGCGACTCCCCAGGTATGTCGCTATTAATGTACTATATCAGGAAGCTCGCATACCAACTATTCTTTGCCGATTCCGTATCCTAACTGTACAAACATACTTGAAATTTTACGGCTTATCAGCGAGACGGTCTGCATATGCCTTTATTAGTGAACCCGACGCCTTCTTCCTCGCTCACTGGCCACGCTTTCGTACTCCCCAGATTATTTTTGTACAAAAGAAACTGGAAAGCATAAAGGTGGATATCAGATCGGTAATTGGAACCAAAGCATTAAATCACAATATTACGATAGAATGTGATGAAATTTTTCCCCCACTATCTAAGTTTCAATCTTCGAGTTACTTAAATGACAGGTTAGAAGATTACATAGCTCATGCGGAAATAAAGAACATAATAGCCACAGACGCTTCTGTGAATAAAGAAAAGGCAGCAGTAGGTATCGTCTCAGATTACCTCGGTTGGTCATTCTCGGTAAGACTACCAGACTTCACTCCGGTTTTCGAAGCTGAGCTCTTGGCTATTATTTTAGCGCTACGAAAACTTCCTTCAAACGAAGAGAGTGCAATGATAATTACTGATTCTCTTTCGCTGTGTACTACTCTCACAGCTTCAGAACAATCAAGAGCTCTAGCGACATTACAAACATTAGTTCCACCTCATGTGAAGTTCCTGAAGTTAGTCTGGGTCCCGGGACACTGTGGCATACGGTTGAATGAAATGGCCGATTCACTATCTCGAGCCACACTTGATGGCCCTGCGATCTCGGTACTACCAGAATCGGAACACATAGTGTCGATCAGATATAGAAAATTGGCTATTTATACGGATATGATGGAAAATATTACTAAATATACGGACTATCAGCACCTTACATATCCCTGGAAACCTCAGTGGAGTCAATCTAAAAAGTTAGAAGTTATTTTAACCAAATTTCGATGTCGTGTCCCTCCATTAAACTTTTACTTGCACAGAGCTGGTCTGGCGATATCCCCCCTGTGTCCATTTTGTGAAGAAACGGAAACAATAGAGCATTACTTTATAACATGTAAAAACTATTCATTAATTAGGAAAAGACTTTTAATTGTTCCGTTTCACGCAGTAGGATTAAATTTAACTGCAGATAATGTTCTAAGTTTCGGTGCCTTTAGCTTGGGACATTGCCACAGGAGCGTATTCGATGCTGTATGCAATTTCATTCGAGAATCAAAGCGCATGTCATAATAATGCCTGCTTAAATATATTTCTGACGACACTTGTCTAATTTTGAATGAAATTTGCATATTCATTTGATTGTGACCGGGTGAGATAAGCTCGATTGTCTGGTCTACTCAAAATTTCTGTCTTACACTGTAGTATTACCTCACCTTTTCTCTTCTTGATTCAATCTTCAATTATTTGTTTAGTTTAATATTCTTTTTCTAGTTAATTATTCTTTTCTATTATATCATTAGTTTTTCATTTAGGATAAACCTTTTAGTAGATCTCATATAGGCTACTTCTAGATTTCATGGCCAATCCCCCATAGTGGGTATGTGCCAGTGCGAAGGGGCAACAACAACAACAACAACAATCGTCGCAACCGCCTACCGCCTTAGCACCCATTCTGCCTGTAGAATCTGTACCGCAGCAGAAACTCCATGAGACGATTCAAACCGTACTTGAACGGCAGTTACCGCTAATGCTTGAAAAAAACATTGCGCAAACGCTAGAGCGATCCCTCGACTCAATCCTCACAGCAAAGCTAGAGCAACATCTCACCTTAATGCTCGACGGAAAGCTAGAAGCCCGAGCGACCACTATCCAGCACAACCTTCAAGCCACACTTTCGAGTCTTCTCTCCAGCTACAATAGCAGAGTCACGGAGCTTCAGCGGTGTACAAATCGCTCTCGCTCACACTCGCATCAGTAGACTTATGGTCGCATTAAACAAGATGGCCATGAGTGATCCACTCACTCAGTACAGCATCTGGCAGTGAAACTTCCGTGGCTACCACCATAAGAGGAGCGTGCTACAACAATTTCTATCGACACTCAAAGAAACAGACACACCAGATATTATTGCTCTACAGGAATCGGGCGGACAGGCTAAGCTGGTCAGATACACCTCGTTTGCGGCAGCTCAAGCGCCTGACAGTCGCGAAGTCCTTACCATCCTTGTGAAATGAAATATCCCTGTTATTCAACACCCCTCGCTCTCTGATACAGTGCCACACATTATATTGGAAATCCTCTCTTCATCTCGCCGGACACCCACCACTATGTTCTTGGTCAATATTTACAGCAGCCCACGACAACCGCATCGCTTCCACAAGCTCCTCTCTTATGTCAAGAAGTTGGCAAGAATTTCCCCCCTCCTCGTGGTAGGGGATTTTAATGCTCCCTCACCCGCTTGGGGCTACATCCACGACAGCAGAAAAAGACGAATGCTGTGACAAGACACCCACAATCTTGGCTACACCCTTATCACAGACTCGGCATACCCTACACGTTTGGGCAACAACGTTGCCAGAGACACCCCTCCTGACCTCACTTTCACTGCGAATATTACGCATGCGTAGTGGTCCAAACTTCATGAACATCTAGGCAGCGACCACTATATAATACAAACGATCGTCAAGGCTGGCCCGCAGCGCAGGAAATCCAAACAGCCTGCCCTGGTTAACTGGGATGTCTTCCGCGAATTTCGGGCAACGGCCTCTCTATCGAATCAGCCACCTCGATCGACCAATGGACAGCTTCCTTACTACGAGACGTTAAGTGTGCTACCAAGACTCCCCCAGAAGACGCTGTAGGCGACACGGTAGACACCAAGCTGCTGCACCTGTGGGAGGCCCTCACTGATCTGCGCAAGCGCTATAACTCCAACAAATTGAACAGCTCATTACACAAACGCATTGCTATATTAACTCGTCAAATTGAAGATTATGCTCTTCAACTCTCCCGCCAGAACTGGCATCAGCTTTGTAACGTTATGGAACGCTTACTTAACGTGCCTAAAACGTGGAATATTCTTCGTCATATAATATAACCAATATCGACAAAAACTGCTCAGCGCCACTCCTTAATCGCTGCTCTGCACAATTATCCAGGTACCAATGAAGACCTTATCCAGGACCTATCTAGTCGGTAAATTGTCAGTGCTATTTCGGTTGATCTCCCATGCTACACTGAAGTGAATAATCCAGCCCTCGATTCCCAGATTACAAAAGCGGAGGTAAGGTCCACAGTATCACAACTGAGAACCCAATCAGCACCTGGCCCGGACAAAATTACAAATAAAATCTTACAAAACCTTGATGAAGAATCACTTGAAACGCTCACATCTTACCTGCAAATTGTTTGGGAGTCGGGAGAAATACCAACAATATGGAAAACTGCCACAGCCATTCTGATACCTAAACCAGGAAAACCACTCACTATTGAGAACCTTCGGCCGATATCTCTCACAGCTTGTGTCGGCAAGGTACTAGAGCTCGTTATTCAAACTCGACTACAAAGGTACATGGAAGACCATGCCCTCTACTCGCATACAATGTTCGTATTCCGTCCTAAACTTTCGACAGAAGACGTAATTCTGCAACTGAAGAGTCACATTATCGACGGTGAAGGCGGCTGTCGGTATGGGACAAGTGCTATTCTGGGGCTAGACCTCACCAACGCATTTGACAATGTGCTACATTCATCCATCCTTGACGCCCTCGCCACCCTCTACGTAGGCACCCCTACCTACAGCTAAATCCGCAACTTTTTAACGGACAGGACAGCCACACTCTCGGTCAACGATTTGCCTTTACCTTCCATCACACTCGGTGGGAAAGGGACACCACAGGGGTCGGTCCTCTCTGCATTTATTTTCAACCTGGCCATGCTTCACTTTCCGCCACTTCTAGAAGATATCCCCGACATCCACCATAGCATATACGTGGACGATATCACCTTGTGGATTACCAGAGGTAGCGACGGAGAGATACAGGATGCACTTCAAAGGCTATTGATAGAATCACAACTTATGCTGAACAACGAGGATTGCCCTGCTTACGCCAAAAGTCAGAGTTACTCCTCTATCGTCCTAGCTCTCCCTACAACAGAGACCTTCCCACGATAAATCTGCATGTGAAACATCACTTTATACAAACAGTCCCTACCATTCGCGTATTGGGCTTCCGCATTCAGCAGAATGGTGGCGATTTGGAAACAATGCAGCTACTACACCATCATGTCTATCAGACTACTAGGCCCATCTCCCGCATCGCCAATAAACAGCACGTCATGAAAGAGGCCAATCTCCTACGACTGGTGACCGCCTTCTCCATAAGCAGAATCCTTTACGTTGCTCCATTTATGAAACTTACGCTCACCGACAAGAAAAAAACTAAACATAATGATCAGACTGGCATTCGGAATAAAGAAGAGGTCGATCGGGTGGGCTTTGTCATGGGCTCGGTGGCTCGTTCTTTCCTCAACATTTTGGTGCCGTGAAACCCAGGAGGAAGGACCTTCAGAGGTGAGAAGGAGCGGCCTTCACGAATTTCGACCGCAGTCGCAGCCTCGAGGAGTTTTGTGAAGCCGCCGTTGTTTGAAGTCGATGTGCGAAGCCAAACCGTTCCCAAGAACCAGATCAAGAAGCATGACACCTCGACATTTCTTGAGACTTCGTGCTGCGAAGCGTTTGTGACGGACATCACGTTGACTGCGACGTCACCTAGTGACGTGACCATCGAGTGATCTCTAACGTTTTCGACACTGGACTGGATAATGGAGGCCCTATTCGCAAGGCGGAATGAAGTGCGCAAGGCCGTTACGGAAGCCATCGCTAACATTGAACGTCTAATACACGTGGAGCGTCCGTCACTAAGTGAGGTACGACATATTCATCGAATTTTGAATGAACATTACAAGCTTCTTAAAGAAATCGACAAGGAAGTAGAAGACGCAGTTCATATCGATCGCTTGGGAACTGAGACGGGTGAAGCAGAGCTTTGTGAACACTAGATTATTCTAGCCAAGGTCAGAGTGGAATATAAGATCGCGGGCGTATTGAATGCTCGGCGGGCTCGCTTGGAGGCCATGGGGCAGGGGATTTCGACAGAGGTGCGAGCTGGCGTGCACTCTTCGTCTGTAGCGCCGCCGTCTGGCCTTTGCTTCTTCAGCGGCAGTCTTGTTCTATGGAAGCAAGACTCACCACGAATTGCTGAACGTGCCGGAAGCCGGAAAGTCGCCTATTTCACTAACGTGGCGAGCATCCAAGCACGTACAGAAGAACCGCTGCTTTCAAAAAAACTGGCCCACGCCGTTAGAACTCCCGTCAACGTACACTATGAATGAAGCTAAAGATACGACAGTTGCAACAACTCAAGTGCATATGGTGAAGGAACAAAGTTCTACTAATGGAAAGCGGGAAGCCTTTGAAGATCTAAACGGGCATTCAAGGGATATCAAGAATGGGTGCAAGCCAATGCCAACAGATTCAGATGTTGCACAGTCCTCGCAGTCACGCGCAGAAATGTCCGACAGAAGCAAATCAAGACGCATTCAAGCGAAAAGAAGCAAGAGAGAAATTGCGAGGGAAGAGGAGCCTGCTGCCTGCATTAGTTCTAAGGGTTTACGAGTAAACTACAAACATCTAGGGGGAGAAGAATGCGAACCGTACAAGCTACCACACTGCCGATTAAGTATATTGAAACTGGGCCAAACCGGCGAATGAAGCAATCAAGTCCGGGATGGAGGAAGAAGGATGATGCTACCAAGGTGAACACAGCCAAGGCAAGAAATTCAAAGACAAAACTTCTCAAAGTAAGCTACACCGGAAGCTTGCAGAGGAAACCATGTTTCTGCCAACGAAACCTGATCATCGAGAGCGCAAGTTCACTGAAGGCGACGCGTTCGAAGGCACGTATATGGAACAAGCGTCGGAAGCACCGTTGGAAAACCAGGTGCAAAATCAAACCCGGATTGATCCACGTGGATTGACCTGGACCTCAAACTATTAGTGACGAACGTTGTGTGTTGAGTGTTTACAGCAACTGTGATATTTTCCATCATGAGGTCACACTGGGGGGTGTGGAGGATGTTGCGAATTGTATAGAAAACGAGGAGCAACACTATCATCATGAGGGGATTAGACCGGCATTCGGAATAAAGAAGAGGTCGATCGGGTGGGCTTCGTCGTGGCCACGGTGGCTCGTCCTTTCCTCAACAGACGCAGCGGAATATCCTACGCATCGGGCCGTGGCCCTCGCTGTCGCCACCGGGCCGCAGCACATAATTACCGCCACTGGCATCATTCGCGCTAACAAACTCGAACAAGACGAAGAAGCAGCCATCGCTCTCACCTACGCTTCAATCCAAGCGTCCTGCATCATCAGCAACATCACCCTATACGAACAGTTCCTACCATTCGCGTATTGGGCTTTCGCATTCAGCAGAATGGTGGCGATTCGGAAACAATGCAACTACTACACCATCATGTCTATCAGACTACTAGGCCCATCTCCCGCATCGCCAATACACAGCACGTCATGAAAGAGGCCAATCTCCTACGACTGGTGACCGCCTTCTCCATAAGCATGCAGAATCATCAGCGACTCCAAGACTGCTATCCGCAACTTTGCCAAATGCACCTGTTTTAACAAATGCACCTGCCCCGCCGCGGTGGTCTAGTGGCTAAGGTACTCGGCTGCTGACCCGCAGGGCGCGGGTTCGAATCCCGGCTGCGGCGGCTGCATTTCCGATGGAGGCGGAAATGTTGTAGGCCCGTGTGCTCAGACTTGGGTGCACGTTAAAGAACCCCAGGTGGTCTAAATTTCCGGAGCCCTCCACAACGGCGTCTCTCATAATCACATAGTGGTTTTGGGACGTTAAAACCCCACATATCAATCAATGAACAAATGCACCTGTTTTACGTCACCGCCGCGTTGAGATCATCTGGACTCCGGGCCACTCGGGGCTCGCGGGGAACGAACACGCTCATGACGCCGCCCGAGCTCTCGTCGACCGGGCGCGTCATCCAACAGAGCACCGCCCTTCGCGACCTGACGCACAGAGCGAGAGATGATGGTCTCCTCGTTTCGCGACAATGCGAGGGACAGAATGGTTACCCTTGGAAAATCCTAATGTATTACCGCAAGGCCAGTCTTAAATACCCACCACCAGACAAGTGCCTTAGTAAGCAGCAGTCCACTACCTGGCGTTTATTTCAGACACGGACTTTCCCCTGTCCGTCACTGTGCAGTCGTATTTACCCCGCTATTCACACACCACAATGCAAAGCGTGCCTTGCACCTAACGCCGAGCTCGACCATATTATAAGGGCCTGACCCGCAGCTACTCACTCAGTTAAACACAGCACGAACCCTACATTCACAATCGCTACGGCCGAGCAGTGGGAGGCTTTGCTGCTCCGCACGTGCCCGGAGGACCAGCTCTGGGCTGTCCGGCTGGCCGAAGACGCCACCAGGATTCAAGGCCTGGCCACCGCCTGAGGAAGGGGGTTAGAGAGGGGCCCGTCTCCCGGCCCCCGCCACCTTTGACCCCAGCAGAGACACTTCAATAAACTTTCTTCTCTCTCTCGGAATGATAAGAAAGAAAGGCCATTAATGTCAGGGACGCGGCACAATTTACAGAGATCGATCCGTCGCTGCAGCATGGGATATTTGGGATGAAAAAAAAAGGTTGGTCGAAATTTTTCTCTGATGAGCAAGTCCGCTTCAGAACAACAATAATTCTGTTCCGTTATCGCCGCATGCCAGTGAGGAAGGGCAAGTCAACAGTAGAGCTTTTGCTGGGATGTCAAATAAGAACAAAAGTAGACTGCATTATGCCGACCGCCGAGGTTGTGAAAGCGAAGCCGTGCAACAAACATGAACAGCTATGGCAGGTTAGGCAGCGTGTTAAGATTCGAACGTTCCGGCCATTCACACAAAAAAGTGCTTTCAGGTATCGTGCGTGACCAGCAAGAAAAGCGCATTGTCACAGAGGACGCAGCTCAGGGAACGGAACTGCGTCATTTTGACGAAGTGTGACGTCGAGACGTCTAAGTTGTCGAATCGGCACCGACGCGCAGTCAAGAACTTTTGGACAGAAGGGTAAAATATCCTCCGACTCCGGTATCTCAACCTTTGCAGTGCTCAACGTGATATCTCCATGCTCAAGGTCGTGTCAACCTTTAAGAGGAAAAGAATTCTGGCATCTGAACCAATCATGTGCGGGACGCGGGTCCTGTGTTTGAGACCCCGCCTTAAGGGCCCATTGTAAGGCACCTCAAGAATAACATTGATTAGTTAAACATCTACACTGTACACTGGAAGTATACCAAAAATCATAAACCATTCTTTTAGAGCGGCCCTCGTGGACACCCTGGTGGTCTAAACTCCTCAGGACCATTTAATAAAGTTCTTCACGGACTGACCGATTGGAGTTAAAGCAATTAAGGCAGGGATAACCTTTTTGCCGATAAAACTTGCAATCGCTATCGCACTGAGATCGCTGTTGGAACTGGGGAACTTAAAAAAAATGCGGTCTCCTACAAAGATTACTCTTGTGCACGTAATTACTCGAGTGGCTAAAAATAGAGTACTGATTACTTCGCTATATTTAAATACAAGTAGTGACAAAGTGGTGACGTTCTAAATAAGTAAATTTACAACATTTGCAAATAGCGTGTGTTACCTCCAAGCTCAACTTGTGAGCCCGCTTTTTTTAAAACTTTATTTACATCATCACTACGATGCCACGCTAGCGACCGCAAAGACTTGCACTGAGGGAACCTTTGTGCACGTGTTAAGCAAATTCGTTTTCATGTACAAAATTATGGTGGGGCAACGCGGTATAAGTTGATAAGAAGTGTATGCATTTTGTTATTGGGCAATGTGCGCGAAACCACAAATAAAAGTCTTGATTGCAAATTCAAGCTTGTTTGCAGTAAGACCATGAGCACTTGCTACCGAACTTGGCAACCCTGAGTTGCCATGAGTGTGTGCAAACACCAGGAATTCGAGACTCATTCACATTCCAGTGAAGCAACGACTCGCGCGGTGCTTCAGGAAGCGAACCTTAAACGAACGGCAACAAGTTGCATAAGACGTAGTGTGCTGCACTATGCATTTAGTGAGCGCGCACGCTTTAAACAGCTGTGAGATGGTTTCAGGAAACGTATAAAAGGAGCATTGGAGAAAGGTCCGTAATGCAGCAAGAGAACTTTCCGGGCTTTTTGCCTCTGCTGCCGCGTTTGTTTTAATATGGATGAACGTCGATGCAGGAAAGTGTGGGCTGCTGTTTTCAGAAATTGAAAACAAGAAACGAAGGCAAACTTACCAACAGAAAACATTTTTTCAGCCGATGGTGTTGACTGCTCCTTGTAACGTGACCTTTCCTGTCCGTACGAATGCAGCTGAGATGTGGTGAAGTGCCAGGCGCAGGACGCAAACGGAAGTAAGATACGCAGAGCGAGCCTTGACATAAATACAGGATAGCAGCAACACTTAAAGAAAGTTCGTGGAATTAAAGGAACTGGGGGTGAAAAAGAAATCCAATAAAAAGGAATAACATTCTAATACATCAGAAACAAGTGACTCTTAGGAACAAAAACATAACAACTTAACGATAAACTTTGACGCGATCTTCATCTCTCCCAACAAATCTGAACTCTGTGCAGCCACTCACATAATTTTCAAGAATAAGAAACCTCTAATAATTTAATGAACTTCATGGCTTCACCCATATTCATGGATCAATTACAGTTAAACTCCTCTAGAAACATTTCGTTGTCATAATACACAGTTTTTAAAGAAAATGATGATAATATGGCATGTGGAGGTTAACGTCTCAAAACCACCATTTGATTATGAGAGGCGCCGTAGTGAAGGGCTCCGGAAATTTCGACCACCTCGTGCACCCAAATCGTGCACGTGCAACGTGCACCCAAATCTCAGCACACGGGCCTACAACGTTTCCGCCTCCATCGGAAATGCAGCCGCCGGCGCCGGGATTCGTTCCCGCGAGCTGCGGGTCAGCTGCCGAGTACCTTAGCTACTAGACCACCACGATGCAGCGTAAAGAAAAGGAAATGTTATTATTATTATTATTATTACTATTATTATTATTATTATTATTATTATTATTATTAGTAGTAGTATTAGTAGTAGTAGTGTTGTAGTAGTAGTAGTAGTAGTAGTAAGTAGAATTGCTGTTTTCGCAGGGCTTTTCAGCTTCATGATGATCAGTCCTCGTCCAGAATTTTATTCAGTTGGTCGTTGACATTTCGTCTCCTATAGGGGCGCGTTCACACGTGAGTCAAAGAGCTGCTTCGTATCTAAAATGCAGACAGTTATGGCCGCGGGCCCTCAGTTCAGTCTGCCATGGGCAGCTTGCTAGGCCTGGTCAAGCTAAGCTGCTTGGCTTGCTTGTCCTCGTCCGCAATCCATGCCTCCCACTTACTGTGTAACAAGTCCGCTTGCTTAGTAATGTACATGCCTCCGATGTTATGTGGCTGAGTTTTGGTGTCTCTGAACACCACAGACAAGTTTCTCTGAATCTTGTGATATATATTCTACTCAGGTTGGAAAGCCATTGGTTTGCATTTGTCTCCAATCCCTACTTTGTTGCCTATTGAATTCATTATGCGGAAGGCCATGGCTCTCTTCGTTGCTGCTTTTATTGGAGGAGGATGTCACGCAAATGCACGGGAGAATGAGTGGTGGCACTTCCAATTCACAGGTGGCTCGCCGGATGTTTTTCCAAAGAACGCTACCTAAACTAGCACATAAAATTTCAAATAAATCCATGACAGGAAATCGTCGCATGAGATAGCGTCGTGCTCACGTTTTGTAGGAGAACGCCATCGTAGACCGTATAACTCGAGACTTCACCAACCGAGCGACGACAGGTCAAGACGTTGAACCCCTTTAGAATTCGCGTTAAATATTCAGGGTCTTGGGATTACGCTGTGTGAATTTGTCACGTTCGTAGACAGTGCATCAAATTTTGTGGTTGAAGGGGTAAACGAAGGTACGCAAGAAGATTACGTGCGACGCAAGCACAGTGGTGGCAGAGGCCAGTGCGAACGTTTGCGAACTATGTCGACTATCAACTTTCAGTACTGCGCACACGTAGCGTCCTTAACGGAATTGCGTACGTAAGAACGCATTTTGTATAGAGCATGCGCACAACTTCTGCTCATGCGCACTAAGCCAAACGCGAAGTTTTTACACACGTGACGCCGTTAAGGGCATTACGCACGCAGTAATAAAACTTGCTTTTAGAGAGTTTAAGTATATCGGGAGACGCTTACGTTAGCGTTAGCGTGCGTCTCTGTGCTAACGCTAAAACAGAACGCGTGGTATGTCAACTGGTGCACTTTTAGTGCAGTGAAAGGCATTCCCGCTAACGCAAACACAAGCACCTACGGTGCCTATTAGTTGTCAAAACAATATGTGCACTGTAGAAACCTCAACTGCGCCACTAAATCGAGTTGACCCGAAGCCACCATAGCTGCGTCACCATGCCACGTTTGGTTCAGTGTTGCGTCTCACAGTCCGACACTCATAGTTTTATTTCGAGACCCGTATTACCTGGCTCAGCTTTTTTTGTGACCGCATTTGCCTTATCTTTGGAACAAGTGAATTAGTACAGCGTCGGCATCTCTGCGCGCCAAACAAGAACATAAAAGGACCTTGTAGAGAAGTTTATGAAGCCTTAAACACCCTAAATTGATTAAGCATATAAAAAAGCGCAGCTATATAATCGGCACTACACTGCTGGCACAGCTGCATTACTCAAATCTAAATCAGATGCGGCAAGTATTAGGGAAGAGAGGAGTTGAACAGTGCCGACTAATGACTATAAATATTCGAAGTCGACTGTCGACAACTCTCGCTTCAACAGACACCGCCATCTTGCCCTACCGTGCGGGATCTCTTGCGTACTTTAGCGTTGAACGCTATATTCCAGAAATATCAATCGTATGTAGTAAGCGTTCGGGATACATTAACTTTCGGCACATGCTCAGTTTGGAGCACGCAATGCTAACGCTATATCTTCTTGTTTGCTGTTTTCCGCTATACTAAATCTCTCTATTACCCTATTATGCTTTACGCACCTCTTTCATGAGGAGAGGAACAGGTTAGGTCAGTTTACACATCTTACAGATTAGCCAGAACGACTTATCAGTGCCAAGGATGATCGCGTATTCGGTGCTTATTAGAGTTGCAGCAACCCCTATATCAAGCGAGCGTCCAGGCATGCGTCGAGGCAGGAAAACGATGACCACTTTCGAATGACGCGCGTTCGTTCCACAGCCTTGCGGTTCTATATCCTCGCGGCACGCGCGTGCCGTGCGTTGTGTTGTCCACGCGACTTTGTTTCCTCTTCGTGCCTTTGGCGCGTGGCACGTGGATGTGTTGCGAATGAAAGACGTCCAAATGGAAACACTGCGGATTCGAATACGGCTTGGCCAACTACTTCCTCCTCGTGTTGCGGCCTGAGCCTCGGCCTGTCCACCGCAGGACCGTGTTGATCCAAAAGATCATCGAGGTTTTCCTTCGTTTTTTTTTCCTCGCGAGAGTGTAGAATATGTGTGTGGTTGGCGCTATGACGTTAACGGGAGTAGAGAAAGACGCAAACATAATTATGTTTTGCGATTTTCATGCGAGGTAGGTCAGCGCGACTTCTAATTGGCACATTAAACGCGCAGTGATGCAAGCGACCTTTTTCTGGTGCACACGCGTCGTTCTTCCTAAGTTTTATTGCACCTTTGACAGCGTCAGCAACGGCCGAGCTTTCGAGCTTACGCTAATATAGTATTAAGCTTTTCCGCATCATCTTTCCTCCAGCTGAATATCTGAATGTTCATATATTTTGCTGATGACCGTCAGGGTATGAAAACGCGTTGCCACAGAGCAATGCGAAGTGTTCACCGTTGTGTGTGTGTGTGTGTGTGTGTGTGTGTGTGTGTGTGTTTGCGTGCGTGCGTGTGTGTGTGTGTGTGTGTGTGTGTGTGTGTGTTTGCGTGTGCGTGTGTGTGCGTGTGTGTGTGTGTGTGCATTCATGCGATCGCGCGTATACGTGAGTGCGTATGCATTTATCACGTATAAACTAAGCACTGACGGACATTTTTCAAAGTTACTGCAAGTACAATCAGGACAATTTTCATAAGCAGAAAGGAAGTTAGATCACATGTCACAAAAAAAGGCCGTAATCATAGTTCAACTATAGAACATTTTATTTACCACCAAGCAGAGCACCCAACTCACACAGGCGCTAAAAAGCTAGGAATCTGAATGCATGTATTATGTTGACTTGTAGCTTCAAATGATGAATTGGTACCACATATGGCCCTTTACTATTATAATACATTTTAGTCTAGCGCACGCCGTATTTGATTCCTTATTTTGTTTAGCACCTATAGTCATTCAAGTCCGCCCCATCTACTATGCTTGACCATCTAGTGACTGTGCCATTCCCATGCCTTAACTCTCTCATTGTGTCACCATTGCAATAACAGTTGTTTTAAGAAGAAGACATCCTTCATGACTGAGGAGCATGTTGATCGTGTTCCTTAGTGTCAGGTCATCAGCGTCATGACATCAGATCGTGAATTTACCTCCCTTATCCCCTCATTTATCTAGGTTATGTCCTAAGGAAGTAAAATTGTGGTCGCAGAACCATATTACTCTCTTTTTTGTTACACCCTATTGTAGTAGAAGTGTGAATAAAGGTAATATCACGCCCTTAAAACGCCCAACTTGGCTAGTTTGTGTTTACAGTGCATGGTGATCGTAAGGGCGTTACAGCTATATACACCGAAGTCTGAAAATAGCGTACCAGCCACTGTGGTCGACGCTAGCATTACGCCGTGCAATAGGGCACAATTTCCTGATGCATTGTTTTGCTATAGAGCCAGCTCTATCCCGGAGATAGCATCTTTTCACTCCGTGTTATTCTCAAGCGTGGGAGACAAACTGAAAGGGGCGGCAGGTCTTCGCGTCGGCATTGTTTGAATGTCTCTGCTGCGCTTAGACTGTTTTGTACGAAAAGGAAGCGGAATAGAATGAACATATCTTCAAAGAAGGATGAGGTAAAAAACAAAAAAAACGAGAAAGCATCCCCACTTAAACTGATAAGGTCTGTATATCGTAGTAGATCGAGTAAGACAGATGAGAAGACAGGGATATTAACCCTGTTCTAGTAATAGATTTGCTGCCCCGTACACCTTTGGGGAAACAGGGGTAGGGTAGAGGACAGGGAGATAACTGCATAGTCCTCAACTGGTCGCAGAAGTCATCTAGTTAAGGCATCAGTTGTTACTCTCATAATGATTGTTGGGGTTTAACGTCCCAAAATCGCCATACGATTATGAGATGAGAGCACAAGGGCCTCAAGCACTCTCGCCTTCATCGAAATTGCGGCTGCCATGGTCGAGAGTGGATCCCGTGACTTTGGGGTCATCAGTCGCGTACCATAACCGCTACACAGCCGTGGCGAGTCAATTCTTAATGTGAGCGGCTACAGATGTTTTTACTGAAGGCTCCCCAGGCACCGCCATAAGCCGCTCTAGGCTGTTGTTAACTGCGTGACCCTTCACAAAATGCAGGGCCGAAGGTATAACGTCAGCCCTTGTATTCCCGCGCTACAGCCCAGACAGGAGGGGATCCTCATCTTCGTTAAAAGCGTCTATAGTTTTAACTAAAGCCAATAGGGAAGCCAACGGTCTTACACGACGAGCCACTTGAGCATACGTGTTGCGTGTCAGGTGCTTCCTGTCTTACACTTTAGCACCTTTAGCGCGACTCAGTTTCCGTGAAGGAAAGAAGGCCGCTGCTTTCGCGGGTTTGACGGTTATGTCACCATTGCTTCTCTCCTTTTTTTTCATTTCTCCGTTACTTCACACCACGTCACTTCTTACGAAACAGCAAAACAATGCACTCGCGAGCCACAGACAGAACCCGGAATAAACCGCTGACGCAGACGAAATTTCAAACCAGGAAAAAAAAGAAATAAAAACGCACGAAGCAGTGCGCAGGGTATTCACTTAGCCTCTTGCTCGTTCTTTCGGTGGGAGCTGTATCCGCGAGATTTGAGGCATTTTCAGTTCTTTTTTTTGTCTTTTTTTCTACATTCACTCGGCCATGCGGTGCGAGGATGGCTCGTCAAGAGGCGGAAGTGTTGGGGCGCACTTCTTACTTCCTCAACTTGACCGCGCCTGGCCGAATACAATCGCTGACGGGTTTTGTGCCCTGTCCGGCTCGCGCCTCCCCCTTCCGACCCACCGAGGGTTATCCTCTCCTTCTTTGCTGGCGTTGCTCGCTTTCTTTTTTGTTGTTTCCCCTTGACGTCTTTACTTTCTGGCATCGTTGGTGGCGCGTGCCCGTGGCTCGTAACTCCCGCGTAGACGGCGCCTTTCCCGGTCGTTCGTTCCGGCGCATTTCCGCCTGCGCTGGTTGCTGCCAGAAAACGTCAAACGCCGTGGCCCCACATCACGAGGCCGCCGTTGCACGAGCGTATACCGCGCGCGATATAGCCCATGTATAGGCAGAGAAAGGAAGAGTCTGTAATAGGGCAGAAGCGCAAGCGGGAACGACTTTTTGACGAGCACGTGGAACAGAAACGCAACAAGGATCGATGTGCGCTTGAAAGAGCACGATTAAACTCGGGCGTGCGCATGGAAGGGGGTGAGGGAGGGCATAAAGCCAGTCCAATACACATAGAGGTTGGCGAGAGGGGGCGCAAAGCAGCAGCCCCATACATTGATATCATAGGGAGGTTGGGCGCTGTAACAAACCTTCGACTGCCCCCGCCCCCACCCCCCTGAAAGGAAATCCAGCGCATGCTTATTTATGCTTGGACTCACCAATATGAATTTAATGAATCGTCTGATAAAAAAATGTGCTTACTTGCAGATGATACGCATTAAAGACACAGTTTCTGAAGACGGCACTACGCCCCCTTCAACGTGACTGATGCTTAGAACGGCGACATATTCTGAACCCATTGCAAGGCAGCACCTGTGCGTTGCGCGCTACGAGAGCGCTTTTGACTTTCTTGTGAATCACGAGCCTGAAAGAAACATTGTAAATAGTACAGCCTAATCCAATGGTGTTTGGCCACGTGTGTTTATGTGGTTGTATGTGTCATGTGATTATTAGTGTATATATCATAATCATCACCCGCCATCTAGAATAGCTTAACACGCGAATAACCAGACTAGCATCTCCAGGTTTTTATCAAAACATCTCTTTCTCTCTTCGCCAGCCACCGGCGAAATTGAACATTATTCACAACGCTGCAATAGAGAGAGACAGTGAGGTTGAACAATATTACACATGGTTTGCTCCCTTGCACTTCTAGGGCAATAAAGAGTGAGAAAAAAAGCGGAAGAAATAGGCAGGCGTAAATGCAGACTAGATAGAGAAAATTAGGCAGATCCGACGTACCATGGGAATCGATGTCATGCGATGCATGTGGATAGACGGTGGTCGGGGTGTGATGGGATCGGGGTCTATAAAGCAGGAAAGATACGCTCAAAAAACACTTCAGAAAGCCTATGCTGACGTCGCGATTAAACGAGACTGTACTTTTATGTGAAACAAAGGGTTCTGGGAAATTCTGAACTTTGTCAACGACGGCGACCACACTTGACGGCCATCGCAATCACAAGCGGATGACTCGGTTCAGAAAGTGGGTCAAGTATTTGATAAGGACCAGCTATTAAGTGTTCGGATGACTCTGGCGGAGTGTTGAATACACTATAAACAATCAAAGTGGACGATTGGGCTAGTTGGTGATTCATGATTTTCTGAGAAATGAATCTGCTACACTGCCTCACGTTTCGGGTTTATGAATTGTGCTGGTTGTTGAAATGCTAACTTTTTGTTTCTTTCTTTTTTTCTGTTTGTCATAAATATATGCAGTGCGTGCTGAATAAACCTTCAGTTGATAGTCTGCGCTTGTCCTTGTCTGCTTCTTGTTCGAGTTTTCTACCGGGCAGTATACATCGATAATAAACAATCATTCGTCGTATTTTGACCCAGGATCTTGCCATGAAAGACGTCTGCCCGAAAATTGTACCAAAAGTCCTGACGACTGAAATAAAGGAGTCACACCGTGATTACTCTTACTTTATCCTTTTCAACTAACCGCATTGAAGTTTTTAGGTCTGGCCTAAAGAGAGCAGCATTTCATATTAACATTAAGGCACATTTTTATGAAGCCATGCCCTCATCAAGTAAAACAACTGATGGGAAACAAGATGATTGGTTAAGACAAAGGCCCAAGCCATGACTCAGGGATCAGCAATTGAATGGCTAATGAGTTCCTCATTACAGCACGTAGACCAATCCAATGAAGACAAGTGGATATCCGCTATCAAGAGCCCTGATGTCGTGGATCAACTGTGGACTGCCATGACGCGCCGGTCGGGCTTGGCCTGACTGTCCCAACGTGGGAGCGGTCCGCTACGCGTTGAGTCGTTCACCTCAGGACTGAAAAGAAAGTTTCACATCAATCCACCCATATCTATAAAGTGACATTTATATTTACTTCATCCAAAGGCGTAGATGTGAGACTCGGCAGTCGTCATACCAAGTCGGGTACTCACGACCGAAGCACCACAACGCACGTCCGTGTCTTTTTTTTGTTGTTGTTGTTGTTGTTGTTTCTGAGATGCTGTAAGGATGCTGCGTTGTTTGACTGCGAACAAAAGCAAATAAATGAAGAGAAAACCGTAGGAGAAATGGACGTTTTGCGGACCGCAATAAACTCCTAGCCCTGTTTTTGCCAGCCCCACAGCCGCACTGACCCGCAGAAAAGCGCATACGCTCCGACAGTTGCGTGGATCGTTAGAAGAATTCGCTGCAGTCGACGTTCGTTTCCTTATTCGTCACTTTCCAGTGCTAGCTGGCAAACACTTATCACGCAAACGCAAGCTCCCCTCCCCCCTTCCCCATCACCCGCCCCTGCACGGCTGATTCTCCTCGCCTGAGAGACAGTTACTGCGTCACTTAACCCCACTCTTCACCCTCCTTCATTTCAAGAACCTCTTTGTCCATGCCCTCTTGGAAGCGTCGACAGGAAGAGGAAGGAAGCTCTGCTTCCGGAGCCGATCCACTTGTTGCTTATTGCGTCGTGACCACGGCCGTCACACGCGCACGAGCTCGTGTCGTCGGCGGAACCGGCCAACACCACCTAGACTAACCAGCGCAGCAAACAGCCGAGAAGCCTGCGCGTATCGCTACTCGTGCACGCTGGTCGCTTCGGCGTGTGGTGCGCACAACGAACGGCCTCCTGCTCATTCGTGAAAGGGAAGTGACAACATGAAGTATGTATGCACGACGGTACAACCCCTTCGTGTACCTAGCCGCACACGAGAACACCATGCGATTTGAGTGCGAGATTTTTTTTCTTTTTCTTCATAAAGAGGGGAAGGAGGTCAGATCCCGCCGATGGTGTTCCCGCCGCTGAGAACATTCAGGGAACTTGGGTGTCTTGTGGTTCTGTTGTAGTTTTGCGAGTTCCTCTTTACTTACTTCTTCAAGCTTTATTGCTGGTACATATATTGGAGTTATCTTGTCCCCTTGCGGCTTGATCGTGACGGAAACGTTGTGTGGCGTCTCTTCTACGCGGAAGTTTGTCGATGTTTTATCGCTTGCGTCAATGATAGCGCACCTCCAATTAGGATCTGGCTCGAGGGGCTCTCTGACGCCAGACAGGTTGTCTAAAATCACACCATAAAGAGGGCTACCGATACACATTACCTTGATTTCTCCAGTAAAATCTGGCGTATGGATCTGTAGCGTATGTCCTGTGGAACCTCTTTGCAATTTCCACCTGTTAGGATCACTTGGCTTAGGAATCCAGTCAAGCAATGGTCTGGAACGAAATTTCTTCGTATAATTGGTGTATTGCTGCCTGTGTCTCTGAGGACTCTTTTTTTTTCAATCCAGTACTATTCCTTCTACCAGTGGCATTCCACCAACAAGGAAAACTGGTTTCCCAAATGTGATGGGACGTCTGCTTTCTTAGCTTCAGACAACTTTGTCACGTGGAGCGGGGCTACAGTGGTTCGCTGTGGCCGCATGAACGAATGCAGTTTCCTCTTTAGAGACATCCCCACCGCGTGCTAAGTCACGACGCCGTTGCGAATTGTACTCTCGGCGCAAACGCTTGTTTACAAACAGAGTCCCCTTAAAACAACGCACGACTATGTACTGCGCTACATTTAGCGGAGTAAAAATAGGATATTCACTGCTTCCGACGGAGTATGTAGACGATCTTACTTCCGACATATAGGCGCCGCTATCTTGGGACGTTAAACGAAGGTTTTTTTATTGTTTTTGTATGTCGGGACGTGAAAATTAACGAAGTCTTGAAACGCGCCAACCCAACCGTTTTCGTTCACGTGCGTCTTCCGTATCACTGTTAGTACAGCTGTTCACGGTTGCAAAACGGCAAAGTTAACAGTCCCATATGTTCGCACCAAAGCACGTCCGTAAAACAGTTTATAAGCACTTGTGGTGAGTGTACATGGCACAGTGGAAATTATGACTTTTCACTGAGCACGGCGTAGTGGGTCCAATAACCGCCTGCGGCAGACACGTTCTATGGCGCATCCTAATGCGAAAATCCTCAAGCAAGCACGATGACTTATACCCGAGTTATATAACTGCTCAACGAAGCCGAAAGAGTATCCACAGGTCCTGCGTGACCTACATAGAGATCACAAGGTGTCTGAGTAACTAGACGCTAATTGTAATGCTTTATTCATTGTAGATTTTATGAAAAACGAAACCTCAATCGGAAGCATAGAAGAAGTGAGAGCACTACTACATAGACGCTCGATTTGAGATATTCTAACATTAATTACAGGACCGCCGGAAGGTCTTTTTGACATCGCAGTTTATTTGTTGAAAATGTAGGCTTCCACGGCTTCCAAATTTTTTCATCACTTGTATGTAAAATCTGGATGCCAAACGCACTCGACATGGAACTTTCAGCTGCACTTCATTGCATATGTGTTAAACAGAGAATACATGACGCCTATATACATGACGCCTATAAACAAAGAATACATGACGCCTATATACAGAGAATACATGACGCCTATTCTTGATGTCAGAACGAAAAAAAAAACAAAGCGAGAAAATTGTGTTCGGCAGACAACTGAAGGCAATAAAGCTAAATATTTGCGTTCGGCACGCTCTGAAATGCCTGCTACACGAGCGTAGAAATATATGTGATCATTTTCATTCGAGAATCCCGCCATAGATAATCAATCATTCTACACGATAAGCCTATCAAGCCTATCAAATCTGCCCTGATGCACTTGGCCTCCAGATTTTTGTCGGCCATCTCAGCAATATTTCACTGTCCTCTTTTTTTACATGCTCATGTCAGGTAAAGACAACTTCTTCTTTATGGGAATGCTTGACGGCCCGGCTGAAACGTTTTTCAACTGTCATTCACTTTCCTTTTTTGTGCATTATAGTTCTCGCACAGCTTTTACCGTCATACGCTGGCACAAGCAAAGTTTAATGATAACGATATTTGTAGACGTATTATTTGTCAAGATCGTGATACGATTACGAAACACGTTGTAGCGTAGGGCACTGCAAATTGACTTCATCTGGTGTTATACCCCTGTCACACGAGAAAGTTTGATGTCATTTCAATCAAATGACATTCGGCACATCGAATGACATTAGGAGACGTGTGCTGCTACACGGAAACATATAATGTCATTTGTAAATGATGGCAATCGCTATGTCGCTAAGATGGGACTGAACAAAAAACAGTCGCAGCATGTGTAAGAAATTTATCATGTATACTAAGGGCTATAAAAATGTTTCCACATGTATGAAATTGAAGATTACAAGTTAATATGCAGTTTTTTTTAATATCCAAGGAAAAGCTCGTAGCTCATGCGAAGTCGACGCGAGACTGGAGCCACTATCGCATGGCTGACAAGGCCAACATGGCCGACGACACTTTTGAGAATGTCGCTGTGAACGAGAATATTCAAATTTCTTTCTAACGACTAAGTTGAATTGTATGCAAAGAAATTAAACAATACCTAAAATAAAACCATATTAATACTTGTGATGATTTATTAACCCTTTCATATGTAATGTGTTCACAGCCCTCTTCCAACGAGAGTACATCTTCACGACGAAAACTCGTTCGAATGAATTCGGCTAGCTCATTCTTTTTCTGAAGTCAATTTGTTTTAATGACATTAGACGTCCCCGTGTGACAGTCAACTAATGTCAATAAATGTAAATGTCATTAGGTGCAAATGACATTAAACCTTCTCGTGTGACAGGGGTATTATTTAACGCGCATCGACGTTGCACACAAAAAACGAAGAAGCTGTAAAGCTTATATTATTGATACACTTTTATTTACTTCTGGGGGAACTGCATGAGTACAAGACAACAAATGCAAAACATAAGAGCTCAATCAAACAATCAGTCAATCAATCAGTCGATTGACCGATCGATTATTCAATCAATAAGCTTTTTATGTGCATCATACATGTAATGTGCGG
This sequence comes from Rhipicephalus annulatus, assembly GCA_013436015.1. Classification (NCBI taxonomy): domain Eukaryota; kingdom Metazoa; phylum Arthropoda; class Arachnida; order Ixodida; family Ixodidae; genus Rhipicephalus; species Rhipicephalus annulatus. Next base: position 551,577 of record WOVY01000615.1, read on the forward strand.
TTATTATACAGGTGGGACCTCAGAGGCCTTGCTAAGTTTTAATCCTTGCCCTAAGACAGATTCAGGCACAGGTCGGCACAAAATGGTGGGGCTAACTCATTCACTAAAGGAATGTACTTTGCGGTCAGGGTTCACTTGGACTGAGGTTCCCCGAATTTTTCCTGCAACTGAAGACACTCGGACTGAGATTCCCAAAACTTTCTCTCAACCGGGCTCACTCACGCACTAACTCGCCATAGAATCACTCTGAGTACCAGAGTCACTCAGATGATCTGAGTGTCCGAGTGAGTCGACTCAAGAGCGAGCTTGCTGACCTATGGCTTAAGGTCGGTTATCACTCTGACCAGTTCAGGCGATGAGAAAAAGCGACACGCTATACTATTCTACAACAAAAACAAACATCACTGATATATACTTCAAGGCTCAAAGCTTGAGTTTGTGAATGATCGGAAAGTCAAACTCGCTCCTGCCGAGGACTTGTGCTTGAGGTACATTACGGATGTATAAATTCGTCAGATACAGCCTTGTTCATGGTTAGATGATGAATGTATGAAAATAGGTTCCCTGCTAGTTTCTTCATTGGGGTAGGAAGGGACGTTGATGTCGGTAAATACTGGCGTTGTTGATTAAATGTCTGTGTTGCGACATGCTATATGATGTAGCGTGAAAGCACACACGGAGGAAGTGCACGTTACCCGACGGACGTTCAAGTTACACAAGAGGGTCATCTATAAATTGTAAGCGATAGATTATACAGTGCGTTGGCTGACTTCATAGGTATACGATGCCTCGTAAGTTTTCGCACTGACAGCTTTCATAACTGGAAAAGCAAACAACCACAAATCCATTCTAAAGAAACGCTTAGTCTTTGGCTTACCCTAAGTCTTTTCAACTTCCCGGTTTTTTCTATATTTAGACACGCACAGTATTTGTTGCTCTTTGCTTTCTGTGAGGAGCTTTCTATACCTACATCAATTGCCTACGTCAGTGTACACTGCCGTTATAATAACGCTTTCTTTTGTTCTCTCACTACATAGTCTTGCACAGTTCCCGTATCGGCTTGCAAGCAGCGTTTCTTGAATGAGAAGATCTCGTAAATCTAAAGTGCCATTGGCGTGTTCGTTTACTAATAGTGATATCAAGCTTAAACATGACATCATGGGAGAGAACTGTTGGCTTATGGACTCAAAGATCAAGGACATGAACCCTGATGTAGGACATCGTCAAATTCGATTTTTTAAATTAAAATATTTATTTTCTCTTACTTAGCTACTGCAGATGCAATTTACAGTTACGTTTCCCTGTGTTTATGAGGCAGCTTGAAACATTCTAGGAACTGCTCGAAAAAATAATTGCACAGTGCTTACTACCGTTCAAAAAGGTGCTGCGAATTGACCGAATAAAAGACAATATCCATCACCATGTTTTTTCTACTGTTTGACTTACCAGGAAAATGAGATACTGTAAACCGATTTTATTCGGTGGTTCAAACCAAATTGAAAGCAACGCATCAATTTGCATATAACGTGACATTGCAGCGAGATTCTTGGTGAAAAGGGCGAGTTGTTCGGTTTTCTTGGAATACCACTGTCGTGAAATCGTTACATCAAAATGTTTATTATACAAGATGTGTTTGAGCTAGATGGTAATCTATATGGTCAACTACTGCTCGCGCAAATTTCCTGGACAAAATATGCACAAAAACTAGTCGTCTAATTGAGTTCGCAACAAAAGTCTTGTTTTTAAGTTGTTGATACTTTTTATAGTAGTGTGTACAACAATATACAGTCTTGTAAACTTTATAAGTCCCTGCACGTGTACTGCAAATAAAACCGTCTTATTGGGAAAGCTATAGAGCTATCAACATATGACCTCTACACCTATATAGAAACTTCACAAGGTGATTAACCAACTCTTACGACCGTCCAGTCCTCGTGGTAAGAAGAAAAGATAAAGATGTTGGAAACCTGATCGGCTAAACATGTTTACACGAGAGAGTGTGACCTTCCAGCTGCTGCTACGAAATAATGCGATTCGTGCTCTGTATGGCTCGCGCCTTCACCTCCGGGACCATGCGCCACCGCCGTGTAACCAAGGAGAAGCAATGCCAACTGCCGCCAGCAGCAAAATCATCGGCCGAGAGCCAGGCAACCGAAGAGACGTGGTCCAGCACGTGCTTGGCATTCTGGAACGCCTGCGGCCAAAAGCGGTGCCCCCACGAGTTGTATACACGAGTAGGTTACTGCTCCGGGACGTGCGAGCACGATAGCGTCTCGCTTTAATTCCCCTACCACTTCACCCTTTATGCCGGATCGTCAATAAAGTTGTTCATTCACTCACGTGATTCGGGCTGTGCATGGACGTGTTTACACGCAGCCCTTGCATCGTCATGTAAGCATCGGTCTATTGCGACGCTCAGCTTCATTGCGCTATATTGGTTCGAAAGGTATCAGCCTGAAAAAAAAGAACAAAAACAGATCGCCAGGCCTGCGTTGAAAGCGCAACACAGTCACAGCGAACGTTGGAAGAGCGCCATCTCTAGAGCCCGTCGTAGACTATCCTGGGGCACCTAATGATTGATTGATATGTGGGGTTTAACGTCCCAAAACCACCATATGATTATGAGAGACACCGTAGTGGAGGGCTCCGGAAATTTCGACCACCTGGGGTTCTTTAACGTGCACCCAAATCTGAGCACACGGGCCCACAACATTTCCGCCTCCATCGGAAATGCAGCCGCCGCAGCCAGGATTCGAACCCGCGACCTGTGGGTCAGCAGCCGAGTACCTTAGCTACTTGACCACCGCGGCGGGGCCTGGGGCACCTAATGCGAGTAAATTTGCGAAATACCCACTGCGACATAAATTCGTATGGTGGCAGATGACAATGAAGAATTTTCGGTGAACCCTTCGTGATGGGTCGCAAGCATTGAACTACCCATCTGTTACGCAATGCGTGCTGTGTGACGCCTGGGTACGAAATTCGCATAGTGTAACTCCTGGTTGTTATCTTACTCTTCCACAACTCTGTTTCTCACTTTTTAATGCGGTTCCACCCTGACATAGCACTTTATAGCGTGTTTTTTGCAACAACGTTTATAGCACTGGCATGACTCTGTGTTGAATATTTGGCTGCCACAGAGAGGACTCAAGTTCGAACCACTTTTCATCCTGATTATTTTTTTCGTGTTTCATTTTTTCTCTTATTTCGGGCGATATCGGTTACAGACACCAGCGATGGCGGACAGCCCTCGTTGTGATTTTTTAACAGATTTCGCTGCAAAAATATAACAACGCGTGATTGAATAAAAACGCTGACATTTCGACCAACCTGAACTCGGGAATTCCGCGGGTCGGATGACTCGTTGTTCATTTTGACTTACTTCAACTCTAGTTTGTGCTTGCTAGCCCAAATAAAAATTTAGCCCATTATACCCTCTCAATTGTGGCTGTTTATTTTACATAAACCAAACACATTTCAGTGAAATTATCTCAGTGATTGAAAATGACATTTCCTCGTTGTTCACGTGTGAACGTTCACGAGGGCCTGTATTCACAGAAACGTCTGAAGCTAAATACTTTCACCGGAGAATATTTCAGCCTATCATGATGCGAGACATATCATATGTGAAGCCGGCTGACTAATGGGAAAGGGCAGTTAAGAAAACGTTTTGTGAATTCAGTCCCTCATTTTTTTCTGTGCAGGGAATGGAAACGAAACTCACGTGAAGCTTTTTGGCAACCAGTTTATTTTTCTCGATGAGAGCCCCAGGCTTCGACAATAGCCACGAGAATACGAGAAGCCATATACGTCCAGTATTATAGAAAGGTTGAGGCTGCCCCGCCGCGGTGGTCTAGTGGCTAAGGTACTCCACTGCTGACCCGCAGGTAGCGGGATCGAATCCCGGCTGCGGCAGCTGCATTTCCGATGGAGGCGGAAATGTTGTAGGCCCGTGTGCTCAGATTTCGGTGCACGTTAAAGAACCCCAGGTGGTATATATTTCCGGAGCCCTCCACTACGGCGTCTCTCATATTCATAAGGTGGTTTTGGGACGTTAAACTCCACATATCAATCAATCAATCAATCAATCAATCGACTAAACATAACTGAGTCCGTCGTTTCCTCGTGCCAAGCTCTCCGATATAGCTGACATCATGCAGATAGGACGTCGAAATTATTCTCAGATCGCAGCGCCGTGATTCTGACGCCACTATAACACTACAAGGACGTATCTGAGAACTGTCAAAGTGTGTGTGTGCGTGTGTGTGTGTGTGTGTGTGTGTGTGTGTGTGTGTTTCTCGATAAACTAAGGAAGTCGTTATCTGCGCAACATCTTTTTTTCATTCACGGCTCCAATCGGCGATCGAAGATATAACTGCATTTACGCGGTAATTCAGTCCTGCAATTCAACACGTAAGTTGCACGGCGTGTTACGCGAGATATTATCGTTTTAACCCTGCAAAGACCTTAAAGCAATCATTTCTTCCACCAGATACTCCCGCTGCTTATGCAACGGAAGCGCTGATATTTTGCAACGCGCCTCGAGAATCTGAATCATACAACGCTATGGTTACACGAATTGAGAGATAACGTCGAGGACGGCAAAAAATAAAAAAATAAAAACGCACAAAACATTACTTACGCTACCTACACGTCTTGTGTCTGCTTCAGTGAGTGCCGGAGTTCTATCACCAATGCAGATGATTCTTATCTCTCTAGCGTTTGTAACAGACGGAGGAAAACGAAAAAAAAAGAAAAATTCGATGCAGTGCTGCTTATACGCTTATACACAGACGGCGCCGGACGCGGAAAGCGTTGAGCAAATCGCCCACGGCGTTCGGAGAACGACCGTTGCTCAGGGCTATCCAAAGCTGTCCGTAGCATTGGTAGCGTAATAATAAAGGCCTTCAACATTGCTGTACCGAGCCAATGTTGAATCCTACGCAGTATTATACAGCAACTGCCGAACTCGCATTGATGGTTACGTGTGTGTGTGTGTGTGTTTGTGTGTGTGTGTGTGTGTGTGTGTGTGTGTGTGCGTTTGTGTGTGCGTGTGTGTGTGCGTGTGTGTGTGCGTGTGTGTGTGCGTGTGTGTTTTGTCATGGAGGAATAACTAAGCAAGCGGAAACGTGCAAGACAAGAGGAAGGATGATTCTAAGGCCCAATACTGGCGCGTTACTGAGAAATACGCAATGCTTAGGCATAGGCGTACAGAGGGGAGTGCAAGAGAATTTTAGATAAAATTGTTCTACGCAGTAACAATAAGCTATACAGTTTTATTAGTACACTCATGGCTCGTTTACCCATGTGGAATGATCTTCAGGATTGCTAGCCAACTTAGCACATTGTACGGTCATGCCACGGAAATTCGGCTACCGGTGGTTAGTGTCGCCTCTCTTCCTTTCCCCGCCCCACCCTCTTTGTTGTTTGCTTGTGCACTCCCCTTGAAAAAGTTCTGCAGACGCCTTTGAGCTTAGGTATGGTACTCTTATACAAATCTTTCTTTGAATTTGGTATCTCATCTCGTACAGCCCCAAAATAATTCGTACATTCTAGAACCACTCTAGCAGAACTGAGGAATCGCTCTAAGAACGGGGCTAGACTACAGCTGTCGGGTGTTTTCGTCTTCAGCAACGGCAACATGTGAGCTATATGCCTTTCGTAAAGACCAGCTTTCCTGCCAAAGATTATATCTTCCCGATATTAGTGAGATTGAATTTGATATCAAGTATTCTCTTGTCGTCTTCTTGCATGCATAAGAAAGTTGTATTCTGCCAAGGTGAAAGCGGGTGAATTGAATCAGTAATCTACATTCCCAGCACATTACATGATCGTGCTGCTCTACCAGTGAAAAAAAAAGTAGAAGTGTTAGTAGTTACACAGCTAAGTTATGACCTTTCGGTGTGGTTACCAGTTAGGTGACTTGTCTAGCGCACAATGTATACCTTGGCGAAGGTCTTAGATGCCTCCTCAAATGCTAGAATTGACAGTCGGCATCCCGCTACGGCGACATGAGTGATAGAAAACGATGTCACGCGACCACATCACAAATACCCACAAATATGTCACGTCATCGTGACGTCTAACGATGTGATGTGACATTGCACTGTCTATGACACATGACCCGATCACACTGTCGCTTGGTGAAATGTGGGCTAATCATGGAGGCAGTAAAAACCTCTTTACGTGCAGAAAAAATTTGAAAGGGGATCGGGAGAGAATTGTTACATACATAGCTTGGGAAGTCCCACTCGAGGTCATTGCATAGATTGAGAAGAAACACAAGGCGGCTTTCCTCTTTGAATCGTTTAGGTGAATGCAAAAGAAGAACGTCCTCGCACTGCGACCACTGCGATCATGTCGATGCGTCAAAGGAGCGTATTCTTTTAGAATGTCCACAATACGAACAACAACACCCTGAACTGAAAGATCGGTTGGACCGCCTCGGCAGACGATCATTTACGATTAGAAAAATTGTCTGACCATGGCCGCATTTTGACAATCAAAGACACGTAGTGAGCGCCCTCCGCGATTTTTTAATGCACACAAATCTGATGACCTGTCTTTAGTTCATATTATACCTTGCCGCTATTTGTACGTACTCTATCCCCAATGCGATCCCGACATATGAACTGGACTATGACCATACATACTGTGCTCATTCATGCATTATAAGCCCTATGATGTAAACAGCACTGTACGTATTGCCTCTCATTAGTTTTTTTCTTATTTTATTCCTGATTTTGCTTCTTTGTGTGTTTATATTGTACATTACAGCTATAATGTTGGGATAGCTGGCTGTAGCGTAGCCTATCTTCTCATGTTCTGCCAAATATAAATAAAAAGGCACACTGTATATTCGTTGTTCATAGCGTTATCCCATTGTCCTGCATGATTTTTGGTGAACCATGGGTAAGGTATTCCACAATGGCACGTCAAGATCTTGTCTCCACGCTGGATCGCAGGCCTGCTGGACGCTTCAGATTGGTGTAAGCATCCCTGCGCCTACTCAACGAAAAAACCGCCCGTCCATCCATCTGTCACATAAGTCGGTCACTGCTATAAACAAATAAATTAAATAAAGGAACTGAATTTTCGCTCCAATGCCAGTGTCTGAACCCACGCCTGCACGCTCTGAGAGTGATTGTTTTTAACCACGGGGTTCCAAGCCTTTCTCTCTCTCTCTCTCTTTTACTGCCTTCGTTCATTGCAAACTTAGACATAAGACGCACGCATACCAGCTGAACACATGCTGTCCGGAGACGACATCAATTCTCAGGCAGGCGCAAGGTGCTTCCTAAGATAGGAAGCCGATGGGGTTCCGGTTCTGTGAGCTATAGTGCACCTTTAATTATTTAACTGGCACCCATGCGCACGGACGTATGGCAGGTGCACTAGTATGAAACCTGGGGAAGTGTGTAACACGGACACCCGGTGATTGCCGTTCGCAGAGCTTCCGCTGCTTCGTTCACCAAAAGATCGTTTACTTTAATGTCTGAGGTAAGCAGGTTGGCTTTACCCGGTATGAATATAATCTTGTTAGGGAGATCTGCAAACTGTAGCTGTGCGACGTGCGCGCTACTTCTCTTTACAACTTTGCCGACTTCCCTTACGGCAGTTAGTGGAGATATGCGTCGGCTGCAGCAAGTTGCGTCAGGTTTCTTCCGTCAGGCATAGCGTCGTCGCTTTGGCGAATCGTTGGGGTATAGGAGCACTCGCTACCTCGACGATGTCGTGGAGCTCTGTCTCGTGCGTCTACGGAGTCAGCAGCGGTTATCCGAGACGTCTTTAGTGATTATTAGTTAGTTACGATCACTTCTTATTCATTTCTGTAAATGATATCTTTTTAGGCGTGGATTGATGGATGCGGAACATTATTCCAAGTCCCGAAGTGCACGACTCAACGTGCTGCGGGCCGCTGCCACGTTGGGAGAGTCAGGCCAAGCCCAACCGCCGCACCCTGGGCCCTCTGAACAGCCCACAATTGGGCCGCGACATCGGGGTTCTTGATAGCGTATAACCACTTTTCTTCGTTGGACTGATCCGTGCCCCGCAACGAGGGACAACACAACGCCAGAGCATGTGGTCTAGGCTAGCGAATTTGTTGCAGTGCCTGCAAGAGCTATTAGGGTAAATGTCGTGATAAATTATATGCAATAAAGCAGGGCTGGGATACGAACCATTGTTTCAATGTATTCCGCTTTTAGCAATGCTAACCTTGTTATGGTTTGCATGTATAGTTCCATAAAGGAAGTTGGCTTGTCTGCAGTGCGTTTTCGCCCCTTGCGGACGATTCAGTTAGGCTCCGAAAGCTTCCCTTTTAAACTCTAATTCTAATTCTAAACCCCATGTTTTGTCAATGAAACGAGTAAAAGCGATGGCGTGTGTCGGCCTGAAGTATTTTTATTATTTTTTTCTTTTCCTCTTTCATTTTTCTTTTTCTCTTTTCTTTCTTCTTTTGTTTCTTTTTTCCTTTATTCTTTCATTCTTTCTTTTTCTTTCCCTCTTTTTTACTTTCTTTCACTTTTTCTTCCCTTCTTTTTGCTTTCCCTATTTCACTCTTTCTTACTTACTTTTTAAAGTATTTACTTAATTACAGATATTGCAGTCACCATTCGGTGATTTTAGCAGTGTGGTACATAAAGATACTCATGAGCAAAATGGCAAGTACATGGGTATTGGGATAATCAGGGTCAAATGTGGAAGTGCCTCAGACAGGCTGGCCGACGTTTCGATAGGAGGACCTATCTTTGTCAAATGCATCTTGTCGTCCTTGGCGTGTTAGTTTTTAAGGGGGTTAGTAGTGACGTCATCTCCTGGTGGTGACTGGTGTTCCTGTTGGTAATCGCCGTCTGAAAAGAAAAAAAATATATAAAGCAGTATACAGTGGGGCCCTTGCTTCATTTCAAGTTAGGTTGCGCTGACACTGAGTGTTCTTTTCTCGGATATTGGGGGAAGGAGAAGCAAGAAAAGGAGGGAGGGGGGCGCAAAGTAGCAGTGGTCTGCTAGAAAGCGGTGGCCGCCGCAGACATTAATGAAGGAAAGAGCATGAAATACTTCGAAACCAGCAAATGGGAGCCGCTGCCGGCCACCCCAAAAGGTTGCCGACAGTAGCGGCGTACGCCTAATCCCAAACACCAATGAATGGGAAGGACTACAAGGAAGCAGTTACAAAAATGGGGAGAAGCAAGGGGCGTACTTTAAATGTCAAGATGTCGACAGTAAGCGATACCGGATGGGTTCTGAAGAACACGCGTTCGATGGGAAAGATCATTGACAAAAAAAAAGTGTTTTAACTGTCCTCATAGTTAGTCCGCTCAGCGGAATCACCTCAAGAATTTGGCGGCATATTGGCCAAGGAAAAGGAAAATCGAGAATACAAAGAAAATGACCAACAAGGAGAGAAAAAAAAGGAGGGAAAGAAAGAAGAAAAAAAGGAAAGGCTGGGCGGGGGAAAAGTGGGACGTTGGTGTAGAGATGAAGGGAAAAAAGCCGCAGAGAACTTTCTGCAATGGCAATGACCTTGAAGATGCGCGGTATAGAAGTGGTTTTCGGAGAATGGTGGTTTGGGCTAGTTGGTATGACATGACGATAGTTATAGCACAGTCCTTCAGTGCTTCAACGATATTAAAGGACTCTGGTTAGAGCGTGAGAGCAGAACGGTCCTCTTTGTCGTCGTTCTGTTGCGAATGCGAAGAGTCTCGGTAGGGGTATTGTTGCTGGATACCATTGGGTGTCCTGGAATATTGGCACTGTACAATTCTGTGAACAATATTTTGGGAATCCTCGGCAGGTGGCAAAATCGTCATGCTACTTTGCTGTTTGGTTTCAAAAATTAAAACTTTGATGGACTAATCAATGGATCCTCTAAGAGGAATCTAAGCCTGTTGGTATTTGTGAGTGTGTAGTGTTCTGTTGGATCATTGTCTCTTTTACGGTTGTGTTTAGGGTTGTTTAGTTGTGTGTAAGCTTCGTACTTGTCCTTCTCTATTGGCCAGATGACTATGCTTCCTCCCTTATCAGATTTCTTATTATAATGTCTTCACGTGACTTGAGGTTAGAAATAATGCGGCTTTCTGAAGTAGTCAAGTTCTTGGGTTTCTTAGCTGTTTTTGAATGAAAAAAAAATACATTTCCTTCTTTCTTATTTTCTTTTCTTGTTTTCCTTTCTTTCTTCCATTCTTTCTTGTTTCTTACTTTACTTCTTTCTTTGTTTCGTTCATTCTTTATTTATTTATTTCTCACTTCCCATTTCTCTTATATTTCTGCATTCGAACTTTCTTTCCTTTCTTTTTCTTTCTGTTCTTCTCAGTTTCCTTGTTGCTTACTTTTCTCCTTTCTCTCCTGCTTTCCTACTTTCTTTCTGTTCTTCTCAGTTTCCTTGTTGCTTACTTTTCTCCTTTCTCTCCTGCTTTCCTACTTTCTTTCCTTCTTCTTTCCTTTCTTTCTTTCCTTCCATCTTCCATTCTTCCTTCTTTCTTTGTTTTCCTCCTCCTTTCTTCCTTTGTTTCTTTCTTTCCCACTTTTATTGTTTCTTTCCTTCTTTCCTTTTTGCTTACTTTACATCTTTCTGTGTTTCCTTATTTTTTATTTTCCCCTTCTTTTGTTTCTCACTTTCCCTTTATTGATGGTGGTGGTGGTGTTGCAGCAGGCGGGGTTAGCCTGGCCTGCATGGCCGGCAATTGTTCCACCTGAGCATCTCCTGAATTTGGAAATTGTCACCACGTGTCAGACAGCCCAGTGTCTCGCAGGAAGACCAACAAAATTTGTTGCACGTTCCTCCTAGTTGCCGCGGGTCTTTCAGGAAAAATGACGTCATCAACTGTCCGGTGCCTATGACAACCTTTTCGAAAGGTGCGGATCATCGCTGCTCTTTGCATATCAAACTGCGGGCAAAGCCAAATGAAATGTTCAATATCCCCGATGTCACCACAGAAGGCACAGAGCGGAGAAGCGTATCTCCCAGTCTTGAATGACCAGGCCGGGGTGAATGCGGAGCCGGTTCTTATGCGGTACAACAGCGTCGCTTGTTCACGAGAAAGTCCATGAATTGCACATGCTTAGTGTGGAAACTTGTAGATCGCCTTGAAATGATTGCGTATCGCATCTTTGTTGTTCTGGTAAGTCTTGGGAGTTCTTACTTTTGGAACAGATGTACGTGCTTCGCATGCAAGGGCATCAGCCTTTTCATTGCCTTCAATGCCAACGTGGGATGGAATCCACTGGAACTTTATAATAAAACTCTTGCCATTCAGGTGTTTAATTAGTGCTAGAGATTGCCTGGTGAACTTTTCTTGAGGTAGGCCATGATTCAGTCTTTGTAGCGCCGATTTGGAGTCCGTCAGCACTACAACATCTCGTCCAGAAAAGGAACGCGATTTTCGCAAAGCCGCCGTGGTTGCAGTGCTTTCTACCGTTGTGGACGAAACCACGCGATCCAGGCGACCCGACGATGACACGCCAAGGCAGGGTATGCAGAAAGCCGCTGCACAGCTATCCGTTTGTGTGCACACTGATCCGTCGGTGTACACTTGTAGGTGGCTGCGGTACATGGCGCTCAAGTGGTCCAGCGCAAGAAATTTTGCTTCCGCGGCTGGAATGGTGCGCTTCGCTGGTAGATTAGGTACGCTGAAGTTACGCGCAACATCCACAAAAGACCATGGCGGGTCCATAGGGCACCGTTTATGCAGTTTCAAGCCGAAATATCGAAATGTGTTTAGTGCCGCGTTGAAATGTGAGCCAGTTCTCGCTCTTAGCCGCCGGAGAAGCGCCGTGCCTGCGGAGGTCTCGCCCAGTCTTGACAGCTGCGTCATTAAGGCCTGAGACGCCAAAAGGCGGAGCGGAAGAGACTCGGCTTCATTGGTGACCTTCGTGTTTGAAGCCGCCTGAGGGACTCCCATCGCCAAGCGAAGACCCTTTCTGTGCACTGCCTCTAGGCGTTCGAACTGGCCCGGTGATGGTGCTATCAGGGGCAGCTGATAAAGAATGCGGCTTGTTATAAGCGAATCATTCAATTTAAGCATGGAAATAGGATTGTTGCCCTAACGGACCCCCGCCATGCGACGAAGAGCGTTGATCCTTTGCACTGATGCAGTGACTATACCATCAACCGCACGTCGCCATAATAGCTTGTTGTCGATGGTAATGCCCAGGAAACGGACACTTGTGGCACAACGAATTGAGTGGCCTAGAGTATTCAGCGACAGACGTGTTGACTTCCGTCGTGCTCCCGGGAAAAGCATGAAGGCCGATTTTTCCGCTGATAAAGATAAACCAAGTGTCAACAAGTGACGCTCAATGATTGAAATAGCGCTCTGTGCTATCCGGGCCAAACGTTTGTGCTGGTACCCTGAGATCCAAATGCAGATGTCATCGGCGTAGATGGATATTTTAACTGCTTTCAGAGCTACGTGCAGAGTGTCAGAAAGGCTGGTCATGGCAGCGTTAAAAAGCAAGGGAGATAGAACACTTCCTTGTGGGACGCCGAGGGAAACGCGTCTCTCTTCGCTCGATACATTTCCAAGCTTAACACGAACACAACGGTCTCTGAGAAATTCATGTACGAACCGAAGAGCATTCCCCGACACACCCATGGCTTGGAGCCTGTTCACGATGCCTGCCTGAAGCACACAATCATATGCCTTGGCAACGTCCATGAAGACGGCGAGTGTCGAGAGTCCGCTGACGTGGTGGTGCTCGATGTGGCTTAATAGGTCCAAAACACTGTCCTGGGCACTTAGTCGTGGGCGAAATCCCGTCATACACGATGGCCATCGTCTTCCTTGTTCAAGGTACCAAGTTAATCTTGTACATATTAATCTTTCCATCAACTTAGATACGCATGATGTAAGAGATACCGGTCGATATGATGCGAGGCTCGCAGGATCCTTTTCGGACTTTAGGACTAGCACCACCCATGCTGTCTTCCAAACAAATGGGATCTCTCCCGTGCTCCAGACATGATTAAATATGTCCAAAAGGGCCCTTTTTCGCTCATATGGCAGATTTGTCAACCTTTGATTGCTGATCAAATCGGGAACAACGGCACAGCGTCTTCTTAATTTGCTAAGTGCCATATCCAGCTCTCGAAAAGTGAATGGCGTATCCATAGTGTGAAAAAACTGAGGTGACAGAGGAATCGCCGCTCCTGCTGATCTGCCAGATGTGTACACGTCTGCGAAATCCTCTGCAAGGGTTTGCAAATCTATCCCTTGTTCCAAAGCGAGTGCTTCGAAGGGCCTGTGTGAGCGGATTTTCCCAGAAAGACTATTTATTACTGCCCATATATTTGTCAAGGGCGTAAACGTTGATAAACTCTCACAGAAAGTGGCCCAGTGATTTCGTCTTAACTTTTTTGTGTGACGACGAATCGCAGCGTTCATCCTGTTATATTTAGTTTTCGCCGACGAATTTCCTTTTGTTCTCATTAGTTTCTGCTCCACTCGTCTACGTGCTGCGCAGAGGTTCTTCAATTTCAAGTCACGAGCAGGAAAATGGTCGGGCAGTTTCAGCAACGAAGTTGCCGCTCGCTTGCTTTGCAACATATCTGCGAACAGCTCACCAGTGGATTTGTCCAACGCTTCTCTGTAGGTGTCCCAGCGTGTTACATTGCAGAATTGTCGACCAGCAGTTCGAAATCCCAGGATATTGGTGAAGATGGGGAAATAGTCGCTGCCCATCCTGTCTGGAGCCGTGGTCGATGGTACCAGAAGGGACTGAAGTACAAGGTCTATCGCACTCCATGAATCTGGTGGCCTGAAAAATGTAGGCTTGCCATCGTTCGCCACACATAAGTCGGCAGCTTCCGCAGCCGCAAGAAGTTCCTTGCCACGAAAATCTACACTCTTATCTCCCCAGAGTGGATGGTGCACGTTAAAATCACCACAGATCATTCGAGGAGCGGGACATCGAGTGCAAAGGTCCTTTAGGAAAGTCTCCATGGAGACCTTTTTTCGTGGGCTTATGTACACCGATACCAACTCAGTTTTCGGTTTCCCAGGCACAATTGCACAGCAGCGACTTCCAGTGAGTTGGAACAGAGGTCTTGCACTGGTAAGGCGACGTGAGGTATTTCCCGCCTTATGTATATCATTGCGCTTCCATTTGCAAACGAGGTTATGCTCGGGTTGCCGTGTCGGGTGCACCCTGGGAGCGTCCTTGCATTCGGTAGACCGGCTTCGGAGAGCGCTAGAATCAGTATTGGAATGTCGCGCAGGAAAAGGTGGAGTTCGCACAGACGTTTTAGAAGACCGGCGCAATTCTATTGCATTATTAAGGGCACTTTTGAAGGACGAAATAGACCAGGTGGGCGAGACATTGCCATTATTCTACTGTGTGTATGTGGAAGAAGAGCAAAGTAACACTGACTCTAGAGCCAGGACTGCTTCCAATATGTCCTTCGTTGAACTCGCAGGCATCTTAGCGACGTGTGAACGTAGTGCGGTGAACAGAACGCGAATAACGTGCTCGAGGTTTTCTTGCTGTTTGCTTCCAGATGGTACTTGAGGCGGGCTCAGTGCATCAGCGTAGGTGCGCTTGGCAGACTCTTTCGTGATACATTTCTCACCAGCGTTGAGCACTTGCGTTGACTCAGTACCGGCTCTTGTCGGATTTAGGGCGCGGAAAATTTCCTGCGTACTCATTGTCCAAACCGCCATGTTGTGGCGCGCCGGACGTCTTTTTTGGGAGCGATGGTTCGTTCACAGTCTTCGGGTCGATGACAAACATCTTATTTCTTCGCTGCGCAGCTGTTCGTGCTGGACATCGGCCGTAGCTAGCTGGGTGGTCGCCGCCACAGTTTGCACACACAAGTTTTTTCTTTACTTGTACACGTCCTAAAGTCATGAGGCCCCCACAGCGCTTACACCTTTGTTCCCCACGACAGTGCTTAGCAACATGCCCAAAACGCTGACATTTAAAACAGCGTGGCGGTGTCTCCACGTAGTCTACAAGCTCGTGTCTGGCGAAGCCAAGGTTGATCTTCTCTGGGCGTTCCGAATCGGGAGCGCATGTGAGAACCACAGAGTCAGTGCACCTTGATTCCCACTCGGAGGATGAGGTTTGGACCCGTCGTATGATTCTTATGCGTGGTATACTCCCTGAGGTCTCA
This sequence comes from Rhipicephalus annulatus, assembly GCA_013436015.1. NCBI lineage: Eukaryota > Metazoa > Arthropoda > Arachnida > Ixodida > Ixodidae > Rhipicephalus > Rhipicephalus annulatus. The sequence goes on from WOVY01000615.1 coordinate 566,686, forward strand.
GGTAGGTTAACAGCTCTTCGTCCGAGTACCATCTTGGGACCCCTTTTATAATGCATGTATTTTTCATGTAGCTGTGTGGTACACAGGCTGATATAGCAAGGCCGCAGATAGTGTTGGTCTCTAGAAGCATATTAGCTTGGTGTTCTGTCTCTATATCCAAGAGCAGGACTCCCTGTGCTGTGAGATGGCTCTTAACTGGGGCTCCACCGAGAATCGCTTCAATTTCCGAGTATAGGTCAATAGGATTCACTTGCCTCAAGTTAGCTCCTTCGGATGTTGGAGCAATTAACACAGGAATGCCCACCGTCCTGTTTTTGCGATGTCGCACAAGGCGGAAGCCACCCTCGTTCATGTCTAGATCTGTGAGGTTCGCGCCGTTGTGGTCCCCGACGACAGTTGATTCGTCCTCTGATTCAACGCTGTGTTGTCGCTTGCAGTCAGGTATGCTTGCGCAAACCTGCTGGTGCTTCTGACCTGGTGTCACACCTTGGGAGGTCATGGCGGCGCTCTCACTGATGCTTGTTTCGTTTCTTCTAGCACCTTTTGACGCGGCGGGCTGCGCAGCACCCGTCGGTCGCCAATACGGCAGGTACCTTTTCGAGTCGTCCAACGTCTTGAGCAGCGTTGAGCCGTAATAAAAACAAAAATAACGATAAATGAAGACAGAGCTACTTAGCCAAGCAGCAACAGCATCGTCGTCTTCGTCCTCCTCCTTTCCCTTTATTCGTTCTGTCTTTATTGCGCATTTTCTTCTTTCCAACTATCTTTCTTCGTAGCTTTCTTACGTTCCTTTTTCCGTCTTTCTTTCAGTATTACTTCTTTTTTCCTCTTTCCTTCTTTCTTTTGTTCTTTGTTTTCTTCTTTCTTTTTTTTCTTGCCTTCTGTCTTTCTTGCCTTCTTCTTTTTTACTTTCCTTTTTTCTTTCTTTCTTTCTCCTTTCTTTCTTACTTTCTTTTCTTCTTTCTTTCTCTCCTTCATTTCTCTCTTTCTTTTTTATTTTACCTCTTTCTTGCTTTCTTTCATTTTCTCCTTCTTTTCTTTTTTTCCTACTTTCTTACATCATCTCTAGCTTCTTTCTTCCTTTTCTCTTCTTCCTTTCTTTTTTTTCTTAATTCGTGCCCCACCGTGATGGTCTAGTGGCTAGGGTACTCGGCTGCTGACTCGCAGGTCGCAGGATCAAATCCCGGCTGTGGTGGCTGCATGTTCGATGGATGCGAAAATTCTATAGGCCCGTGTGCTCAGATTTGGGTGCACGTTAAAGAACCCTAGGTGGTCGAAATTTCCAGAGCCTTCCACTACGGCATCTCTCATAATCATATGGTGGTTTTGGCACGTTCAACCCCACAAATCAATCAATCAATCAATCAATCAATCAATCAATCAATCAATCAATCAGTTTCCTTAACTCTTACTTTTATTACGTCTCTTTCTTTTCTTGCTTTCCTTCTTTCTTCTTTTTTGTTTCCTTTGTTTTCTTTTTTCTTTTTTCTAACTTTCTTACTTTCATTCGTCCTTTCTCCCTTTTCTACTCTCTCTCTTTCCTTTTTTTCTTTCTTACTTGCATTCTTCCTTTTTTCTTTATCTCATCCTTCCTTTCTTTCTTTATTTTCATATTTATTCATTTCCTTTTTCCATTCTTTCTTTCTGATTGCACGATGCTGCCTCGCGATGCTTGCCCCACTGCGGTGGTCTAGTGGCTAAGGTACTCAGCTGCTGACCCTCAGTTCTCAGGATTGAATCTCGGCTGCAGCGTATGCATTTTCAATTGAGGCGAAATGCTGTAGGCTTGTGGGCTGAGATTTGGATACACGTTAATGAGCGCCAGGTGCTCCAAATTCACGAAGCCATCCACTACAGCGTCTCTCATAATCATATGGTGGTTCTTAGACATCAAACCCCACATATAAATCAATTAAACCCTCCCAACGCTCTTCTTCTTCCATGCTGGGAATGGGACTTTCATCCGGCGGGCGATGCAGCTTTAAACTTCAGTTGGTACGAGTAACAGCGACAGTGATGCCTCCATACCCCAGCACCAGTGTGATGCGGTAACGTGAAACAACGAACCACCTTGATAAAATATTTCATATCCATGTCACAAATGAATGATCTCCCATTAGCTCCCGATCCCGAGACTATTCATTATTGGGGAACCGCACATACATGTACACACGTGACCACTGCGCCTTTGAGGAATGCACTTTTGTACCCTCGCCAGATCCGGGTGTTTGCCTTGTTTACGTAAATCATGTCGGGTAAGGCATAGGAAATTAATTTGCTTGATGTTGTTCTACCCTAGGTGAGTTGTTTATCTGCGAGCTTATTCATCACGGAGGACAATGAAGCTTTACAGTTTTTCGGCAAGCAACTTAACGAGCAAGAAATATTTTTTGTCAGTTGTTAGGAGGGAATGCAAGACCAGCAAGTACTCTAGGAAAACAAAGGAAGTGAAGGCGATGCTAGTTATTGAAGCTTATGAAGAATGCTAATGCGAATACCAGATGAAGCCAAAGTTTAATTCTTTTCCCATCGGAAGGGTAAAAATGCAGATGCCATTGAAAGAAAATGAAATCAACAATGTCGTATAAATCGTTGACTCACGCGGTGCTGATCGGGTGTTTCTTTCTGCGTTGTAGTTTTGCTCAAGGGCAAGCATTCCACATTACTCTGTCCGGTTAAGAGGAAAGTTATGGATGAAACGCGGAATACCAACTGAGATAGTCAGTGAAAGGTAATTTTTTTTTCTACTTTTCAAAAATACACCGACTATTACGACAATGAATAATGCGTATTCTGAGCACAGCTTCGTGTTGTGGTAAGGCCAACTGCGTTAGAAGTTTTGTCTTTCCGCAAGGTATTTCATAATATAATTTCAAATCATAATATTTGTCAAGTGGGACAGTACCCACTACGTCAATATTCGCCTTTCTCCGGATAAGCAAGGTACCCTCTACACATCTGTAAAGTATTAACGTGCACTCTGTCGACGCTGTACGTGGCTCATGACGCTGATTAATTATGGCTGAGAGCTTCGCACTGATTTGGAAGCACTAAACCCACACTCATTGAGAAATTAGCATCATGTGATAGCTGGTTGTTATTTTACTCTTCGGCCACACTATATTACATAGGTTTGATGCAATCTCTCGCCCGGCATGACGTTTGTATAGGTTCTTTCAAAGCGCCAGTGTGGCTCTTGGGTAGAATACTCGCCTACAGTGCAGTGAGCCTGAGTTCAAATTCCATTCAATGGCTGGGAATTTGTTTGTCTAATTTAGTTTTTTTACGTTTATTCGTTACTCGTTCCTGTCTGCTACGGCAACGGCAACAGCAACGTCACTCGACGCAGGAAAGCTCCCTTAAGAGCTGCGCTTCGGAACGGAAAGACCCAATGCTTCGCGTTCCTCTCGTATCTTTAGGGCCGACCCCATAACCGCAAAAATGCTCGCGACAGCGACGAGCGACGCGACGTAGATTGCCTTCGCGCGAAGAGTCACTAGCGCAGGCAAACCTCATTCACGCGACGGCTTTGGCGAGCGAACTCCACCATTGCTTGCGTGAGGCCGTCCACTCGTACCAACAAAACCGCGTACTGAGCGGCGTGTAATTTAAAAATAAAATCTATTGTTGTGTAATGGAACGGAAAGTGTTTGTTATTGCCTTGCTGCACTTTCTTTTTATGTGCGCGTGCATAAACATTACGTTATTTCTTCGTTGTGCACGCGTGACTCGGGTGGAGAGGAGCATGAGAGGAAGTGGTGATTTCGCGGCACATGAAGAGAACCAGCAGTACGTCAGTCATGTACATCCTGTTCCGGCGCCTTGAGCATAGCCCTTCCGGGCGATGGGCGATGGTTTCCCAATCTGGCAAACCGAGCGATCGTGCGAAAACTACCACGTGATTCGTATACCGCGAACGCCCTGTTTCGTCGCTCATAGCATCGCTCGGCGCTGTCGCGTGCATTTTCGCGTTTATGGGGTTTGGCCTTTCTGCAAGCATAATCGGGGTTGCCAGGAAACAGTGCTTATTTAGATGGATAACCTGCGGTTGAAATAGATGGACACGAGTCAAGTGGTGGCGAAGGCATAGAAAATTAACGACGGTCCATTGCAGCTCGAATATGATGAACAAATGTGGCGGTCGCCACATGTAATAATCGATGTTTCTTATCGCGAAATCCCGAATTGTTGAGCTGTTAGTAAAGTCGATAATACGTGGCCTAGACAATCAGGGATACATTCTGTGCAGCGACTATGGCCTCGTCGCAAAGACATGGCGAGGAGACAGAGACAAGGGTATATGCTAGCTTGCGGCAAAAATTGATGCAACTGCGTTTCGATCGATGGTTGGCTCGAACGCCGCTAGCTCTTTTCCTGTTCTTTTTTTACACAGCAGTGCAGAGCACGGGGGCTTTTACCCATATAGTTTTCTCAGATTAAGAAAGAACGAGCCCGATTCGATTGCGATCTCGACAACTCACGTACTGCCAAGACTGATATGTGGGGTTTAATGTCCCAAAACCACGATATGATTATGAGAGACACCGTAGTGGAAGGCTCCCGAAATTCCGACCACCTGGGTTTCTTTAACGTGCACCCAAATCTGAGAACACGGGCCCACAGCATTTCCGCCTCCATCGGAAATGCAGCCGCCGCAGCCGGGATTCGGTCCTGCGACCTGCGGGTCAGCAGCAGAGTACCTTAGCCACTAGACCACCGCGGCAGGACCGCGTACTGCCAAGGCCTGACCTTCCGTTCCTGAACACGTGGAATAATTATAGCACACGGTCGCAGCCAACAAAACAGAAGCTGCCAGCGGCACGTGTATCTGTATACGTTAGTCCATTCACTAAACCTATCTATTGAACGTAGTAATATCAGGATGCTAGTAACATTTAGCGTTCTGGTGTATTGAGGGTGCGGATATGGCTGCCCACGTCCTGACTCGGTATAGTTTACGAGTACAAACGAGCTCCGGTGGTAAACGTCACCTAGAAATATTGCTCATTGAACTTACTTTCAGGGCCATTTCGCATAAGTAATGATAATCTATATACTCTCACGATATTTGGCCCAGATTACAAAAAAGAGAAAGGAGATCGGAATATATTTTGCTGCGCGCTTGACGAAGAGCCAGATGCAAGCCGAAGACATTGAGATAGCTTTTTATTCGAGTGTACTCCCTGACTCGATCTGGCAACTATTACTAGCACGTATTATGCGAGGCTTTGAAGGTCAAGGCAACCCGGCCAGCGAGTTTTCCTTCTTTTACAAAGAGAGCGAATGAGGCAGGGCCGTCAAATATAACCTGTGTTGCCAGCTGTCCTCGGCTTGACTGAATAATATTTATTTGCTCAGCTCCTACTTGCATCTCACTGGTGTATGGTAGTCAGAAACAAGCTAAGAGAACATAGCCTCACACAACACGCCCTGTAGGCAGCTTGCCTAGCATGTTTAGCGGGTTTTCTATTACAGCGCAAGCTGCAATGAGATCAAAACAACAGCCGATTTCGGTGCCGTATTTGCCGGTTGCATCACCGCTTGTGTGCGTAACCACCATCGCACTTATTTAGGGGAAAAAAGAAATCTGGGATGGAGCGGAGTTTGAATCCAGGCCATCTGCGTATCGGTTGAGTATTCTACTACAAAAGCACGCCGGGGCTTCAAGCTTCTCCGCAAAAACACCAACAAAGGCTCTACGTCCGGCAAGGAATCTTGCTAACAGATGTAGTGGGGTAGAAGAGTAAAATAGCAACCGGGCGTCACGCAATGTGAATCGAGTAACCAGTAAGTGATTTAAAGTTTCCCGCCCCATTGTCATCAGCCACGGCACCAACAAAGAGCGCGCAATGCCATAAAGATGCGCGTACCGGGTACCTCGCCTTTCCCGCAGAAGGGCAAATGTTCGCATACTGGCGGCTTCTCTGCTTCGATAAAACTGTGATTTGGGGTGCAGCGGGGCGTTGTAAATGTACTTGTGGCAGTAATTTCAAAAGCGTTTACAACAAGCTCTGCAGAAAGACCCGCTCTTCAAGCTTTCACTGGGACTGTGCGGCATGTACCACTTAGGCCTGCCGTTGTTTTTTTTTTTCCTTTCGGAATTCTATAAGTATGCCGTTGAAAAACGTATTTATTTCGTGCAAGCAGTCCAGCAGCATTTTCGGTTCTCCGATTACGTGACAGCACATCATCGGGAAGTGTCCCGCATCCAGTGTTTCCGGACATGCGCATTCTCTGGACGCATTGAGGCCTGGCACTGAAGACAATTTCAAGTTCATCATTCAATATTTTACAGCGCAGCGGGTTAGACACAGACAGAGAAGGGACTCGGCACTGTGTCTCCTCTCTGTCCGTATACCTAACCCGTTGCGCTGTAACATATTTAACGATGAACATCCAACAACTTGCCCGTCTCGCGATTCTGTGACAATTTCAAGCTTCGCATAAAATTTAGAAAGCCTCACACACGTCATCCTGTTTTGCCGTTTTGTATCGTGATACCTTATATAGTACGCGACAAACGGCGCTAAGTAAGCGTCCACGATAGTTTCATCTGTAACGTAACGTTACGCGTCGGCCCAGTCACTGACCTTTTTTCTCCTCCTCCTCTATAACTTTCCTTCCCCCTCTCCCCTTACCCAATGCAGGGAAGCCTACCGGGTCTCAGCCCTGGTTAACCTCTCACCCTTTCTCCTTATTCTCTCTCTCTCTCTCTCTCTGTGTGCAATGCCAAGCGCGGAACTGTTACTTCGCCTGATACAGTGACTTTTCTCTCTTCCTCTATAACTCTCCTTCTCCCCTCACCCTTTTCTAAGTGCAGAATAGCCTACCGGGGTTTATCCCCTTTTAGCCCCACTTACTATTTGTTATCCTTTCCCTCTTCTTCGTAATCTATGCGAAATCATCGGCGCTGTTTCTGTTTGTCCCTGTGGTAATATGGGCACCCTCGCCTGAAATCAAACCCACGATTTCATATACTGTCCGGATGATCGCCATAGCTCTGAAGCCACATTGTCTAGTTCCCTATAAGCACGAAAGCGTGACACTCACTGCGGTCGGCTAGGTTCTGTGTCTTTCTGGTACATCCATCGGATATTGAGGTATTACGATTTTTTACACGGACGCGTTTACAATCACGTAAAGTAATTTGTAGATATACTGCGAAGTAATATACGATTTGCTATGGTTGATATACAGGTGTCCTATAGATGGGAGGAGGGCGTCTTTTGACCTGTAGCCAACGCAAGGTTTGCGCGCCATCGGTACATGTGTTGTTGATACAGAGACATCATGCAGTAATTTTGTCTACGTCGACCCAACAACAACGTTTTGTTAACCGCTGCCCGCGGCCAAACAAGTACAAATGCCGTACTGTGACGAATGCAAGTTCATATAGGACAGAAAGGGCATTATTAAATCCGTTTTTTACCCTGCAATTGACAGATGCGAATGATTGACTTTTGCTTTACATTTGACACGCAGGATATTGAACGACACAATTAAGTTACAGGTTAGCTAGTGAAGTACACAAATTGCGAGACACAACGCACTATAGGCAGTCTAATGCGGTGGATTCCAGCATGTGCGCTGGATCAGGGACGTGCATGCGGAGGTGTTTCAATTCAGTGTGGCATCTGCGGTATTCAGCATTCATCTAACAATATTAATACTACACAACATCAAGCTGGGAATCCGTACGTATGTATGAAACGATGGTACCCACCATCGGCAGAGTTTTGGTGATAAAGGTTGACATTGCGCTGACCACGGTATCAGTGCCCATTCAGGTGACGCTTTACAGAAGACACTGCGCAGGTAAAAGGCTACTTTTAAACAAAATACGACCAAGTTAAGTAGGAAGCAAAACACCAAAAAGATCACTTATCGCTCATCCTATTGAGATTTTTCAGCAATGTAACGTGTGGTCCGTGCGTGATCTGTTTCACATATAACTACAACGTAAACTTGAGGTCGGAGTTCTTCATGCCACCCGCGTCCGAGAGGGGTCATCATAAGGTACGGGGCAGTGCAGGTCACACGCAAATGCTGTAGGCACTTGCCCCGAACTAAGCAAATCTTGACTACCCCTGTTCTGTTGACTTTGACCAAGAACCTTGCATTAAGTGCTGCCATTTGAACCATGAGCTCGAGTTATAGCTTCACATTTCCTCACTCAATGCGTGCTTTTTATAGCTAATTATGAAGCACCGACGCAGATTTATAGATATGCACCGATAACCCGTGGGCTTAATTTGAGCCGTTCAGTGTTCACCAAGCAGGAAGTTTCCACGCTACAGTGACCGGAATAAGAGGGGGGAGGGGGGGCAGCTGTCAGTAGGTCGCTGTTTGGGAGATCTGGAGCAGCGTGCCTTCGGGCGAGTCTCAGAATCCCTCCGGTAGTCACTAACGGGTGATTCGGCGCGCCCACTTATTCCGAGTGTCAGTCATGCAGAGGCGAAACGCATACGCATAGCCGGTCCTTGGCAGCGAGCGGCCGTGATGGCAGGCTGCTGTTCCGGTGTGTACCGCCCATCGCTCAACCGGTGACGTGCCGGCGCCTCGCTTGAGCGATCGCCGACCCACAACGGCACGGTGTCGTTGTATTTCCCGTAAGTTATGCGTGTGCTTCGCGGAGAATGGGCGCGTACTCTCCTTGACGTGATGAAGGCGCTCACGTAACAACGGAGTGTTTTGTAGAGACGAGTGTACATACGCCTGCGGGTGACACGGCACGGCCCGACTAAGAGAAAGTTGCCTGCCGCGTCGGCTGATGATCGCGTGACCTTTCGCACTCTTCCCATTTCAAGCACTTACACGGTAGAGCTGCCGTGGGGCACTCCAGCGAAAGTGAAAATACAGGATGTCGCTGATTTGCGGCAGCATGTAATCAATGGTCTGTCAGGTACAAAAAAAAAATGTTCGTTGTGACGTGTGAAGTGTACTCCTGTAAAACAAACTTGTTGAAAGGGGAAACGAGCTTTTGACTGACAGAGAGGAAACACTGGTGTTTCTTTACTAACAGCCGACAAAACGCAGCATCCGGTAATGTAACAGCGAGATTCTGCTTACTCGTTTCCAGCCGCCTCGACTATTTGAATAAATCTGCTTCATTCGGCTCTGTGCCTTACTGCGAATATCAGCAATGTGTGTATTCGGTTCAAAAGTGAACGTTCTGGGATTTACTTTTCTGTTTTTTAAACTTAAATTTTTTCGTCACCACTCTCGCTTGGGCCCAAATGTGCCCTGAAGTATGTATAAACAAATATAAAATAAAGCGCAAGTTAGTGGTGCTCGTGCATATAGAGAAATCACACACTTTCACTTGGTCACTTTTTGCACATGCTCGCCTCCGGTGCACTAATTCTTCCTCATGAATATATCTATAGCTCACAGGAAGGAGGGTTTACAGCAAAAAGCACTGAAGTGTAAATGGCAAATCAATTATCTGAATTTATAGCGCTTACGTGCCATAGCCACGATATGATTGTGCGAGAGAGTAGAGCACTCCGAAATGATTCTAACCATCGAAGGACCTTTAACTTGCACCTGCATCTAAGACTTGCCGTGATAACCTATAGTGGTAATGGTGCTCGTCCCGAAGGTTGCGGGATCCAATCCCAACCTCACCGGCTGCATTTATTTTGAGGCAAAATGCTGGAGGCCCATGTGCGTAGATTTGAGTGAATGTTAACTTTATAGGGAATCCCAGGTCGTCAAAATTTCCGGAGTCCTCCACTAACGCGTCTCTCATAATGATATCATGGTTTTAGGACGCACACACCGCAGACATTCACTCTGGACATAACTACAGGGCTGTTTTTATTTTTATTTATTTATTTGCAATACTGCCAGTCTCTACTGCGACCATAGTAGGTGGGCATTCTGCAAAGATACTATGATCGCACATCGTAGCAACAAAACAGCAATACAGAAAAACCCAGTAAATTCAACGTTGCACTCCGTACATAAACAATATTTACACTACAAAGTATACACAAACTAAATACAGATGCATATAAAATGGCAAGTTGAACATCAAAGGCCGTACACATCAGAACAGAACGTAGAAGTACATGCTGGTTTCATTATTCGCGTCACTGGCTCTTTAAACAAGCTATATGACTTTGGCGTCATCCCTACATCTCGTCCTCATCGGAATGCGGCTGCCATTGCCGGGAATCGAATGATTATTGATTTGTGGGGTTCAACGTCCCAAAACCACCATATGATTATGAGAGACGCCATAGTGGAGGGCTCCGGAAATTTCGACTACCTGGGGTTCTTTATCGTGCACCCAAATCTGAGCACACGGGCCTACAACATTTCCGCCTCCATCGGAAATGCAGCCGCCGCAGCCGGGCTTTGGTCTCGCGACCTGCGGGTCAGCAGCCGAGTACCTTAGCCACTAGACCACCGCGGCGGAGCGCCGGGAATCGAATACGCAACCTCAGAATTAGCAGCACGGCGCACACATGCCTCTGGGTTACCACGAATAAAAGTTGTCATGAACAGAAGAAGCACGATGCTCTCCTCGCCAAAGATTTCTGCTGGAAATCCTACTTACTAGGTGCAATTGACGATCTTCGGGGAAAGTGCTAAAGCGGCACTACGAAAGAAGCTCACAGCGGGACGGCACACAAATGGCCAAAACACCCAAAATGCACCAAAAAGAGACGCAAGAAACCACTGAATGTCATCGCATGATGTGATTGGATTGAAGTATTTTTTTTTACTTCAATTGAGAGTTAGTGATTGTTGCAATGAATTAAATTTATTTGCATCCGTGTTGCGAGAACGATCAGACAATAAAAGCTTCAACTAGAAGCTTGACTGAAAATTCACACACAGACGAGCTTTAAAGCGGGCAAATGGAACAGGTGAACGCCTGTAATAAAATTTGTGTCTCTCAACTACGTGGTAATTATTTTCTTTATTGAAAAGATGAAATGGGAGAGCCTTTATGATGAATGAATGCCTTTATGATGGCACCCGCGGCTACTTCTCAGTTCGCAGACAAAAATATGTTGTAAGAAAAATAACAAGGTCACACAATGCAATCCGTTACAACATCCGATGTGAAAGTACAGCACAGCCTAACATCACAAGACAGTTCATTTACGCCTAATTATAACGAGAGTGACCTCTAATTCTTAAAATGTGTTATGTGAACTTATTATGCTATTTATGTTTGAATTTTGTGTTTACAATTTCAGGTTGCTTGAAACCAATGTATTGAATATATATATTGTTTAAGCTTTGCACTGTCACGGACTGCGGAGGGACAAGGGCCTTTGTCAGGCTGTTCGCCTTTAGCCCTTTGCTCCTGCAGTGAGCTCTGTATCTGGCTTACTGTAAATAAAAAAATACTACTACTACTACCACTACTACTACTAATTGGTTTCATATGTATGCACAATTGCTGCATCACAAGTTCCACACACAAGGTCAATTCGCACTGAGACGGAGGATTACACACTGATCATACACGATATCTCAACATTACAAACTTCCTTTAGTATGAATAGATCTGTCGAAGTATATGTGCCCATTACTGGAACGTTATGAAACTTTAGTTTTTTGTACGTAGTGCAAGGAAACTTTTTCTAAACAGGGAAAGGCGAAATAGTGTGCAGTATGTCAATACTTCCATAAAATATTTTATTCTTCAAGTCCTTTTTTTTTTGCGCTGTTCCGCAATCACTCGTTATGAACTGGCCCTCCTCAGCACACTTATGCGAAAGAAGAGGCGTGTGCCGGCGCAAGCAGTGAGCGCGTGATAGCGGTACGTCCCCGAGTCATGCTCTGGGCGGTCTATCCACCGGCGCGGCGGCGACCGCAGCCAGCGATGTGGGTCAAGAGCAAAAATGCGCTGCCGCACACGCCGGTGCCCTAAGGAGACACGTATCTGGCAGCGCTGAGGCGTCCAAGTGCGGGAAAAGCCGCTGCCACGCCAGACACTCAAATGGCGCCCCGATAAAGATGGGCAAGACCGCTGCACTATATAGACACGGCATGTGTGTACGCAGTTCGATTGTGTTAGCGCTTTTGTTGCGCAAGCGGGCGCCCGTGAGCTGCGTATCGCGTAACGTAGACGTTGGTGAACGCGTGCGTGGAAGATGAATTGTTCGCGAACCTGGGCCGGTATTTCGCACCTTTTAAACCTGCTCACGCTTGACCAGTGGTCAGTGCGACAATCTGCAGGCGTTATCAACAGAGTCAGCACGGTGTCGGTGGTTTCTGATAAGACTAGCATATAAATAAATCATAACACACCATTACAAAATTACCGGCGCAGTCTACCAAGGCTCAAGCCACGACTGTGACGTGCACATTATAGAATAACAAGAATCTTTCCATCTCAAGTTGTTTTTCGATTATCTAACATGCCCAGATTGTACAGAAAAGTGCTAGTTTTTTAAAGGGGGAGAATGCTACGGAATATGTTTTTCTCCCATATACCCTCACAATATATTTCCTCGCAAGATCTAAAGACATGGACACAACGCCATCTCAAACTATTCGTGTAACGAAATCTGCGCTGTTAGCTATGCCCACATGCGAACCAGTGTTGTTGTAGGATGCAGAAATGCAGCAGAATATGCTCTCACTAGCAGGGCGGTTCACCATTAATCACAGGTTCCAATTTATGGACATCGTTTCCAAGCGTTTCACGTTTGTCAGGCATGCGCATGTGCGCGTATTATTCAGCCGTTACTCCTTCGCAATCAGCGCAGATGTGCCCAAATAAAAACAATTTATTTGCACGTTTTGTACCTTCTATCATCTCTCTAGTGCATCATGCCGTAAACGTCCACCCTGTTTCACAACAAGGAAGCTCAGAAAGCTATTAAAACTACAACTACTTATAAAGTCACAGCGTTAGTCCAAACTTTCTCTGTGAGTATTTATGTGAGTGCGATGAACATATGCAGGTGTGTACACAACAATTTTTCTAATGTTGTCGGTGTATCTAAGCATAGAGCCTCGCCGTGGTGGTCTAGTGGCTAAAGTACTCGGCTGCTGACCCACAGGTCACCGGATCGAATCCCGGCTGCAGCGGCTGCATTTCCGATGGAGGCGGATATGTTGTAGGCCCGTGTGTTTAGATTTAGGTGCAGGTTGAGGAACGCCAGGTGGTCGAAATTTCCGGAGCCCTCCACTACGGCGTCTCTCATAATGATATGGTGGTTTTGGGACGTTAAACCTTACATAACAATCAGCAGTAGCAAAGAGCTCACAAGTATATCAAACGGCACCTACCTTGCGCCTTTGCTTCGCATGCCAGCGCTTCTACGCTTCTACGCAACTGTTCCCGCCCCCTTTTTTTCTTTTTTGCTGAGTAATTCACATTGCGGAACACCATGACGTCATGAATTCGGCTAATTACCGCAGCATCCCCCATTAATAGGACAGAGGAATGCAAAGGCTCTCTTGTGTACATACTTCTTATTATGCACACGACCAAAAACCTCACGTCCATGCTGCGGCGGCGCATTTTCGATCGAGGCGAAGATGGTTGAGGCCCGTGTACTTGAATTTAGGTGCACGTTAAAGGAACCGCACGTCGTCGAGTAGATAATCATGCGCGACGACGACTATCGCATGCGCATTTCGGAAGGCCAAGATATTTTCGCAGTGCCTGGACTTGAAGCGACTGGAGGACGCCCACGTTTGTTCTTCGAATCCCGCAGAGCACAGGTAAGCTGTAGCGCATAAAACCAAGGAACAAAACAGTGTAGAGTTGAAGCATATCACTCTTACAGATGCTCCCCAAGTTTGTCCAGTAGGATATCTTAGTACGTGGCTGATGGTGAGTTTCGTATTCATGTAGGCGATGTGAGGGCTCCAGGGGAGGTCGCGATCAAGTATGACTCCGAGGAATTGGTGGGTCTTCGCGTAGTTGATCGTGTGTCTGTTCATTTTACTTGGCATCACCTTATGCGTAAATCAATAAGGGAGCACTTTTCTGATAACAGCTCTAGTCCCCGTCTTTCAAAGTAATTTGTCACCAGGGTAGCCGCTCTTCGAAGCCTGGCCCGCACATGGAGGCGTGATACATCTAACGTCTAGATGCAGATGTCATCTACATATACTGATAGATAGACTGATCGTGGAAAGGCGTCAACTAGGCCCAGGAAAACTAGGTTAAAAAGTGAGCTAAGAACCTTGACGCACACCACGACAGATGCTATGATGCATTCTTGTGCCATTCTCAGTCAGCATAAGGAAGGTTCTGTCCTTCAAACAGCTGTCAATACATTGGTGAACTTGAGCCCCTAACCATTTCTTTCCAAGAGATCCAGATGGCTTCATGCGATACATTATCGTATGCGCCTTTGACGTCCAAGAAAAACGCCGCAGTTATTCGCTTCAGGCTTTTTTGATGATGTACAAATGAGACCAAATCAATAACGTTATCAATAGCGGAACGCCACCGCCGAAAGCAGGTCATAGCATTAGGTTATATCTCGTGGTGCTCCATGTATACCACTCTATGCGAGTGAAAATCCGCTTCTCCATAACTTTCCCGAAACAGCCGGCAAGTGCGATGGGGCGATAAGAGGTCAAGTCTAGAGAAGATTTACCTGGCTAAAGAACAGGGACGAGGCGGCTAGATTTCCACGAAAAAGGGGCCAATCTGCTGCTCCACAAGTCGTTGTGTCATGGATAAAAGGGCCCGTCGAGCTACCTCATCGAGGTTTCAAAGAGTCGTGTACGGGATCCCATCCGGATCATACCAATATGCACGCTGTCAAACATACACCATATCTGTGTCTTTTCTTTTCTCTCCTGATATTATATTCCTCGTAATATGGCTTTCCTTATATTATAGCGGGCAAAAAGTGGCGTGTCTCTGGCACCTGCGGCTTATGATGACCACGCTGTGAGGCAAGCCTCAAGGCACAGCTAGAATGTGATTGATTGATTTGTGGGGTTTAACGTCCCAAAACCACCATATGATTATGAGAGACGCCGTAGTGGAGGACTCCGGAAATTTTTACCATTTGGGGTTCTTTGACGTGCACCCAAATCTGAGAACACGGGCCTACGACATTTCCGCCTCCATCGGAAATGCAGCCGCCGCAGCTGGGATTTGAACCCGCGACCTGCGGGTCAGCAGCCGAGTACCTTAGCCACTAGACCACCGCGGCGGGGCACAGCTATAATGCGACAGCGAGAATCGGGTCAACCTGTACCCCGTGTGAACGATCTTTCTACGCGCCGTGTTTATTTTTGCCTATATAGTACGAACGTCACCAATAGCAACTCGGAAAATACACCCGCAAGTAGCGTAGCGCATAATGACAGCTCATTATAAGCAGGTCGAATGCATTATAGCCGCGTCGAGGAGTCTTCGCACTGCACACCCGCGTGCAAGGACCTTACTTGCGTACGGACTCTCGTGCTATTGCGCAACAACGAGTGCGAGACGCGAAAGAAAAGAAAGAAAGGTCTCACAATCGAGCGCGTGCTTCGTTACATAACACTTTGCGCCGGACACGCACGTACAACGTATCGAGTGACTGCGGTGGCATTGCCAACAGTACGCCTAACTCTGTTCTCGCGTGGCTCTGCGCTTAGTGCCGGCGGCATGTATTAAAGGCACGCAGCAGTCGCCAGTGCAGGCGACCGAACGGCCTATCACGTTACATCGCCGAAGTTGCAATGTCGATGACTTAGAGAGACGGCGGATAGGCTATTTGCGGGCGTGCACTGGGAGCGCGTGGCTGAGCTATGGTATCATCGATTGGCAGATACGGAGTGGCCGATGAACTCAGCGCCGGAGCACTCCATTCTGACGGAGGGCAACAGAAGGGAATTTACCGATGGAACACACGCACTCCCTTTAGAGTAAGGTCGTGTTCCAATTCTTAGACAGCTCGTAAACAGTCTACGCAGAAGACAGCACCGAAGCCATGCTGTCCGAGAATTGGAACACGTCTGGACGGCTTTTACGCGACGATGTGCCACCTCACGTCGAAAAAAGCTAAAACAAACAAACGTAATAGTTGTAGCTTCTGGCTTATTTCGTGTTGAAATCCAAAACAAATAAACGTTACTTACATTGAGCGTCTGGGAAAGCGTCTGCTTGAGTGCATACGACCATTTCAGCGAGATACGATCTATCTGAACGATTTGCTGAGCCGCCATCTTGTTTAGACAGCAAAGTAGCCTGGATTGTATTTGTCTACGATGCGGTCTGCTCGGAGCTGTTCTTAGACTATTGCAAGCCAGTGCGTATCTTAACCCTGCGGTTCTTCATGCCGTGTACCCTGAATGGTATCCAAGTGCGGATTGTTCTACCTGCGGACTGTTAGGAACATTCGACCATGTGTTGTGGGAATGTTAAGCCATCGGCTCCGCCCTCAGCGAGGACAGGTGGGCTGCGCTGTTACGCAGCCCCGAACTTAACGATCAAACCCTGGCCGTCCAGAGTGCCCGTGAACGGGCCGTCAAGCTCGGCTTGATTGACGGTCCCTACGGGTGGCGCGGGGTATCCCCTGTGTCATCTCAGGACCAAAATAAACTTTTAATCACTCAATGTCCATTTTGTCGGCTCCGTGAAAATTGGAATGGGACTTAAGGTGGCTGCCGTCCATTTAGCTGTCTAGCCCTCTACAGTGAGTATTGGAACACACCGTAACTGGCAGGGTCACAATGAAACGCGATGCGCACGTCTCTCTTCTGGCATGAGTGGGCACGCTGGGCACAGCGACGCTATGCAAGCAAAATGTGAGCTCTAATGCGATGCGCAACTGACGCGACCGGCGTCCGTTGACACGCCCAATTTTGGGACCATTTCAAGCCGTGGGGCGCTTGCGACTTCCGGTTGAATCCACCGATTTTCGTGGAGTAGAAAGAAAATCATAGCATATCCACGGAGTGCATGATGATGAGTTGGGCGAAGCATCTCTCAGTCCGTCTGCGCTGCCGTCCCTCCGCTCGTTCTTGCTTCCATCCGTCCGTGCGTCGACCGTCCGTCCATGCATCCATCCGTCCATGCATCTATCCGTCTATCCTTCCGTCCCAAGGAGGTTTAAAAACATTTCTGGAGTGGAAACTCTTGCCCACGAGTGAAGCCGTGCCAACCGTAATATGGCGGCTTCGGCAGCCATCTTACTAGGGGCATGATGAGCTGTGGACGTTTGGAGCTTGAGAAGGAGCGTTTTCCCCGCACGCCCAAAGAATTTAACGTGGCAACCTTTTCGGCTCACATAGTGCTCCAAGTGCGTCCTTGTGTCACTAGTTTTCTTTTATAAGTTTTGAATTCTAGGCAAATTTTATTGGAGATTAGGTCACTCGTACTCTTTGCACATTATTACTTCGGAAACAACTATCTTTTATTTTGTAATTAACGTATACTTTAGACTAAAAAGACAAAGCCACTCAATGTCTAAGTAGGCACCACCAGAAAATAGCAAGTTTCTGAGATATTTAGAAGGCAAAAGCTGGCTTCACTATACTGCTGGCAAAGCATTGTGGGAGCTTCCCCTCTAGTATTATTTTAAACCTCCTTGTTCTGTCCGTGCATTTGTCCGTGCGTTCGCCCGAGCATTCGTCCGTGCGTTCGTTCGTCCGTTCATCCATGCGTCCGTGCGTGCATCCGTCCGTGCGTGCATCCGTCCGTGCATCTGTCTGTCTCTCCGTTCGTGCGTCTGTCCATCCATCCGTCTATCTAGTGAACACTCCAAGTACCTCATATAGAAGTAGCGCCATCCAGCAGACATTCCAAGGACTAAACGAGAGGTGGCACGGCCGGACTAAAGGAGGGGCACGCGCGCACTTTCTTACGACCTGCGCGTCGTGTCTAGTTCCCACTTTTCGTTGCCTCTAGTTCATGGAACTGCGCCCAACACTCGCTAAACTTTGCTAAAACCAAGGAGGTTACGCCTAGCGAGTTCAACGTGGCAACCAGATAGTGCTCAAAGTGCGTCCTTCTGTTACTAGTTTTTTTAGTAAGCATAAAAATCAAGGCAAATTTTATTGCAAATCAAGTCACCGATATTCTTCTCTGTATGTAATGCAATCAGAAACAACTATCCTTTTTATTGTGATTAACGTGCGTTGGTTTCCTCCTCAATTTAAATGAGTGCGCGCGTGCCACTCCTCTAGTCCGGCTGTGGAGGTGGCTGTGTACTACAATGACGCACTACTACTATTACGATGACTACTACTACTACTACATACATCGCAGAGGCACGACCCACAGCTTGAGGAGCTTCACCCCTAAAAGTTGGTCTTCGGAGTGGATCACGTGATGGAGCTACTCCAGATCTGCCAATGCAATGAACAGGGAGCACTATCAATCTGTCAATGAAATAGAATTGCTCCGCAAAGAGATAAAGAAAGCATTACCGGAAGTGCTCTGAATCTGCCAATGAATGACAACATTGGTGTCGTTTTCTATACACCCCCATTTTCCCCCTTCCCCTGTCGGCGTTCCTCAATAGCGTTTATATCTGCACGTAGTGTTTCCGCCAGCCATACAAGGCTAACCGACCAATAAAAGTGCGGGTAGTCGGCTTGTGGGTTGTGCATACAGCGAGGAACAGCAATAAAACAGGAAGAAAGAAAGAAAGAGAGAAGGAAAGAAAGAAAGAAAGAAAGAAAGGAAAAAAGAAAGGTAGAAAGAAGGAAAGAAAGAAAGAAACAAGGAAAGAAAGAAAGAAAGAAACAAGGAAAGAAGGAAAGAAAGAAAGAAAGAAAGAAAGAAAGAAAGAAAGAAAGAAAGAAAGAAAGAAAGAAAGAGCTCTGGTTGCGCCCTTTTCCGTCTGTACTGTAATTGTATGCTCCTCTCACGCTGACCTGTAAGCAAAATATTCCTGTATGCTTAGATTCAGGTGATTGATTTGATATGTGGGGTTTAACGTCCCAAAACCACCATATGATTATGAGAGACGCCGTAGTGGAGGGCTCCGGAAATTTCGACCACCTGGGGTTCTTTGGCGTGCACCCAAATCTGAGCACACGGGCATCCAACATTTCCGCCTCCATCGGAAATGCAGCCGCCGCAGCCGGGATAGCTTAGATTCAGGTCAGCCTTAGAGAATACCGGTAGATCTAAATCTTTGGAGCCATCCACTAAGGCATCTTTCATAATCTTATCGTCCTCTTGGTACGTAAAACCTAATCAGTTATATATTATGGTTGCTTTTGCACTGTTGTTCCTTGCAGTGAGGACTTTGATTACTATGCGAGTGAGAGAGATAATAATAAGTCATAGAGTTTAACGTTCCGAAATCACAATATGATATGAGAGCCACCGCGCTAGAAGGGTCCAGAAATTTCGGCCACCTATGATGACAGTGCGCATTGCGCATGCACGTCTCCTCCCCCTTTCTCTCCCCTCCAACGCCTTCTCCCTCTCTGGCCTCGTAACGCTGACGCAGGCAGCATATGCTAGCTAGTTTCTTCATTGAGTGAGTGAGTGAAACAACTCTATTGTCGATCCGGCATAGAGGGGTACGCGGGGGGGAATTAAAGCAAGACTCAAGCGCTCGGACGTCCAGGAGCAGCAACCTACTCGTGTCGGACCCCTTGGGGCCCCGCTTTTGGCCACTGGCGTTCCAGGATGCCAAGCACGTGCTAGACCACGTGCCTTTGGATGCCTGGCTCTGGGCTCATGATCTTGCTGCTGATGTTAGTTGCCAGTTCTTCTTGGTTTCCCGGTGGTGGCGCACAGTCCCAGAAGAGGTGTCTCTGTATGGCTCGTGCCTTTTTGCGGTGTTGGAATATACCTGTGGAGTATACCACCATGCAGACGTGCTTTGCCCAGACGGGAGTCCATATGGGTTGCGCTTGCAACTGCCGCAGTGTGGCTGCTTTGCTGCGTTGTAGGTCTCGGTGAGGCGGTGGGTGGAGGCGTCTGCTCGCTCTGTACCACTGCAGAACGTCGCTGTAGCTTGTGATGGAATACTCTTCGTCTTCGGTATCGGGTCGCTCCGGCTCCGAGGAATGTGTTCAGAAAAAGTGGTTAACGATTTAGAGTACTTGATACTCTACTATGTGTTGAGAAACCCCGACTGCTCGCCCTGCACAAACGTTGACTGTCCACCCCATATATATATATATATATATATATATATATATATATTGTAGTGGGGAATATATATATATTCCCCTTGCAATATATATATATATATATATATATATATATATATATATATATATATATATATATATATATAAGCGCTTCATCTTGACCTCCAAACCGGTGGGAGATTTCTCTTGTGTATCGTTGAACAGTAAAAATTCGCTGCTTGAGGTATAACTGAAAGTGGACTACGGGTCTTTGTGTCCAATCGGAGTCATCTGTCTATCATTGCTCATTGGCAGTGACTGGCATGTAGGAAACACCGGTCCATCACTGCGTGCTTTGTGCCTCCCTAGGTTTCTTTCCTGTGCAACGCCGCGATGAGCGCCAGCAACAACGCCGCCACCAGCATAATTGTCAGCGCCCTCTGCTTCGCGTGTACACATACGAAGGTTCCCTTTAGCGGAATATGGTGTAACTTCCTTCTTATTTTCTTTTTTTCTTCCAGCTTTCTTTGTTTTTTGCCTGCTCACATCACGTAACAAGATTTCATGCCATGTCTTTCCTGCAGTAAAAAACACATGTTAAGATGAGTGCTCCACACACACCATCAGGCTACGAGCGGCGCGGAGGAACCCTTCCAGGTTTAAAGGTCCACATTTACTCCATGAAGTGTACGATAGGACGACAGCCACCGCAGCTGAATTGGTAAAGTAACGGAAACGTAATTCGAAGGTAGCAGGTTATGTCATTGCCGGCGGCAAGTTGCCCCCTGCGTCATGGCAACCTCATTGCTTTTGCTAATCATCGATGATTTGCTTTTGCATATCAGCGAAGGGCCCTCTACGCGTCTGTAGTACACCAGGAAAACATACGCAGCTATTAACTTCGCTGATGGTACTGCTGATGATGATGTTTAAATATGTCTGGGCCCTTTGTAATCGGTGAGCATTTAGAAAAGCCGCCCTTTGCTCAATTGCAATTTTTTTACGTCAAGCGCGATTCTACGCTTCTGTCACGCAATATGATGCGTTAAACAGACCCTTTCGGTTGCGTGTTATTCATATAGTGTGTGTGTGTTTGTGCGTGCGTGTGTGTGTGTGCGTGTGTGCGTGTGTGTGTGTGTGTGCGTGTGTGTGTGTGTGTGTGTGTGTGTGTGTGTGTGTGTGTGTGTGTGTGTTTTCAGGACAGTTCCAGCTCTCTGGTAAGTCAGCTGCATGCCACGTAGATGGTCTGGTTCGATCCTTTCTAGAAGCCGAAACTTTTTATCATTTATTTTATCTTCATTTTTCTTGACTTTTCCGCCATGGACAAGATGAGAATTTTTGGTCACAAGCAGCGACGTGAACGCCGATAGCGACACCGACGCCAGAATGCTTATACGAAACGAGCTCTTCACCGCTTTCACAAAGAAAAAAAAAACGCTTTCGTTTGGGCAATGGCTATTTGCTCTCAGAAGTCCCTGAACACGAGGCAAAAGAGCTCATGCATGCACTGTTCATCGTTTCTTCCTCGTCGTTCTTGCCTTTTCTTGTCGTTCTCAATATCTGTTTATTGTCAATACGCAGTTTGTTCTTGTTAACTGGTGTGCTTGTGACACACATGCAGAGCGCATAAGCATAGCCAAAACAATGGACAACTACCCCAGCGAGAACTATGCAAGCGTGAATCGAATCCTAAAGGTATGTTCGTTCATGCGATATTAGCTATAGATCCTCATCAAATACTACATGTGCCGACCAATATAATGATTATAGTACCCACTAACGAGCTGCGCGAACCTGATGCAGCCCGGACTGCGCGAGACAAAAACAGAAAGTATGTGTCATGAGAATGCCTTGGCCCACAATTCAAGAGCGCGTGCGAGCACGGCTTCGCCGCATAAAGTGCTGTATGAGGCACTGTTCACAGCCCGTGGATCGCAAGGTGCGCGCAATTGTCGAAACCGGAAACTAACTAAAGGGAGACAAGATTAAAGCGTCCTCTGCACTGCGAGGCCACGTCCTGTTCACGGCTGATCCGTTCACTCGTTGAACGATGTCTCCATTAAGACTCTGCTCAGGCCATCTAGTTCTGCGCCACAAGGCGCTGGGAAACGGCATGCCAAGGTTAAGGTTATCAAGATTGGGGAGCGAGGCTAAGCGCCGCCGAAACTTTCTCCACGTTGCTCGTTTTTCATCCTTCGCGTTATCATCACTAATCTCGCCACTATGTCAGCCCCATAGATGGCTCCACGTCTTATGTCAGTGCATGGTTTTAATGACACTGCGAATGACCTGCAATGGAGGCCTAAACGGTTTCCTGACCCGAAAAGTAAGACGGACGTCACACGACTTCAGTGCACTTTCAGTCATAATCGAGTGCGATTCGCACCGAATTTCTCGGTCGAGATTCGTTTACATGCGAAAACTTCTTCGGGGAGCGACTGACGGTCGAGAAAGCCGACCCCGATTGAGGTTGATTGTGGTCGAAATTGATCCGCGTGTCACCGTTATATTAGCAGCACTGATAGAAGATAAATTCCCTAATGCTCACAAAAAATATTGGTCGGACTGCGTCTGCTGTGGTAGGTTTCTTGGTCCTGCGAAGCGCGCTTTGGTGAGTTTACAAGAATCCTATAGTAAGTGAGCCATATTCTTCTACTCTAAGGCAGCCCTTCAAAGCGTGCGAACTCTATGACGTGGAAACTACTTCCACGTCGTGTTCCATATGAATGAAAGTGTTCGCTGAGCCTCTAATTCAGCACATTACGTATGGCTCTTACAATTCATAACAACCACATCGTCGACGACGCTGCCAGATGTGTCCACGATAGAGTGCCCCCACGCTGTTCATACCCTTCTCAAGAGTAAACGCTGCAGTATAACTTCGCCACATCGCGCATAACTCCAGGCAAACACGCTAGTATTCTTCGTTAAACTCCGATCATCGTCCACAGTTTCTTGATTCATTGCTGTAGCTACAACTGCCATAAAAGACTTCGCTATTTGAATCTACAATGCTGTGTCGTCTGTGGGTCGGTTCGTCGTTTACCAACTCATTAAGCTATCGCTTTGCTTCTACAGATCCATACATGTGCGATAGCCGCAACAGTACAGATAGAGCTTCAACGTTTAAAAACGATAGTCTTTCTCGGGGACCTTCGACGGAGAAATTTTGGTCTGTCTGTCTGTCTGTCTGTCTGTCTGTACATTTGTCTGTTTGCCCGCCCTGACGATACCTCAAACGGCACTAAACGGCCAACCCCATCCACAGTGCCCACCTTTATTGCTCAAGGTTTAGCGCTCATAGCTGTGCGATTGTCAATTAAAAAACAATTAGTGTGCATATATGAGGCACCATAACAACATATCGAAGTTTTGTATGTCAGCCTTTATATTAGAAAAGGCACACACAAGTAACTCTAAGGAATGTAGCGTTTATCGCGCTGCGCTGACAGTGCAACGCAATGCTCAAGAAGGTGTTTCCAACGCTTTGCTGCGACGTCACGGTGGTGGCACCTGCCCGTGGCTTTCCGTTCTACACCTTATCACCTCCGAGACTGGCGCGAATCTTTTTCCATGGGCTCCACGCCTTCGTTTTCGAAGATAACTGCCAGATGTCGCTTGTGCCTAACGTGCCTCGATGCGCTCGTTCGCCTCCGCTACACGCTCAAGGCACTCTAACGCAGCGCCTCCAGAGTACCATTCACCGATTTTCTTGCACAGAACATCAAATAAACATCTTGTTCCCTCTCTCAAGACGCAAGACTATCGTCTTTCGATGACAATTGCGGTGTAACACGCAGATTTGGAACCAATTTTTATGGTCATCTCTTCTGCCGTTTCCCCAATTTAAACAAAATCGCCGGACTCTCCAACGTGCCTTCAGGAGACTAGATGATCGTTTTTTTTTGCAGACGGAACGATCTTGGGAGACTGACATCACAGCATGTCGACCCTGAAAAGAATCCAAAGAAGCCATCCTGCAGTGCTTTAAAGCAACAGAATTGAGCGACCGCTTGTGGTACGCTACACTGTGTTGTGAGGTGTGTCGCTTTCTCTCTATTTTACCCTTTATTTCCCTCCCCATGTGTTGGATAGTAAAGAGGATTTAATTGAGTTAACCTCCCTACATTTCCTATTTTTCTTCACTCTCTATCTTTTGAGCTTGTACACTCAGTTATATATTCTAACCAGTAATGGCTAGCCATGGATGGTTAAACTTTTGTTGATCCTCCTGTATACCTGTATTAACGATCCACGGTCTGACATGTTGAACCGCCAGGTTGCATGTTTGCCGCTTCAAGGGCATGCTGTACTGACTACAGTATACTGGTCAGCTCACCTGCACAGGGCGACTTCCCATGGTCGCCGATAGAGCCGCGGGATTGACACCTTTTCACTTAAGCCTCTCATTCCCAGAGCTTATACTTAAGCGTTCTTGCATTTGTGTCGACATAATAGATCTCTGGCTGATCTCTGAAGGTGGCCTCAAATCACCGATTGGACTCGAACTTCGAGTTCACATATATTCGGCCCATGGCAAAGCAGCTCCAGTAGGTGACACGCCACAAAAGTGCTGCTGACTTTCTTGCGGGCCAGAAGCCTGAATGAAGCATTCTAAATAGTGTAATTGATTGATTGATATGTGGAGCTTAAATAGTGTAAATTGAGCGGTTTACGTAAGTGGCTGTATGCGTTATGTGTTTATCACTACATGTTTCATAATCGTCATCCAGCGCCTGGAGTAGCATGCCAGGAGAAAAGCAAGACAAGTATCTCCAGTTCTTGGTTAAAATCTCTCTGTCTTTCTCTATCTGTCTAGGTAGATTTGGTGGTGTAGCAGTGTCTTGGAATATGTGTTAGTTGACACTTGCCACCAGCTTGAGCGCTGCATATATATTGCTAGCTATATGCATCGTGAAATGATTTCGCATTACTTCATAATCTTTCACTGCACGTGTCATGCAGTGATCACCGCGCAATAAAATTGCATAAAGTCTCACTCCGCGCCGAGATATCCGCGTTGTCACTAATAAGCTAACCCTAGATTATAAAAGAGAGAGAGAGAGGTTGGATAGTGGAAATGAGGGAAACAGGGAAGGTAACATGGGGGGAGGGGGGGAGCCGTGCTTCGGAAATCGTGCCTTGTGCGGTGCCATTTTATTTACCAAACCGTGAGCTTTTCTCATTATTCATTGCGCAGCACGGAGGCCCAAATCTGAAGGAGGGGGGGGACTCACTATTTTAGCAACAGGTGCCAGAAACACATACATTGGCGACAGGTCTCAACATTAAATTCCTTTCGCGCCTTTCACAATGTTCTGGTTTTTTTGTGAAGTAGGTCCAAAATCAAAGCCTCGAAGGCATACGTATAGGCCGACATCAAAGCGGGTCAGGGGCCCTTGACTCTCCCTGCGCACGTGCCAACGTAAGCGCGAAATGTGCAGACATTCTCCGTATAAAACTAATTTGTTGTCCACGCGTTCATTGCCGCAAGCTGTCTCCTGATTATGATAGGGCTATTTCGCTTGTTTGTCTCAACCGTTTGTACAAAAAGGTCTTCGACAGTGCACAATTTATGGCGACCTTGTATTCGACCGTAAAGACACTATCGCTGGACCACTGCGGCTGCGAGGTCTTGTCCAGGCTGATCAGGGTTTGAAGCTGTAACGACAAGTGCCGTTAGTTTCACCATTCAGAGTGTGAAACGTCTCGAAGGCCGTAGTAAGAAGCAAAGACAGTTTCCCTTTGTGTCTTCTGACTAGTCCTTATTATGAGTTACTCCTCGCGATACCTATTTTTAACTCCTTACTTTTTGTTTTGGCAATCTCTTCCTGCGTCTGCTAGAGCCCACCCAGTAAGCGCCGCTTCAAAGTGGCGGGTGTGACACCGACGTGAAGGTTTCTTGCGTTTAACTGCCGTTTAGATGCTTATGCAGTTATTAGTTGCTCGTCCTGGAAAAGCAAGCAAGAGCGGCACTTAGGTGCACGCAACGTCCACGTGTGTCTTCTGAGTGAACTCGTGAATTCTGGCACCTCCTGCGTGAGCTACAATACCTTCTGGGACGACGGCTTAACGGCCTTGAGGAATGCCAGTGTGCGCACTTCAGCGTGTCGCTATTATACACCCTCGTGTATAAATGGAACTCAGCGTTCTGCCCCGCATCACCGTGCTTATAGCGACTGCGTTGGAGAAACGCGAGGAGCTGGATTTTGATTGGCGGTCTTTCATTTCCGGTTACACGCGCTACTCGGTGTTTCCGCTCGACCGATCAAAACCTTAATACGCGCCAATTGGCAGCCCGGGCACTGAGTTCCGGATACGGAAACTTCCGGCTTCTCCACGGCCTTTGCGCTTTTGACTGTTGTTTGATTGTATGGTTGAGTTATGGGTTTTTAAGAGCTACAGAGCAACGAAGTAGCACTGTGCAGCGTGTTATAAGCGTATGATTAGACGAGGTGCGACAGTGCCTAGAGAATATTTTAGGATACGGAAAACTACTAACTGAAAGAAGGGTTGAGCGTTTACGCAATGTACAACTTGTACAAGCTGCGTACGGCAGGACGTATGTAAATAGGGTAGGGTCTCGGCGACTCACTCGTCTTTGCACTACACGAATATCCAGGACATATGCGTCATTATGGCCAAAATTGAGGCAGGATAGTTCTTACGAGTTGCTGAGATTCTTCTTCAGTAAACCCCAAGTAAAATGACGTAGCCGCAGACACACTATTTTAGGCTGATTTGTTTTCCTCACCGGCTCCATCCTTTAACCTAATTATCCATATGAACCCACGCAAGAGCTGCTCATCGTGTTCCAACTATGCACCAGTAAAACCATAGCATGTGTGTTTCAGGAGACACTGGGATAAACAAACTGCTGGACTCAATAATACTAATAGATGGAAAAAAATTATTGTTGTCCGGCAAACAAATATTAAATAATTAAAAAAAATTTGCCAGGCCTCGACGGAAGGCGCAGCACAGTCACAGTGAAAGTTAAAAGAGCGGCCTTTCAGACCCTTTTTAAAACACTCATCGGGTAACTGCAGCAAGTACACTTGCTTCATGTCCACTACGGCAATAATAATAAAAATTTTAGGGTTGTAGGCCAGAATACCCTATGCTATTTTCGTCATTCTTCTGAGAAGCGTGGTATCCGCTAAACAGTTGCAAATAATTTTGTGCCAATAGTTCATGCAGTGACTGACGACGATGAGGAATTATGGATGAAGTGGGAAATGCGCCACAGTTAATATGGAAACAAGAACGAGCTTTTGTAATGGGTTGGAGCATTGGTTGGCCCACTCGTTACGGTAATCGCAGTGTGCGACGACTGGTTGTTCTATCGCTGTTGTAATACGCTTTATAAGACGTATTAACGTGATTGCTTTCCCGACATCAAGCCTGCCATAGGCAAGTTTGACAAGTCACAAGCACTGGCGTAGCTCAGTAGTATAGAATACTAGACTAGCACCCAGCAGACGCGGTTCCAGCCCCACTGTGTCATTTGGACTAGGTTTTTAGGGGCGAAGCTCTTCAGGGTGTGGGTTAGTCCCGCGTACGTCGTAGTAGCCACCCCTGCTTCTCCCGAGGGTGAAGCAGAGCGGCGGGCGCGTTGAAGACGCTTGCGCTCGGCTTCCTTGGCTCGCGTCTCGTCGGTGGCGTTGGGGTGCTCGCTGAGTCCGTCGTAGCCACCCGTAGTACCCAAGGTGGTCGAAATTTCTGGCACCCTCCACTACGGTGTCTCTCATAATCATGGTTTTGGGGCGTCGAACCCCACATATCAATTGTAGTCGTCCCAGTCGTTGTAGCCAGTGGCAAAGCATTGCATGTCAATAAAAGCGGTGTCACAGCATATTCACGGAGGGAATGATGCTAAGTGGGGAGAAGCGCCCGTTAATGCGTCCGCCCATGCGTCCATCCATGCGTGCATCCGTCCGTCCATGCGTTAGTGCGTTCGCGCATCAGTCTTTCCGTGCTTCCGTGCGTCCTTCCGTCCGTCTATGGGTCCATTCATCCATGCATCCGCTCGTGCATCCATCCATCCGTCCATCCACTTCGCCCCACTCGTCATCATTCACCTCGTGGATATGCTGTGATTTCTTTTGTAACTTTACGCTATGTAGTTACGGACACCGGCAGCGGTGGCAGCAGCGGTGGCGGCGCTAGAAAACTGCGCATGACCCGAGTTGGGATCTCATAACAGCTTTCGCTGTAGAATGACGGTATACCTATTAGGTGAACGATGAGTTGGCGAAGCAGTGGGATCGTTCGGTGTTACCGCAGATCACCCGTGACATTGACTCTGAATGAGTGTCATGTAAATATTATGTAAATGAGTGTTACGTGGTGAACGCTTATGTCCAATGTTTATTGGTCATAACTGGTATGTTGTGTTGCGTTCTGAATTTCGTTTTGCCTGCATTATTACTACTTTGTGATACCGTATCTAGCCTGACATTGACAGCGACGAGGTTTGGAAACGTTTATCTAGTGGTTGTTGGTTGTTTCCAGTCATACGAAATGCATCGTAGAGCATGGCGCAAGTCAGTCATTGTCAGTGGTCATCATCGTCATCGCAATGGCGTGTAGTGGGTACCTTGCATGTACTGTGCCATAATGCATCATCGTCATCGTCACCTACGGCACACAACGCCATTTATCTGAATAGCTCCTGCAGCTACTGCAATGAATTCGTTAGCCTAGATCACATGCTCTGGTGTTGCCCCTCGTTACTGGGCACAGACAAATCCAATGAAGACAAGTGGCTATCCGCTGCCAACAGCACCGATGTCGGGGATCAACTGTGGGCTGTCCAGGGGGCCCACGATGCGGCGATCGGGCTTAGCCTGACTGTCCCAACGTGGGAGAGGCCCGCTGCGCGTTGAGTTGTGCACCTCAGGACTTACAACAATGTTTCGCATCGATTCATCTCCTAGACGAGAGGTGACAACAAACATGAACGAGCCATAACGACCAACTGGTTTTTAAATAAAGGGAACAGTTTTCACAACCAATGGTCCCAGACAGGGAAAAATCTTTATTGAAGTGCCAAAAAGTGGCGTTCTCGGAACAGCACCGCGGGCAGCCCTCACGGGGGGACGGGGAAGCATCCTCACCACAGCATATGGAGTTCTGTGGATTGCGAGGAACTCGAAACTCTCGATGGCAGAGCTCCACATGTAAGAGCACTCAGAACTGGGATGTTCGGCGACAGAGACAGCCGCTGCTTACGACACAACTATCTTTGCACTCAGTCTCGGTCATCGCCCTTCCCATGCAGTTTTACGTTCTATTACATGTGTTGTATTTCAAATCGATGAGCTCAGTTTATGTATTGTGGCAGGAACAAATTCAAATCTGTGGACATCAGTAAGTAGCCGCAATGACCCGCAAAAAAGTATTAACGAAACAAACATGCGCAAATAAGCAAAATAACTGAAATGAGAAAGGATTGATTGATATGTGGGGTTTAACATCCCGAAACCGCCATATGATTACGAGACGCCGTAGTGGAGGGCTCCGGAAATTTCGACTACCTGGGGTTCTTTAACTTGCACCCAAATTTGAGCACACGGGCCTACAGCATTTCCGCCTCCATCGGAAATCCAGCCGAGTACCTTAGCAGCCGAGTACCTTAGCCACTAGACCACCACGGCGGGCGAAAAGAAAAAAAGAAGCTCGAGAGCATACGTAGACATGAATATGGAGCGGGCAATGCTTTCTTATTTACTTATAATATATACACGCGTACCTTCACACGTGATGAGCGCACTGCCCTTGGCCGATCACTAGATCTACCAGGCTTGCTCTTTCGATACGTGAGCCTTCTAGCGCGATTGTTTGCATTACTTTAGTACAACAGTGACGTTATCATTCATTTATTCGTTCATTCATTCATTCATTCATTCATTCAAGAAAAAGTCAAAGAGAGAAATAAGTCAACGTTTGGAATTTGCCCAAAAGAATGCATCAATGCAGTGTGTCGGAACATATCATTTCTAACGTATACTTATATATCATTTCGACGGGAAAAAAATATTCTTTTGCTGCCGGCCAGCAACCGAGCACGACATTACGGCTTGGAAGCGTAGAAGGAGCTGATAAGCGGGACCGTTAAGTCACAGCTGTTACTTGCGTTTTCCCTCTCGCGCCGAGGTAATGTAATGTATAGACTTAACAGACGACAAACGCTCTAAAAACAAATGTATTTGTACGTCATTAAGTTCAACGTTGCAGGTTACTGTCTCTGGGCTGTTACTGATTGATTTGTGGGGTTTAACGTCCCAAAACCACCATATGATTATGAGAGACGCCATAGTGAAGGGCTCCGGAAATTTAGACCACCTGGGGTTCTTTAACGTGCGCCCAAATCTGAGCACACGGGCCTACAACATTTCCGCCTCCATCGGAAATGCAGCCGCCGCAGCCGGGAATCGAACCAGCGACCTGCGGGTCAGCAGCCGAGTACCTTAGCCACTAGACCACCGCGGCGGGGCCTCTCGGCTGTTACTGACAATCCTGACGAGTTGAGTCATTGTGCGTAAATGCCAACACAATGGACATAGTACCTTTTTTAGACTCGGGATATGAAACATCAACTCGCTTATCGGGAAATCAGTTTCAAAGTGAATACTATTCCACTATCATTAATCAGTACACCGTAGAGATTCATTCATTATAGTGCGCATTATTCCACATTAACACATGTTATTAATCTACTGTAACTAAGGTGCACTCTTATGAACAATTCTAGCTTACTGAGAATCCCAGCTTGCGAATATGGGCCCACCCACTTGGGCGCGTGCCCCACCCACGGTGTAACCCCCCCCCCCTTGCAGTGGTCTAGTGGCTGGGGTACTCGACTGCTGACCCGCAGGTCGCGGGATCGAATCCCGGCGATGGCGGCTGCATGTTCGATGGATACGAAAATGCTGTAGGCCCGTGTGCTCAGATTTGGGTGCATGTTTAAGAACCCCAGGTGGTCGAAATTTCCGGAGTCCTCCACTACGGCATCTCACATAATCCTATGATGGTTTTGGGACGTTAAACCTCACATATCAATCAATCAATCAATCAATCAATCAATCAATCAATCAATCACTTGGACGCTTAATTCGCGACCACTTTAATGTTTTTCCGACAGTTATGCCGGAGGCGTATCCATCCTTTTTAATGTTTCGTGTACCGATGAAGCCATTCTTGGTATCACCTGCCGGCTAACGTGGGTCTGCAGATTCACGACAGGTTGTTCGTAAGGTCCTGTAACTGAACGCATAATTACCACAGCCTCAGATAGGGGGCGTGAAGGCGACCAACTTGACTACGAGCCCTTTCAGGCCATGGGGCAAACTTTGCAGATTACCGCATGAAATGAACGAGCCGGCGCAAGCGTCTGTCTATAAATCTCGCCGCTGAATCAGCCCCACGGGGCCATCCGGAGTTACTGTGGAGGAGCGCTCGATAGCTTCCTTCTACTTCCTTCCTGCTCAGGCCGTTACGTCATGGTTACGAAACAGGTGCCCTCGATAACGATCGAGTCGCTGTATATATCGGTGGCCAGCACGCGTTGTTATACGGCTACGGCCTCGTTCGCCTTGTAGAGTGCACGTAACACATTACATCACCACCGGCAGCGCACGGTTTGAACTTCCTGCTGCTGACATCCGATAAGATATGCACTCTGACACTGCATCGTGTCTGGGTAACTATTAATAGCCGCGCCTTCTGAATACAACTCGGAAGCGATGGCCGATACTGTGTAAACTACGCCAAGATGCACGCTTATATCCTGAAAAACCAAGTGTTCTTCACAAAATAAAATAAATTAAATATTGGCCTAAAGCAAAAGCAAAAACACCGCAAGTATACGTCCGGAAAGATGCCCCACTTTTCCTGAAGCTGTGTAGTGTCTGTGTGAGAGTTGGGTGTTTTTGTTGCGATGCACGTCTTGCGTGCACTGAGGCTTGCCGGCGGATGGTGTCGCTCCCGTCTAGACATCCGCCCGTGCATGCTTTCATTTCTCTAGTACCGCGTCACGTTTCTTCAGAGGTGGTACGCGGACTTTAGTGCGCACTGGCGGGAACTAGAATAACAATTTTCTCTCAATCGTCCGTTCTCTTCGCGGTTCGTACTAGCTTTCTCATCAGGCTCTGAACAGCGAAGTTTTCCGCATCTCGTCCGCTGTACAATCCAAGCAGCGTAGAATCTAGTGCACGGCTCGTGGGGTACCGAGCAGAAAGCCTATATATAAAGACAATTGTGCTGTTTCTCGACGCCTGCTAAATTGGCGGGCACGACCAGGTCCGAGAAAGTATGAGAAGATGGAGTGGATACGGCTCCGTGCTCATAGTGATTGATCACGACTAATCACCGAAAACGTAGCAAAAAGGCAAAAACATAGTACCGAGAGCTGCACTGTGATTACAGAGTTCCGTGCGCTAGTCTGGTAAGCAGGAAGTTCGCTACGTACGATGCGGCAAAACTTATCATGCACTGATTCCGTCTCACAGCCGCTGTAGTCAGTGGCTTCACGTATGAATAACATGAAACACAACGGGTGATTGATTGACACTGTAATGAGAACCGCGTGGTTCTTAAGGTATGTATGGCTGGGAATGCGATCGGCCCCGAAAGACGACGAGGCTGCTAGCAAGACACTTGACTAAAACACGCATAAACGAGCACACACGCATACAACGCAAACACGACCAACAGAGAGAGTTCACAAAGTTAACAAGAAAAAGTTTTTGAGGAAAGGAGCACTGCATCCTTGTGATTAATTATCTCGGCGGATGGAGACTCGTCCTTGATTGATTGATTGATTTGTGGGGTTTAACGTCCCAAAACCACTTCTGATTATGAGAGACGCCGTAGTGGAGGGCTCCGGAAATTTTGACCACCTGGGGTTCTTTAACGTGCACCCAAATCTGAGTACACGGGCCTACAACATTTCCGCCTCCATCGGAAATGAGGCTCGTCCTTTGAAGAGTCGAAAGCACCAGGTGATGTGAAGAGATGAGCGACGTGGAATTGCTTCGAAGAGGTCGGTGACCGCTTTTAAATGCTGTTTAGGAATGGGTGCCTTGCCGAAGCAAAGCGTTGGAGGCGGAGTACGTCAGCGGGCAGGTGAAGCCCGTAGCTCCAACTCGTGGACCACGTCCTATATGGAGCGTCGACATGGGGTCCTGGTCGAACCTTCTCAGAGCGCGGACACTCGGGCCAGGTCAAACCATCGGGTCTGGTCAAACGCAGCACCGTCTTCACATTTTCTCTTCATTTTTCTCTTCACCAGCACTCAACTCCTAACCTCGGCACGTCCGCACATTTCCGCACGTGCCCCAACGCCTTCATCGTCGTCTTGCCTTTCAAGTCCGGTCGTGCTAACGCACACGTCACACCGGGGCACTAGATGCACCTTTTTTTGACCGCACATCACGGGCGCATTCTGCCCTCCTCCTACCTGCACTTTTGTGAATCGGGCCGGAGTGATTTGGAAACTTGAGGAATCTGATCCCGCGCTGCATTTTGTGTGGATCTTTGCCCTTCTTTACACTTTGCTTTATCATAATGTGCGCTTACAGATGTTAAAAATGGACAAAAGGTGTTTGCGCTCTAACAATGTCGATGTTGTTACGCGTAACAATATCAGGTGCGTCCCTGCAATGGCATTACGGCATAAGAGTGAGATGAACTTTATTATTGCAACAATACCGAAGGCACTGTTCACTTACAGACCACTATAACGTGTTTACCATACTTTCCTGCCTCCCCTAACCCGTTCCCCTCAGTGGAGTAGCAACTCGGATATTTATCTTCTGGATAACATCTCTGCCTTTTACCTTACCTTCATCTCTTTCTCTCTCTCTCTCTTTCTGCCCAACTGCCGTACCTGCAGCGCAGTCATGACAGTCTTCCATGCATGCTTAGGGATGGCTTGACGTTTAGGAGAGGGACATTATATCCGTCCAACGGGCACATGCATTTTAGTCTCAGTGGGGCATAAGATTTTCGATGCTGCGAGCCATAATTGATTGATATGTGGTGTTTAGCGTCCCAAAACCACCATATGATTATGAGAGACACCGTAGTGGAGGGCTCCGGAAATTTCGACCACCTGTGGTTCCTTAACGTGCACTCAAATCTGGGCACACGGGTCTAAACATTTCCGCCTCCATCGGAAATGCAGCCGCCGCAGCCGGGATTTTATCCCGCGACCGGCGGGTCAGCAGCCGGCCGAGTACCTTAGCCACTAGACCCCCGCGGCGGGGCGCTGCGAGCCATAAGCTATTGCTGGAATGCCTTTTGCATAACTGCGGTTGCACCCGAACGAATGAGCCCCGAGACAGAACCAACCATCCCAAGAACTTGGCGCCTTCCGTGACGTTGTTGCCATTGTGGGAGCCTTTTTTTTGTGCTCAATCAGCACATTTGCCAAACCTCATTTCTGAAGCATTGTGCATGTGTGAATCGGATGCTCTGAATGAGCCGCCTTGGAAAAATCCTGGACGTTTGCTACGACGTGAACTTAAATACAAGCAGTCAATATTTAAGGGGGGAAGGAGGGGGGCTGGGAACGTTCAGGAAGATGTTTTTGTGGTTTCTCTCTAACGTCAATTTTTAGGCACTGCGCCGTGCTCCCGACCGGGTTGCAGAAATTAGGTTCCTTTTCTCATCTTCTAACCACTACCACCACGTCAATTCTCCGAAGCCCCACGACGCTACCGAAGTTCAAGACACATTTTTCAACTAAAGACGCCCCTTTGAACCTGCAGTCTCAAAATAGATATGTTTACTACCTTTCTCTCTCCAAGAACGCTCTGAAAGTGAAGTTATCTGTCCTTCAACATGGCGAGCGGCCGCTTTCTACTTAAGTTATGGTTGAAACGCGTCGCCAAGCATACCAATATTCTTATCAAGCCGATTGGCATATCTGTGGGTGACCTCTGTGCCTATTCCCATAGTAAGCTCTCTCTTTTTATCTCCCTCTATGCATAAACATATCTATTACAGCCCATACCTGTGCACAGCTATAAACAGCGCAATGGCAACAGAGTATAAGAGAGTAAGGCAAGATGCTCGGAAATGGACACCAGCTGTTACAAACAAGGCCACTCGGCAAGTTTCCAAGGGACGGAAGTGGTGCTCAAGAGATTCGAAGAGATTGACACGGGCTAGCCATTATTTCCTTATCTCGCACACTGCGTATATCTCTATCTCTAGTGGACGACGCGCTTGGCGGCGCCAACGGGTGCTGGAACGTTTCGGCGCGCACGTGTGATGGTCATCGCTTCGGGCAAGCCCTTCGTGCCGCGGACGCCGTCTCCCAAGGTTCTCGCCTGGGGGTGGCCACCCGAGACTACTTAGAGGTGGTAATGGCCCCTCGGCCAGTCGTTCGCCTCCGTTATCGAGTCCGTGCGCGAATCCGAAAACGAATTGCTGAGCAGCTACAGCCCCTGCTAGAGATGGCGCGATCTCAAACGATATCTCGATCGCAAGCTAACGGCGACGAAAATACCTGTGAACTGGGGTGGAGTACACTGAATGAGGGTCAAAGAAGGCGAGCGTAAATCAGTCTAGGCGTCTGCGACTCTCCATACGGCCGCAAATTGTAGCTTACAAGATGAATTTCTATTTCTTTTTTTTTGCGATAAGTACCGTAACGAATACATTAGTCTTGTTGGTTTAACACTTTACCGCTTGACGACCTTCGTGATTGTAGATTAACGCATTGATTAACTCCACAAGTTCGCGACAGGTACTTGCGTAACGGGCGTGGGTAATCACTGATTAAATGGGTGATTTGTAGACGCCTCAACGAAGCACGACAAGTACTGCGCATAAAACCACTCAGCCAGCAACGGTACGTCACGACTACAGTTGTGGAATATTTAAAACAATACAGCGTGTATCATTGCTAAACAGCTTGCTCGTCAGTGAATACGTTTTGTCCACTTAAAGCCAATTATAAGCTTCCTTTCTCTCTCCTCTCCCCTGCTGAAGGACTAATCGAAAACACAGTTAGTCAACCTTTTTGCCTTTTTGTGCAACCATTATATGCATCCATTCTCTCCCCACCTGTTTTCACGACAGCGCACATAAATTCATCTTACTCGTGCGTATAGAACAATTTGCTTTATGTCGTATTAGTTATATAAAATAAATGACACTATTTATGGTTGGCAGCGACATAGTTTTGGAACTCATTGGCATTTAAAACCATTTTTTTCTATTTTTCAATAATTTAAAATAAATAATGAAGTATTTTTCATCGAATGAAGCTCACCACATAATTATACAATGAACACTTTGCCTATCTTGCTTCCTTGCAGGTAAAATTAACAAACGCAATATTTTGAACATTTTACTTTTTCTTATGCAAGCTAGAAACAAATGAAAGCAAGAAATAAGGCAACTAAAACAGTTCATAAAGTTATATTTCTCATAGAGCTGCGCTGTCATCCCATCTTCCTGGCAATAACTTCCGCAATCTAGTCAAGGAAATCCGTATAGTTAAAGTGCCTTCCAAGGTAAAGCAGTGTATCTCCTTAAAGCGTATCTAACACTCGGGCGAGCGGTTAGGTATACGAATCAGCGACCCGTTTCGGCTACAAGATGGTAAACGACGCGCCGATTCCCTTGACCCAAAGAGCGTCGTGTTGCGCTCAGGGACAGCGCAATGTACAACATCCCTGTCTGGCGTAGCTGAAGGACTGGATCCGCTGCCAGGTTGTATTTACTATAGTTTCACTCACTTGCTACCCACCTCACCTGTTGGCACATCTTCCTGGATTTCGCAGAGAACGTGGAACGTTCGCCTCAGAGGAAATTGACCCGCATGTAGGATCGAATGCGCCA
This sequence comes from Rhipicephalus annulatus, assembly GCA_013436015.1. Lineage (NCBI taxonomy): Eukaryota > Metazoa > Arthropoda > Arachnida > Ixodida > Ixodidae > Rhipicephalus > Rhipicephalus annulatus. The sequence continues at coordinate 603,565 of WOVY01000615.1, forward strand.
CGCGTTAGATTTATCTTGGCAATCACTACTGTTCTACTTTAATAGGCTCGAAATGTCTGCCAAGGAGACCGTAGAGCTAAACTTTGATTTAATGGTAAAGTCATAGCTTTTGAAGTGCTCCACATCATTTGCTTACCTGTATAAATGTAAGAATGCATCTTTACACTGACAATATGACCAATTTGATGATGGTGACTATTTTGGCACTTTTCCACATTTATTCAATGATGTGGTAAAATTGTACTAGAGATGGGATGAGGGGATACAGAAGGATACGAAAGTATGGAGGAAGGAAAGAAAAGAACGTAAATTGGGCATGTGCACTTTTAAAAACTAGCAGAAGTGTTGCACAGTCATTCTACGAGGCCGGTTGTTTGTAGAAACTTCACCAGTGCCTTCGTAACTTTCTGCTGTGAATCTCGTATAGATTGGCATTTAAAAAGAGATTGTTACGCAAGCAGCCAGTCGCTGGGCCTTGCTAACATTCGGAAGGAACAATTTCCAGCCGCTTTAGCGTGGAGGACAATGAGGGACAACAAAGAAAAGACGATGCCATCTTAATATTTGCTAAATCGTGATTCAATCAACCAAAGGAACAAGCAGGATTTTGAACAGGATACTCAACAATCGAACACATTCATACTATCAATCAGGTAATAGAGAAATGCTCAGAATATAGCCAACCACCATACATAGCCTTCATAGATTACGAGAAGGCGTTTGATTCAGTACAAATATCAGCAGTCATGCAGACACTGCGGAATCATGGCGTAGGGGAAGTATTATAAACATTCTGGAAGAAATCTACAGGGGATCAAATGCTACCATAGTACTTCATAAACAAAGCAACAGAATACCAATTAAGAAGGGTGTAAGGCAGGGGGATACAATCTCCCCAATGCTATTTACCGCGTGCTTACAAGAGGTTTTCAGAGGCCTAGAATGGGAACAGTTAGGCATAAGAGTTAATAGAGAGTACCTTAGTAACCTGCGCTTCGCCGATGACATTGCATTGCTGAGTAACTCAGAGGGCGAATTTCAACCCCTGATTACGGAGTTAGACAAGGAGAGCAGAAAAGTAGGTCTTGAAATTTATCTGCAGAAAACAAAAGTAATGTACAACAACCTCGGAAGAGAACAGCGCTTCGAGATAGGTAATGGTGCACTTCAAGTTGTAAAAGGCTATGTCTACTTAGGGCAGGTAATAACCGCGGAGCCTAACCACGAGATTGAAGTAACTAGAAGAATAAGAATGGGGTAGAGAACATTTCGCAAGCACTCTCAAATGATGGCAGGTATATTGCCGCTATCCTTCAAGAGGAAGGTATATAACAGCTGTATCTTGCCGGTACTTAGCTACGGAGCAGAAACCTGGAGACTTACAAAGAGGGTTTAGCGTAAATTGAGGACGATGCAGCGAGCAATGAAAAGAAAAATGGTGGGTGTAACGTTAAGAGACAAGAAGAGAGCAGAGTGGATTAGGGAACAAACCATAATTAAGGATATCATAGTTGAAATCAAGAAGAGAAAATGGAAATGGGCCTGGCATGTAGCACGTAGACAGGATAACCGCCGGTCATTTAGGGTAACTAACTGGATTCCTAGAGAAGACAAGCGGATTAGGGGGAGACAGAAGGCTAGGTGGGCTGATGAGATTAAGAAGTTCGCGGGTATAAATTGCCAGCAGCAAGCACAGGACCGAGTAGACTGGCGGAACATGGGAGAAGTCATCGTCCTGCAGTGGACGTAGTCAGTCAGATGATGGTGATGATGAAATCATGATATTTAGCCCGGTTTCGTTGGCAACAGCAACAACGGGGACAAGAAATAGATCTGATTAGCATTGCAGTTATACTCTACGTTTTATTCTATTGCTCATCGCTAGACTTTCTGCGTTAACACACTTCTGGAGAAGGCACCGCACGGAGACTCACAAACGCCTATAGTAATCCAAAAGCTACACGTCACGGCTGTTGAATCGAAACACAGTAAGTGACAACAATAAAAACAGTACAGAAATGCGAGTAATAGTCAAGTGAGTGGAAAGGCCGGCGTCTCTTTTTTTTCCTTCTTCGTATCATTTGATTCAAATCATGAATGCTAGCCCACCTGTGCCAAGCTACGCGCGAGCGAAATCTCTCCTGGCAATCACACCTGCTCCACTTTCAGAGGTACTCTATCTCTTCTCAACACGAGCGGTGGTGCCACATCTCACCTTGAGAACTTGGCGATAAGCTCGTGTTAGCGGTTCGAATTTTGGAGACAGAGCATAGTCTATACCGTCTGAAATCTTCACGCGCCTGTATCTGACCACTTTAGAGATCAAGCGCAGATAAGCATAAAGAAAGCGTTCAGAAAAGTGGGTACTGAACAAGCCACGAAGGTTCTTACATTACATCTGGATGTATTGAAGCTAGGGTATTAGTCTGCTTTTTGTAGGTAGTGATAATAGGATGCAGCTTCCCTCGTAGATATGTTTAGGAGAGACTGCTAATCCGCGCTAGTATAAACCCCACATTACGCCTTGATGCATTAAGGCACTAAAAAGTCAAAGAAACGTGCAACCCTGTTAAGTCTCTCCTCGTGGTGCTGTCACTGCTGTGCAACTCAAGAACGAGGTTGAGCCAGTTAAAATAACACATAGCCGCCGCGTTGGTGTGCAGTGGTTGCAGCCTTAAGGTGTTCGTCTTCTTACACGAAGGTCGCGGCTTCTCTTTCCGGCTGCTGTGGTTGAATTTGTGGAGACGAAATGTCTGAGGCCCGCGCACGTTAAACAGGCGCTCGTTAAGCAAGCCCAGAGGGTCGAAATTTGCGGAGCCCTCCATAACAGCGGGCTACTATATCTTATCGCGGTTTGGACACAGAAAGTTCCAGATATTATTATTAATAAAACGAAGACAGCAGTGGCTGGTTCACTAACTGCAGAACATGATCATCTCTGGGGATTTCAGCAGCGAGTGATTTCGTACAAAAGTCCTGCCGCACAATTCCATTTTCTCAATACCATGCATGCACCTAAATACCTACCGTACTGCGAGTTACTCCTTACTGGCTATCGTTGCTTGTTTTACATTCAACTTAACAATCTTTTCATGAGTTCTATCGCGCGCGATTTTCTAAAGTGTAGGAGCTTGTTTTGGCGGTTTGTTTGTTCGTTAAACACTTTCGATGTGTATTTTCATTAATCAAATGAATGTTGCTTCGTATTGTCACCTTTATGCCTTAGTCAACAGTTTTTTTTTCGTCAGCAATACAATAGAAAAAATATTAAGCCGACACTTTCCTCGGATACCTTTACAAACAGGCTAAAACCTTAGAATGCCAGAACTCACACGTGCTGTGAATGCCCGTTCAGAAACTTCATATGACCAAAATTACGACAGAACTATCTACTACAGCCCCTCCTAACTTCTCCAAGTAAAAAAGTCAAAACAGTAAGACATGAGCGGATGGGTCACCCGTGATCAGTATGCCAAGTAATCGACGCTTCTTTGCTCTGTGGGATGGATGAACCAAGCTGCTTCAAATACGCACAACGTGGTATATTTTCTTTTTTTCGCATTAGTGAGCAGGTAATTTTTACCTTGCACGGGCCGATATGCAAGTGCTCGTAGCATCCAAGCATCGACAATCGGTATACATGCCTGTTTGGATCTTTGTTTAAGCCTCCCTCCTAGGAAGGTTACGCACATCAACAAAGATCACGTCATCAACCAAATAAGGAAAGATTCGCCCGCGCTGTGGTCAACCAGGCGAGCAGAGGAGGTATACTTCCGCATACGGGAACGACAAAACGCATCGATTCAACGCGCTCGTTCCGCTGACATAACACTGAAAAAGCCCCACCGAAACCTGGCACTTGGTTTCCATGTTAATTGGTTGTGGCCTCGGGCGCGGTGTATCACACCTGTCGAGCGGATTTCCCGCCACGTTAATCCCATTTAAGGATACACGAATTCGGGTAGAAGTAGTAACTGCGTGTGCCAATGTTGAGCCGCACTCGACCACGAGAAGAAATTAAAGGACACCTAAACTTCGTCTTCTCAAGTAAAACACCATAGCGTAATCGGGGCTCATGTGCATTGCATTATGAAATGCTAGCTTGGCTTCTGTTTTCGGTGGATGCCTCAACCGTGCCTCAAGTAAACGGTGTGCACATGTGCAGATATAGAGTGGCCGTTTCAAACAATCTTACCATGCTTACTGCAAGTTCAGTTGTGAATGCCTGCTACGCCACAATTCTTCGTTTTGCTAATCGGCGAAGCCCCCCTATATGCGCGCCTATATAAAGCAACACGTGAACCTACGCAGCTGTTTACTTTGTTGATGCTTTTGCAGCTTTTGATTAATAAATATGTCTGCGCGCTTTGAAGTGGGTGGGCCTTTGAAACATTCGTAGGTGTTCACGCCCGGCACGATTGTACGCTTATTCGTCGCAATACTACAATGCGTTAAGCAGACTCATCCAGCTACATAACATTCGTATATACGTTTTCTTCCGCAAAAGTTTAAAGCGATGACGTGGCTCAGTGGTGGCATCTGCTTGCCAAGCAGAAGGCCTGGGTTCGATTCTCGCTATAACAGTATACTTTCATTATTTGTTTTATTTTCATATTTCTCGCTTTTTCTTTCTTGTACAACGTTGATTTCTCGCTTACAACCCCCGACGCTAACACCTACACCAGAATCTCTGAATCTCTCCGAAACGAGTTCTTAAACGCTATTTTGCTTATAGGTCAATGGGGAAAGAAAGCCCCGCCGCGGTGGTCTAGTGGCTAAGGTACTCGGCTGCTGACCCGCAGGTCGCGGGTTCGAATCCCGGCTGCGGCGGCTGCATTTCCGATGGAGGCGGAAATGTTGTAGGCCCGTGTGCTCAGATTTGGGTGCACGTTAAAGAACCCCAGGTGGTCTAAATTTCCGGAGCCCTCCACTACGGCGTCTCTCATAATCATATGGTGGTTTTGGGACGTTAAACCCCACATATCAATCAATGGGGAAAGAAAGTTACGGTAATGTTTTAATTAAAGACTAAGTGGCACCGAAAACGTGCTTATTGGAGTATAGCTACTTACACCATACAATTTCATATTAGGTGGGCATTGGTGCTTAATTGCCGTATTGGCTGGTCAAAGCGGTGCAAACTATGCACCCTTACTGTGAACCGTTCCAGAGTTCGCCTTTATCAATGCATATTTCACTGCCACCGCTAAAGAACGAGTGCATTAGCTGTCGTTGCCTGGGCAGCTTATCTGCCAGCGTGACGCAAATAAAGAATTCAGAGCATATCCACGGAATGAATGATGATTAGTGGGCAGTAGCGTCCCTCTGTCTGTCTGTCTGTCTGTCTGTCTGTCTGTCTGTCTGTCTGTCTGTCTGTCTGTCCGTCCGTCCGTCCGTCCGTCCGTCCGTCCAGGCACCCGTTTCCTATCATTCCGCCCGCGTGCCCATGCACTCCTATCACACTAAGCACGCCTCATACAACTAGGAGGTCACGTACCATAAGAGATATACAAGGGATGGACAGACCCACGTCTGTAGGAGCTTCGTGCTTTAAATGTATTGTTCCTTAAGAGTAGCAATAACATCTGGTGTTGTACGTGCCAAAACCACGATTGGAATACGGATAACGCAGTAGTAAATGACCCCAGGAATTTCGAACACCATGGTGTTCTTTAGCACTCAAATCACGCAGTACACGAGTCTCTCTTCTCTCTAGCATTGAAATTCGACTGCCGTAACCTAAAGTTAACTACAACACCGTAAGTCATTCAACGATAGAAGCGCAATTTTATTCTTGGTGTTTTTAACTTCGCAACATGCACTTTTTACATTCTTATATGTTACAGACTGCGTTCTTACAACTATATACGATCGAAATCGAATCCACGTGCAAGCAAATTTCTTCGGAACACACTCCCGTATCTCTGCATAAAAAACAGTAAAGAAGCGGCACACTCTCATAACAAATATTGCAGGTCGTTGTTTCTCTGCTTTCAAGACCAGGCTGCGATGTACACCAAGGTCAAGACTCGCCTCTCATGCTGCTCAAATCTCTTGAAGCCGGGCTTCTTGCGAAATTTCTGCATGGCTATTCTTTTTTTTTTGTCTGAAACGATTTTTTTCTTCAAAAAGCACGATCGAACAGGCAAGGAACTTTTGCGTCGCGTGCATACACAATTAACGGTGCGTCGGTCACCTTTAATGTTGCTACAAAACGATTTTGCAACAACTGATTCGCCGCAGGCGTCGTCCGTTTGTCGGGTGGTAATTTTTCTGATCTTTAATGTGAATGATGTAATCTCACGCATAACGCGTGTCTCCTCTTCTTCTCAGAATATTGTTCACTTCAAAACTACAATAGGATGTCAATTTCCTTAGGTGATTGCTAGGCACCTTCAAAGAAATGCAGCACATCGCAGGGGGCCATAACATTCTTTTGCCTGTATGCGTATACCAGACTTGGCGTCAGGCCAATTCATGAGAGCTGTGTACGAAGCGATATGCATTACGTCGATAACTTCGAGGTTAATTTGCAGCCTCAATAGACGCACACTGTTTGATTATGTCCGAACGTGAGGGAGCAGTCGTATCAACTGTTAAAATGTTTACCTTTAGGGGCGCCTAAACACTTTTTTGAGTAATCATGAAATTAATTCACTGGAAAAGCATATTGCCTCGAAAAATCAATGCCGCAAAAGTTTTAAGAATATGTCCAGTACGAGCCGAGTTAAAAAAAAATTTCTCACACGCTGGAGTCGCATTCTCTCTTCTCTCGTTCCGATGAAAGCGTTGGAAGCTAAGCAGGGAGGGATGGAAGGGGAAAAAAATGTCACGCACGCCTTCTGACCTTGAGCACTTTCTTCGAATACGCGGGTCTGTCAGTGTGATCGCGCGCGCACGCGTGGACAAGTAACAACCTCCTGCGGCGATCTCGGTAACGACTGAGTTCGCCATGTTCAAATCAGCCAATGCCTGATAGATGGGCTTACTACGAGTGATTTTTGGGCTTATTCCGTGATTTGAAGAGAGAGAAGAAAGCAATTTTTAGCTGACTTTAATAATTTATTGTGAATTCTAAACCACGTGCTGTGCTATAACATTTGGCTCACGTGTTGTTGGGAGCCTCTACTACCGATGAGCAGCGTTTTCTGACCATGCTCAAAAAGTGTTGCAGGGCCACTTTGAAGAAATTTTAAACAAAACAGTGACAAAGCATTGCTAGCTATGAGTAAGTAATATAAATTATTCCAAAAACTACGGTTTGTGGTTCCTAATTGGCGGTCCCTATGTAGTAGTATTCTATCCAGCCATGCGACGTCCATAGCAGAGATTAAACACTTGAAGCACGTACAGGTATAAGATAGCTTAGCCCTACGACGTGGGGGTTTAACTTCAAGGAAGGGCGTGAAAATATATTTGTTATAAGGAAACACGCTGATCACAAAAGTAACCGCGTGCGCAATTTTTTTCTGTTCTTTTTCTGAGTAATACAAAGATCCTTATATTGATGATACGCAGCACCTGATGTGCAAATTTGTTGTTGGCATAAAAATTAACTCGCCAGTGCCACCTTGACACCGTCGTGTTCAGTCAAAACCCAAGCAAGAGAGCTTCACAGGCATACGAAATACAAGGCGCTCTTTACTAGGACCTTATACAATGTGTAATTTCATATTTGAGCATCGTGATGTCTAACGTTGTTAGCAAAATAGATATAAATTACTGAGAATTTGTTTGCTAAATACAAAATCTCATTATACGGTACATTGTAGTTAAGAACTGTAGTTTAATTTTCACTGGCTGGGGTTCTTTTACGGGCAGCTAAATCCACGCGCAGGGTTATATAAGCATTTAGTTACCATCGAGAATCGCGGTAATTCTAGGAATTGAACCAAGGGACTCGAGATAACGGCCGTCAAGCTACCACAAGTTTTACGGCCATTGAAATTCTTCTTTCTTATCCTTTTACAGAGAAAGCTGTCATGAGAGCACAACTCGGGTCACGCGCAGTTGTCAGCAGCCGCAGCCACCGCCGCCTCACCTGCGGCTGATGTTCGTTACCACATCCCGCAAATTTGAAAAAAAAAATAGCACCAGTGAGACAGTGGAGCACGAACCAAGGTCCACTGGGTGCCAGCTCAACTTTCTACCACTGAGCTACGCCGGCTTTTTTTTTCTTTATTTATTGCCTTGCCTATCAAGACTGTTCACATTTCACATATTTACATATTGGTTAAAATACAAGTGCGTCACAAGATACACCCACAAAATTCATTGAGGTACCATCAGCTTTTAGCTGACTATTGATCAATATTTGGACATTCGTAACAATGGCTCTGTGCGCACAATCCAGTCTGGTACATCCTCTTGGCCCTTCAGCACTTCAATATAATGGCACAAAGATTTACAAAAATATTGGCGCACAAATAGCACTTCTACATCCACGTTTTCAAAAGCACATCGGGTTTTCCATATACTGTGCAGGCCCAGAAGCATGATTAGATCATAAGGTACGCCTGCCTCGTTTTTAATCGAAAGAAAACGGAATCCGTCTGAGCTACGCCGGTTCTTGTGAATTGCTGGCAAACTTCACTTAGCCAGGCTTGATGTCAGGAAAGAAATCGCGTAATATGACTTATAAAGCGTTTTAAAACAGCGAAAGAACATCCAGTCATCGCACAATGCAAATAGCGTAACGGGCGGACCGTCCAATGCTTGAATCCATTACAAAAGTTTGTTCTTGTTTCCCTGCTAACTCTGGTGCATACCCACTTTTGCCATGATTCCTCATCATCGTCAGCCACTGCATGAACAATTGGCACAGTATTCCTTGCAAGTGTTCAGCGTATACCGCCCTTTTCAAAAGAATGACGAAAAATGGGATAGCGAATGACGGCCGACTACCCCAAAAAATTTTCTTAATGCCCTAGTAGGTATAAAGCAGGCCTGGCAGTAGTTGCCCAATGACTGTTTTGAAAAGTTTCTGAAAGACTGCTCTTCTAGTCAATGAGGACGGCGATTTGGGCTTGTTGGTATGTATTATCACGCTCTTCTAGCTTTTGCTGTGACTGTGCTGCACCTACCGCGCAGGCCTGGCGTTTTAAAGATGATAGTTTTTCTTGGGGACCTTCAAAGCAAAAATATTGGTCTGTCTGCCTGTCTGTCTGTCTGAACATTTCTCTGTTTGTCCGAGGTTAACGATACCCTAAACGGCGCCAAAAGATATCCCTAACAGCCGACCCCACCCGCAGCGCTCACCAATATTTCTCAACATTTAGCGTTCATATCTGTGCGATTGCAAATTTAAAAGCAGTTATTGCGCATATCTGAGGCACCATAGCAGCTCGTCAATATTTTGTATGTGTGCCTTTTTACCAGAAAAGGCATACATAAGTAATTCTAATGACCATAGCGTTTATCATGCTGCGCTGACAATGCAACGCTCGCACGAAAAGGCAAGTGCTGTAGTGTAACGCTTTGCTAAGACAACATGGCGGTGGCACCTACCCGTTGCCTTGCGTTCTACACCTTATCACCTCCGGAACGGGCGCGCAGGTTGCACGATTCGCTTTCCAAGATAACTTCCAAATGTCGCTCATGTCTCACGTGTGACGTGACTTGATGCGCTCGTTCACCTCCGTTACACGCTCGAGGCACTCTAACGCAGCGCCTCCAAAATACCATTCACCAATTTTCTTGCGCAGAACATCAAATAAACGTTTTGTTCAATCTGTCCAGACGCAAGACTATTGTCTATCGACGACATTTGTAGTGTAACATGAAGATACGGGGCCAATTTTGCTTCTTGCTCATGGTGCATGAATATATAGTACAGCGAGACGCGTAAATCTACGGTTGTAGCATATGTTAGCACTGCATGGATGCTGAATTAACTTCCGCATTAAGAAAACGGCACTCTCGCTGTACACACTCCCAGGAATACTTCACGCGAGGTCGTTAGGTTAGAGGACTGCGTGCGGAAGTGGAGATATCGTCCGTTCCACATGTGGACGCAAGATTGAGCGAAATACTTTTGAGTGCCGCAACCGTCCTTTGTCTTACGTTTTATCGCGTGCACAACCCCACTCGAGTGCTGCGAGTTTGTCAGTGGCCCCGCTTCCTCATGCAGAATATACCTCGGTATTTCGTACGAGCCAGTATTTTGTTTAACCTGTCTGCATGCTGCTGCAGAGCCATCAAAAACCGTCGGGCAGTTCTACGCTAACCCAAAAGGCCCACTATATGTCCTGGCCCCTCCCGCCCACTTATATGGATCGGCCAGTTTATGCCGTGAGGAAAAGATACGACACTGCTTCTGTGCCCTTTAAATAGTTTGCGCCTCGTGGCGCACACGTGTCTCGCCGACATGCCGCATTTAGCAGCCTATTTTAACCACCGAGCGGTAGGTAACGCAGGGCTCACGCGAGTTCACCATCACCATTATGGTTAGCGCGGTAACACTTGTAGTGTTGTGGCGGCGAGGCTCGCTGGGCACACGCAAAAAAGAAAAAAAATGGCAGCATATCCATGGAGTGAATAATGGAGAGTGGGGCGAAGCATTCGTCCGTCCATTCGTTCTTGCTTCCGTCCGTCCATGCGTCTGTCTGTGTGACCGTCCATGCGTCCATCCGCCCGTCTGTGCGTGCGTCTGTTTGTGCGCCCGTCCCTGCGTTCGTTCATGCATCCGCCCCTGCGTCCGTTCATGCGTCCATTCATGCATCTGTCTGTGTGTCCGTTCGTCCATCTATTCAACACTCCAAGTCCCACCATCTCGCATCTTTTTATCATATATTCCCCATACAGAAGCACCGCCATTCAGTGGACATTCAAAGGACTAAACGAGAGGTGGCACACGCACACTTTCTTACGGCTTGCGCTTCGGGTCCACTTGCCACCTTCAACCACCTTGAGTTCATGGTATATACTAGTTCACTGTAGTCATGGCACTGCGACCCAATGCTCGCTAAAGCTTTCTAAAACCAAGGAGGTTACGCCCAGCGAGTATAACGTAGCAACCTTTTCCTGTCAGATAGTGCTCAATGTACATGCCAGTGGCTGCTAATGTGAAATGAGAGACAGGAGGATTCAGCTTTTAATTTCTTACGGCTTGCGCTTCGTATCTGCTTCCCCTCTTTAACCACCTCGAATTCATCCATGGTGTATACAAGTTCATTTTATTCATGGCCCTGTGGCTCAACGCTCGCTAAACCTTTCTAAAACTAAGGAGGTTACACCCAGCGAGTAAAATGTAGCAACCCTTTCTTGTCCGATAGTGCTCAATGTACATGCCAATGGCTGCTAATGGGGATCGCAGCGTGCGCGTTGACTAAAAGCCGAATGCTCCTGTCTCTCATTCCCCATTAGCAGCCATTGGCATGTACATTGAGCACAATTTTTTATTGTTAAACAACGCACAGAAGAAATCTCTCACCGGCACCACCTTGGAGGTCAAATGTTATACCTATTTCGGGTATGTGCCACTGGTGGTTATGTATACTACGAGGGATGCACAAGGCACGCCATGAGGAGCTTCGCCCCTAAAAATGTGAGGAGGAATTCCTTCGACACTGGTCCTGCTGTTTTGTGTTCATCTGTGAGAGACGTGTAAGGCTTGTTTTCAGGCCTGCCTGGTATTGGTAGGTTAATTTTTGTTTAGTACTCATACAAATACCTTGTATCTGACATATTGATCTCTACATTTATCTGACATATTGATCTCTACATTTCACTTGTGTGTTCTTCGTTTACCATGTATTGCGCATATGTAGACATTGTTTTTGCAACAAATCCTGTGTAGTTGGGTATGTTGTGTATGTTGTGTTCCGTTTACATATGTACACATATCTTTTTGTAACAACTTTTGGTGTGTCTGTGGATGTTGTGTTCTGTCGCAATGTTCTGTTGGATTGTAATTGATGTTCACTGTCTGTGAGAATAAATTTCTCTAAACACAAAAAGTGAGCCTCTCTGGCGCTTGGCGGCTGGCGCGTTTGGTGATCTTCTGAAGGGGGCCCACGAGATACGGTCACCGAGGTCTTGTCCCGTGGGTCACTAGTGGTGAGTCGAACATCGGCGACGCCGCCTTCGCGTTAGGTTGTGTTTAAATTTGTCAAAACGGTTGATTAAGTGAGTTGGTGTCTCAAGATTCTTTGAAATACGAGAGCGATACGTAGAGCGGTTGTCCGTGAATTAGCTGTCCCTGTCTACGTAGCGTTCATATTTCAAACCTTGTGTATGATACGTTATAATTGAGTGAATCGTAATATTAAATAATGTTGTTTTAACGTGTCCCTAGTGACGTTTTTTTTTAAGTAAGAACAGCTGCATTCTGTGATGAACATCCCGCATATATGTGACTATTTTTTCACTTAGATGGCTGGTCAAGTAAGCTGTTCAGTGCGGATAAGTATTTATTGCACACTGGTTGACAAGCGTGGGAACCCGTAGACTTACATAGTGCACGGCAGCATATGTGATGTCACGTCCATTTAATTGCAAATAGTCTCTGAATGACTTTTAGTATATTTACTTCTGAAGTATTTTCATTTGTGCATAACACTTACGCAATATGAGTGCTCCGTTGGCAGGAACATAACCACGAACGCTGAAGGTGACGTCAGGAAGCAGGGGCTGACTAGCGCCACACTGCTCGTAGGTTACGGCCCTAGCGGAAGAAGGTACAAACTTGACGTGGGCGCTGGAGAGGAGCTGTCTGGGCAGGTCAGTAGTACAGTAGATCGTGGACACGGCCATAGAGGGTCGTAATATTAACTATAGGGGACTCTGGCGCTGCGATCATGCAGCGACCATGGGAATTATTGATCTGACATAGATTTGTCTAGTCTTCGTGCTTGCGTGTGACTTCGTTTATTGTTGTCTTTTGGTTTTGCATCGAATGATAGAACAAATCGTTTTGAACTTCGTGAGCTGATTCGAAATGGCGATTCTAAAAGGCTGATGTAGTGAAGCGTAACTGTCGCACATTGGCCGATTGTTTTTCTGTAACAAAGCAGCTTCAAGCCATGTGAAGCCAGAAGGAACTTTAAACATCCAAGTACTACCCATAATTGCCATGCTCGCTGAAGCGCCGTGCGTTGCAGCTCCCATAGACACTTGTGTACTCAGATTTGGGTGCACGTTAAAGAACCCCAGGTGGTCAAAATTTCCGGAGCCCTCCACTACGGCGTCTCTCATTATCAAATGGTGGTTTTGGGACGTTAAACCCCACAAATCAAATCATCCCATAGACACTAGAGCCCGAGTTACCTCTGGTGTATGTTTAGGGAACTGTATGGCCACAGCCTTTTACTGGCTTAATGCATTCGCTTGGGCAACTGGCTGGGAGAAGGCCAGTTAACGGTCACGTCATCAAACATGTCAGCGCGCGGGTGCCGCTGCGGAAAATGGTCTATAAGCGTTTGCCGCGGGCGAAAGGCACCGTTGGCGAACTTCGCCCGAACTTGCTCCAAGAACAAAAGAGCCAACGGAAATGAAAGAAAAGGCATGCTTACAGTTCGCTATCCAGAGAGCTTCTTAGTCGATGTGGGCGGGCACGAAATGTCTGGGAGGACTCGGAGCGCGGCGCCACAGCCGAGATTCGGTACGATCCGCTGCCAGGTGAGAGAGGTTTACGTCACTCCTGCTCTCCCAGTGCCGTCAGACCACGGAGAAGGGGGAGTCATGTTCAGGACTTGTGGACGGCAGAAATAGGGGAGAAAAAGAGAAAAAAAACGCGCAATGGCGACGGTCTATCCTCAAACCCCGCACAATATCGTCGTTTGTAAAAGTAGTTGAATAAGTGTACACAATGTGTTTGGTTTGCCCGACCACGTCTGTTGTATCCGTGAATTCCGAGGGAGCGATCTCACACGAGATCTCACAGAGTTTACAACAGCATGTGCATTGTCCAGGAGGAGAATTGGTTGTCTTGAACGTGAAGCAAGAGCTGACCATATGGTGCATGGAATGGTACTATACCCCATTATTTTTTGTTAATTTAAACTGGGGCAAAACGGCCAGTCGGACCAGTTCGCTGGGATTCGTAGTTAAGGAAAAGATAGAGCGCACAAATCCAACAGAGACAAAATCAAGAAAGAACCACACAACGCTGTGTTGTCCTTCTTTCTTGATTTTTGTCCCTGTTCTGTTATTTAAGCTGTAAGCGGGGTTGGTAACCCGTCCCGGAACTATTCAGCCTTGCGAGATGTATCAGAGTGCCTCCGTCTAAGAGGAAGTGAGCCGAGTCGCATGACCTGATTGGGCTGAAGGCTTACGTCATGTGAGGCGAGGCAGTGAGCAGCTTTTATTCTCGAGCGCTGTCTCGGAGACGCGCTTCATCGTCGCCTCGCGAGCTCAACTACAGTTTAAACTATAACAGCAACGTCTGAATGGTACGACAATCATTTTTTTACGTTAATTGTTTTCTCTAAAGCAACAAAAAGCTTTCTAGTTAGAGCATCGAAACACGGAAGGCGTAGTTACGGAATGACGGCAAGAAACGCTGCGAGATCTTTATAATCAAAATTTTTCGTTTTGTGGCGACAGTGAAGTCGTACACGCCACACATGCTACAAGCACCGGGGAGGTGAAGTCCAGCAGTTTGCTACGCATACGTGCACTTCGTGTGCATGCACGGAGGCTCGAAATGTTTTACTTGTTGCCTAGAAGGCATCATTGGTTCTCAGCGTCAACTTTCTCATAAGCAGCACAGAACACAGTGAAATTTAATTGTAATATTATACACATGGTTGCTAAAAACTTCTTTTTTTCACAAAAAGAGTATAGTCACATTGTTAAGAGTACACAGTTTTTAAATGAGATCCTTCCTCTAACTGATGTCCTTTCTATATTGTTATATTTCCAGTACATTAAAAAATACCATACTGTAGGTCATTAAAGCAGCTCACGGGAGCATACTTGACGTCAGCAATGTCGTCAGAATGATGTCCTTTTAATTAAGTTTCGATACATGTGGTAGAGACCAGGTCACTCGAATGTGAGCGATGGTGGGTCGATGTGGAACCCGGAGTCTTCAATTTGGCAGCCCCAACTTTGGACGTGTGCGAATGTTCACTGTTCCCTGTTCAAACATTTCGGCTCCCAAGTCGCTCAATGCTTGCGTACGTGTAGGATACTGGTGCCAATGAGACCAATACGCTACCGGAAAATCTTCAGGAACAGCAATGTGCTACATTTTCGGCACGTATTCGCATATCAGAAATAATCAGCTAGTAAGAAGCACAGCTTGTTACCGGATCCCCCGAGCTTGCTGGGCGGTCACTGCGTGGTTCAAATTCGAAGGTAAAATTTCATGTCTCCAAACGAGAGAGCCAGCTTCTAGGTGTGCTATAGGAAGGACACTTCTGTCCCAATGTTTGTCACGTTTCAGGGTGGATGTCCTTTGTAGATATTTCCTGGAGAAAGAAAAACTTCATGGCACCTGGTAGCTCCACCTGCAAGAAACAAGCTTATACCTCTCATCTTACGTTCCACCTGGAATATTCTGAAAATCAGACGTATCTCAAGCATGCACAATTGATCAACGAGATATCAAGTCTTTATATGGCTCAATGTTTATGAATCAATTCTAGGCAAAATGTGAAGGAGTCCAGAACTTTTCAGCTCCCCTTTTAGTAGTCTCATTTTCAGCATTAATTAATAAATGCGAAGCATTCCTTTGCGTACTTCAAGAACTTTGAGCGTCTATCTATCTATCTATCTATCTATCTATCTATCTATCTATCTATCTATCTATCTATCTATCTATCTATCTATCTATCTATCTATCTATCTATCTATCTATCTATCTATCTATCTATCTATCTATCTATCTAACCGTCTACGTCCGGGTGTTCTCGCGATCACCCCCTTAACTTGGGGTAAAGCAAAGTTAGTATGGCAGGTTAAGATGGTTTGATGAATATTACTCACTGGTCATGACATGAATAATATCACAATCCCATCGCATAGACGCCAAACCCTTTCCGCCAGACGTGTGGCATATACCCGCGGGTGGGTATGTACCACAGGTATGCAGATATGTGCCACAGGTGACTGACAGATATCTACCCAGGAAGGATGAGAACAGACATGGTTAATCTTAACGCGTGAGTATTAAGAAAAAGCAGGCATCGGCAGCGTTGACCCGACGAATGCAAAGAATAAATGTCAACGTCCCAGCAGAAATTGAACCCAAGCATTATGCGTGGCAATCAAGTACTTTACCACAGAGCGACGCCAGGTCTCGGAACCGCTTTGGAAACAGACCCTATGCAGGCCTATTGTTCGTGAAACGTCAATTTTGTGCCGGTTTTGTATATATAATTTTACAAACATTATGTATGCACTTATATGATTCAACAGTAACGTCACGTTAATGTCAGTTGTAGTAAGGTACTATCTGCTGAGGTTGAATAATGTTGGACTGCCCAGTGCTATACTATCTTCACGAGAACCAACGCTTCATGTTGGCTTACCACAAACTTGTTAACAGCGCAACACTTGAAACACAGAACAGGGAAGGAGCGAAAGAAAAAAACAGAAAATACGGCGCTTACCGCTTCTATGGGGTTGCTAATATCCATGTTGATAATGACATCGTTAAGTAACTGTAAGCGACTGGTTATGTAAAACATATGCGGCTGTTTAACGAATGCCTGTGCTTGCTATTGCACAACTATTTAGCACCACTTCGTAACGTGTCGCTTAATAAAAAATTTGCAAGTCAATCTCCGTCCGTCCGCAGGCTTCGCATAACATCGATTCCCAAGGCACGTGGGATCTGTCGAGTTTTGAACGCATGAAAATGTCAGACTATTTACTGGAGACGGTCCTCCATATATAGCACAGCATCAAGGCTGTCCCGCTTGGCTATGCTACACGTCATTTTTTATTTTTATTTTAATTTATTTTGGTCGAGTGGAGGATTATACTCTAAAATGTGGCGTAAAAGTACAATTCTGCTTCAACCGCGATAATTATGCTGCAATATGTGCCTATATTTCACAGCTTTTTTTCATTTAAGCAGGATGTAATCACACGTTCTAACCAGTTGTCAATCCCTTTAACTTCAGCTATGACAGTAAAAAATTAGATCGCATGAATTCAGTATTGAAAGCACGTTGAAAACTAGAAGGCCAATTATATTTTCCATGCTCCTTAACAACCACCATGTTCCGATACAGGATACAGTTGAAAAACGTCAAGTTGAAACAAACGCAAACATTGTAGATGAGCCGATCTGTTGACGAAATATGTTTCAAGGTAATCCCCTTGGTAAAAAAATTTTTTAAAAACTGGTGTACAGAACTGGAGCTGCCACGTGATTATCTTACGCAATGATTGACGCTCAACTTGACGTCCCTCTATTGTGAGCTCCAGTGGATGGTATTGCAACTCTACACGTGAGTTCTGCGAAGCGCACAATACGGGGTACACCGTATCCGAAGATCGCAGAGCGCGTCGATCACAGGATACCTCCAAGCGCTGCTATTGTCTCTGACATTAGTCGTACACAGCCCAATTGTTGCTTTCCAAACCTCATTTTCAGCGCAACGCTTTATAGGGGTGCTCTGTGAACGTATTCTCCCATTGTTATCCACTGGTACGGCAGAGATACTGTCATGAGGTCACGCTATAGAAGTTGGGCTTGCGCACAGGAACGCTCACTTGTGCCTCTAATACTGCTCTTTTTCAGCCATCCTTCGGCACTTCTTGCTTCTTTCATTTGCGGCTGACGACATTATATTTGGTGTACACCCAGACAATGCTTCTATCTGTTGGATGTTCTCACAGTGTTGTTGCCCGATTTTTATGCGTATGCCGTAAGGGCGATGTGGTCTTTCTTGTGTTCGCAATAGAGTTTTCACCCACCTTTTCAATTGGCTCCGCTTCTTGCACTCATATATTCACAAAACTATTTACATAGAAAAGTACGTTGGGCATGAGGCCAAGCCACGGGCAGGTTTTCATTATACTGCAGAATTAACCGTACTGCAGAACTTGCACAGCAGCCATGTTTATATGTACCTCATACACGTGCCCCAACAGCCACGTTCCTGTGGAGGCTGAGTGCGGTAACACTTCTGTTCTTATACTGACTTTCGTCTTACAAAAAGGCCATTCCGACACGGTATCGCTCATAGCCTGGAATGCATCCACAAGAAAATTAGGTGAGTTCTCTACAAGGAAGGAAGATGCTCTTGCCATAATGAAACCATAATGGAATCCTCGCACATTCGCAGACCAGCGTCGCAGTCGCATTGTCCTTCGGTTGGCTAGACGGTGCTCAGCTCAAAGAGAGCCTTCGCAAACTTTTTCCCGGCTGTGACATAAAATAGCTGCCGACCCCTGTTTGACATGCAGTGAGGCGTGTAGGCACGACCTGCAGCATCCTAACAGAGGTGAAACCATGTCGCCAGAAGAACCGCGCTGCAGTTGTCGCCAAGCGAGTTAACACGAACTTCTACTGTGAAGGTGTACACATGCCTAGGCGATATGGATGTTCGTAAATAGGTTGTCTTTATAACGCCGCTATCTGCAACAGAAGTTGGACAAACTTCACTCGCCGGACCTCTTAAGTTGTATCGGATCATACAAGAGGTTATTCCTGTACACTTAACTACAATTGCTACTGGTAATTACTTCCGTCAGCCAATGTGAATCTATGACGTTGATTTCGATCCTGACGAGACAGGTGTGAACGCAGACAGTAGCGGAAGTTACGCTCCACCGTGCCTGCGTCGTGTCGACGCGTTAAGTTGGCACTCATTCGAAAAAAATATATATAAGTAGCTGGCCAAGCACTCTGTGCAGAATATTACCCGGCGAGGCTGAAAGTGTGGCCCTGGTGTTTATCGATAAGTTAAAAGGCAGACGTTTCATTAAAGTATTTTTCAATGGTATTAGCAGCATTCGTCCATAAATCTTTAGTAAAGCATTGTGAATCAAACAGCGCACGTATACGACAGAAATTAGCGAAAATGTTTTATGTATGCTTTTTTAATGGCAATTGACGGCAACGGGAAACTACAAGGCGAAGCTGTCGTATGACCAAATGGAAAGATAGCCGTCAATGGGAAATTTCAATGGGTTTTCTTCGTAAAAAAATTGTTTCAATAAAACTTGCAAGATAAAAAGAATTACGCATTTGCTTTCGATTTAGGCATGAACGTTATTATATATTGCCTGTCAATATGGAGAAAAGTGACGATTTTGTGTAATTTGTAATTTCTATCTGTAAAGTTTGGCAACTTGGTGGGTTTAACGATATTTTAGGCAAAATATACTTACTGTAGAATAAGTATTTGTTTCTCAGATATTCATGCACAGTGAAGTATTGAGATAGAAAAAATGTGAACATAGAACAATTTAGGTAAACTCTTGTTGGCGTATGGGGTAGAAAAATTGCGCTTAGACAATCACCTTTACGTAATATGTAAACCAAATATATCGTACAAGAGATAAGCAATACTTTTAAAATAATTTTTTCACAAACAGCACCCAGACGACATTCTGAAAAGTTCATCAAGCACCCACGTGACCAAATATTTGTTTTGCCGTAAATATCCCAGCAATTCGGTGTTCCCAATGCAGTGAATCAGCGCGATTTTTTTTTAATATACATTAGATATGATCGCCAGAATGGTTGCGACGTTTCGCGTGGAATGATCAACATACTATTTTATGGTGGTGAGGTTGTCTTTGCCTTGTAGTTTCTCGCCCCCTTCAGAGTGCCGGATTTCCCTTTTGACTAGTCACTGAAAGCTACAAGTCCCCTAGTACGGCTTCGGCTGTATCGTCGCGATTCATATTGAAAGGTTGGCTTTGCCGCAAGACATTGCTACTTCCCGCACGAGCATAATAGACACTTCGCCTGGAGCTCGTTCGCTGGGCTCTTGGAGAACTTAAGGGAGCGTGTAATTTTTGTAGATTTGCAATGACACAGAGCTGCTCTACGGCTGTATTTGTCAGCGCTTCAGCTGTTGGGGCTGCGAACTGCGCCTCCTACTGCACGGGGCCTGTACAGAGCATTTGTAGCTGTTCTCAAAGAGAACGAGAGCATGATAAGTTGCGCAAACGAACTATTGCCAATACATGTAGATCTGTATAGGTACTATCTCTTACATTTTTTGCCTGGTTTACCAAAGCTTCTGTTGTGGCGAGCCCTTGTTCATTCATATATTCGCTACTACCTACTAACCAAGGGTATGACTACTAAGACGACCTGCGATGATGTTAACCATACTACCGAAAATGTCCATGCACTCCAATAAATACATACAATGGATTGAAAACCCGGCACGATTATTCTCTGAACTTGAGATACTAAAAGTCAACTAGCTGTTAGTACATATACTAAGTACTGCATGTATTCTTGCACATCAGCCCCGCCGCGGTGGTCTAGTGGTTAAGGTACTCGGCTGCTGACCCGCAGGTCACGGGATCGAATCGCGGCTGCGGCGGCTGCATTTCCGATGGAGGCGTAAATGTTGTAGGCCCGTGTGCTCAGGTTTGGGAGCACGTTAAAGAACCCCAGGTGGTCGAAATTTCTGGAGCCCTCCACTACGGCGTCTCTCATAATCATATGGTGGTTTTGGGACATTAAACCCCACAAATCTATCTTGTTCTTATTGAGAGGGCGCGCACTTGTTTACGCTCAGCGTGAATGTCATTGCGGTAATTGTGGTGGTGTAACCATTGATAATTTTGCCGAAGGGAATAGTATAGCATTTTCACGACTGTCGTTTCGGTGTTCTGAAAGCGTGGGCTCTAGTCATTCACCTGAATATGTCTATGTCACTCTGGGATGTTACATGAACGTAATGGTTGTTGTGCCCTCACTGATCAGAGACGTTGTGAAGCGCCAGTGGTCCGCTCACCGGGCCACCCACCTTCTAGGGGCGAGCCGGATTAGTGCCTTCATTTTGTTCTATACACGTTCACTATAGAGCTCAATAGAATATTGTGTGAAGAAATGTTCAGACTTTCACCACGGTGACGACCGATTTACTTTGTGTACATTCGCTCAACGTATTTATTCCGGCTTGACTCCTCCACCCTCCTCCCGCTCCCCCGGCGTGAATCGAAAACCTCCGCCTGTGTCATTGGTGTAAAAGGTAGACTGTGATTCTCCGTCACCAGCTTTGTACGGGCACTGCTGGCTCCGAGATGAGTGCACATATTGCTTGAAAGTAATACCACTCTGGTAATACAATGAATCCCATCGAAGCATGTTGCCAAGGGTAAACATTTTCAATGCGCTCGCATCCCGTAACCAACTTTACGTGTCCAGGCAATGATTGTTCAGAAAAGAGGAACGCGAAAGGTTCAAAGGTATTTGCAATTAGCGACACACCCAGACATGTCGTTGCATGCATCACGTAATAAAATATTTTAACCCTTTAGAATATAACAAACATCGTGCAACGTCTACAAAACGTGGACGTGTGTCGCCACCTGTTGGCGCTCATAAAAAAGCGTGTCGTCCTTTGTTTTATAGTGACCCAGAGGATGGCGCTGCCATCGCACGCGCTCTAAGGTCTTTAAGAGGGAATTTAACGCGCTCTGGCGCAAGTTTTATTTTCGGTATCTTTATTAAGTATTTACCAGACAAAAAATGTCGAACTTGCAGGGCCCTCAAGCGCACTTGTTTCTCTTATTGACATTTTTTGCGTAATCAAACCATGCTCAAAGGCGAAATTGGCATCAAGTCACCTTTTTTTAATGTTCGAAATGTAAGGTAAAGCAGGTAATGCATAGAGTTTCATACAATAATATCAAACTCTATGAGGTAATGTAAGTGAATACACTTAGATTACCTGCACGTAACAAATGGGTGTGAGGGTCACTTTAGAGGAGGTAAGGGGTGAATATATGTGCATGGGATGATTAATAGTACAAAATTAGCGGGAAATTTAAAATGCATGACTAAAAATTACAAAATTTATTGAAGAATAAACTACTTATCTGAAAGCAAGACAGCTTAATTTTTATACGTTTAACTGCAATCTAAGATTGCGATGATTTGAGGAAAGAAGGCGAGTCAATCTGGAATACTAACAGTTAAAAAAATATATGTCACTTTCCGTATTTGGCCTGTTACATTTAGATATTGTAACTGAAATTATTGGCAAAGATATAGTGGAGTTCGTATTAGTGGATCCAGTGAATAAAATTCATAAATAGGCTGTTTTTAAGGAAGGGAGTAATTAAACGATAGCTAAACCAATTAAACGCACCAAGAATATTTGCCCGAAATTACGTAACAGCGTTAAGCCAAACTGTTGGTAACGATGCTAATCCCCTGTTCAGAATATGCGAAAAGACACAGAGGTGATGGTTATGACAGACAAATACAGATGCAAAAGTAATTTTTTCAGCTAATAGTATAATAGGTGACATGACTCGGCATTAACACAAAATAGAAAGATAGGAACGCGTGTCCTAGCCGTGATTTATTGCGAGGTGTTATACCAAAATTGTTTTTTTTTTCGGCTTAACAAAGGTAGTCACAGCGACACTGCATATGGCTTTGCGAAGGAAATGTTCGTCTATATGTGCGGAAAAATTGTCCCCGTATCTGCATGTTACACTGCAAAAGTCGTCGAACATGCGCCTGGAGGCAGTGCACAAAACGTTTATTTGATGTTCTGTGCAAGAAAATCGGTGAATGGTATTCTGGAGGCGCTGCGCTATAGTGTCTCAAGCGTGCAGCAGAGGCGAATGAGCGCATCAAGTCACGCCGCATGTGAGACATGAGCGCTATATGGTAGTTATCTTGGAAAACAAAGCGCGCGGCATGCACACCTGTCTCGGAGGTGATAAAGTGTAGAACGCGAGGCGACGGGTAAGTGCCACCACTGTGTCGTATTAGCAAAGCGTTGGAAACATTTACCTTTTCGTGCAAGCGTTGCATATTCCGCGCAGCGTGATAAACGCTACGGTCCTTGGAATTACTTATGTATGTATTTTCTTGTAAAAGACGCACATACAGAATATTGACGTGTTAATATGGTGCCTCAGATATGCGCAATAATTGCTATTTAATTGACAATCGCACAAGTATGAACATTGAAGCTTGAGAAATATTGGTGGGTGCTGCGGATGGCGTCGGCCATTTGGGGAACCGTCTGGTACCTTTTAGAGTACCGTTAGGGTGGACAAACTGACAAATGTACAGACAGAGAGACCAAAATGTTTGCGTCCAAGGTCCCCAAGGAAGACTATCGTCTTTAAAACTCCTAGCACCCTGTGTAGTATAGAGAGAGAGAAAACATTTATTGAAAGAAGCTTGTGAGTGAATATGGGAGGGTCCCTTATTCCAGGAACGCTCTGGCTTGACAGCCCGCCGAGCTCAAGCGACGAGTTGACGCTGCTCGACCAGGTTCGGCTGGGAGATCGCAGCCTCCCACGCTTCACTGATTGATTGATTGATTGATATGTGGGGTTTAACGTCCCAAAACCACTATATGATTATGAGAGACGCCGTAGTGGAGGGCTCCGGAAATTTAGACCACCTGGGGTTCTTTAACGTGCACCCAAATCTGAGCACACGGGCCTACAACATTTCCGCCTCCATCGGAAATGCAGCCACCGCAGCCGGGATTCGAACCCGCGCCCTGCGGGTCAGCAGCCGAGTACCTTAGCCACTAGACCACCGCGGCGGGGCACGCTTCACTGAGGAGGTCTTGGTCCGCATCTGGTGCTGCTGCTTGTAGCCTCTGGACGCTTACTTTGCACTGCAGTAGGAGGTGCGCCAGAGTGTCTGCCACATTGCAGTGAGGGCAGATGTAGCTGTGCAACGTTGGGCTCATATGGTGCAATAGTACGCCGTGGGTGAACGTGTTGCTTTGAAGATGCCTATAGTCTACGACAAAAAACGACAAAAATAGTATACGACAAAAAATTAAGCGAACTCCTCAATTCACCTATGGCGTACCAAAAAGGAAGAAATCACTGCGTTTCAAAAAAATAATGCTCCCCAGTGGTTGAGCAATTTATATAGTCACCACTTGTCCACTGTGAATAAAAAAAGGAACACATAATGGCAAACACCAATTAAGGTTTCAGGACAGACATAACAACCAGTAATAAAGAGGCTTTAATGAGTTGCCTTGTGTAAACCAGTCCTTATCAGCACCGAGGCCGCACGTTTCAACCTCCCTCTTTAATCACCTGTGTTTAGAGCTTGGTCGATGTCATGGGTTCGATCCCGGCTCCTGCGGTCGCATTTCGATGGAGGCGAAATGGTAGAGGCCCGTGTGCGCTTGCGATGCCAGTGCACGTTAAAGAAGGTCAAATGGTCAAAATTTCCGGAGCCCTCCACAGCGGTGTCTGTCATAATCTTATCGTGGTTTGGGGGTGTAAAACCCGAAATATTATTTTAATATTATGCTTTACCGATAAATATACGATTGGTTGAAACTTTCAGAAATTGAAGAAAATTCGGAAAGTTGTAGGCTTGCCTCTCTTTTTCTTTTTTGGTAAGAAATACATCTGCAATAAAATTTATTACAATTACATCAGATTTACGGAACTGAAAAAATAAGAATTGCAGCCGCAGTAAATTGTATTAGATAAATTGCAATAAATTTTGCAATGGGATTATTTTGCAATGAGATTCATAAATTTAAAAATAAAATTCTAGATGGTTGTGGCTCTCTTGAATGGTTAAGAACAGGGCAAATGGGAAATAAATCCTTTTTTCCTGACAGGGATTTAAACTGAGACCTTCCTCATGTTGGGTGGGTGTATTGACGACTACAGTCCGAGCGTTTTAGGGGCGAAGCACTTTATGACCTAGCCTGTCTGTTGTCTGTCCGTGTGTCCGACACGGCACAGCACATGCACGGTACCCTCTGTACACCCACTAACTATTAAGCACCGACTATATATGCCACTATGCCATTCTTCATTCTGCTGATAAGCGAGGTACCTGATACATATCTGTAAGGCTTGTACACTTTGTGTTGTGGCTGATGACGGTGAAAGTTAAGCGCGTTCTAAACCACACATTCGCTTTCTGCCATGAATAAAAAAAAACGCCAGGCCTGCGTGGAAGGCGTAGCACAGTCACAGCGAAAGCTAGAAGAGCTAACTTTCATAGCATTTTCTAAATACTCATGAGGTAACTGCTGCAAGCACACTTGCTGGGTATCCATGCACTACGGCATTAATAATAATAATTTCTGGTTAGTAGACTAGCATTTACTAAGCTTTATTTCGTCATTGTTCTCAGAAGCGTGGTATCCGATAAACACTTGCAAGGAATTTTGTGCCAATGGTTCATGCAGTGGGTGACGACGATGAGGAATTATGGCTGAAGTGGGTATGCGCCACAGTTAATAGGGGAACAAGGACAAGCTTTTGTGATGGGTTTGAGCGTTGGAGGACCCACTCGTTACGCTATTCACATTGTGCGACGACTGGTTGTTCTTTGAATGTTTTGAAACGCTTTATAGGTCGCATTAACGTGATTGCTTTCCCGACATCAAGCCTGCCTAAGGCACGTTTGCCAGCACCGGTGAGAGAGAGAGAACACAAGGAGAAATGCAGGGAGGTTAACGAGGGCCGAGCCCTGGTAGGCTACCCTGCACTGGGGAAGGGAAGAGGGGGACGGAAAGTTATGGAGGAGGAGAGAAAAGGTCACTGACTGGACCGACGCGTAACAGTTTCACCATCACAAACGATGAAACAGGCCGGTGTCTTTGAGAAAATGCAACAGTGCTTTCGTTGCCTTCCGGAAATTGGATGGGCAGTTCCACAGTCCCAATACTTTCTCGACAGTGAAATCACTTTTGTCCAGTTGATTTAAAAAAAACTGCGCAGGTGAAGCCTCTCGTTTGTGTAAGCCGGGCAGTCATATAAGATGTGTTTAATAGTCTCATCGATGGCGCAGTCATTGCGCTCCGCGCTGTCGGCCATCCCAATCTTAAATGAGTAGGCATTGGTGAAGGCATTGGTGAAGACCAGAGGGTAGCCGCAGTCGTAGAGATGGGTCGTGAGAATATAGTCGATGATGTGCAAACTGTCATGACTGCCACTTCTGGAGTGTCATGTCCAGCGCCAGCTTACTAGCAGAGTCAATCCTAGATAAAGGTACGGACACAGGGTTTGTTTGTACGTGTGCATTTCTGGCTGCTTCATCGGCGAGGTCATTGCCCCAAATACCGTAATGACTTGGTATCCGCTGGAACACAACGTTGTGTCTTTGTTCGGTCACATAGTGCAGCATTTCTCTGATCTCCCATACCAGTTGTTCGTACGACCCGCGACGAAGTGCCGAAGAAAGACATTGTAGAGCCGCCTTGGAGTCACAGAATACTGCCCATTGAGTAGTTGGTTGTTCGATATAATCGATAGCAAGCAACATGATAGCACCGGTGTTGCTCAGCGGTAAAATACTGGGCTGATACCCAGCGAACTCTGCTGCGTTATTGTTGCTAGATCTTTTTTTCTAATTTGGCGCGAAATGGTTACGGACATTAGCGTGGCGGCGGACAACTGTGTGTGACCCGAGTTGAGATCCAATAACAGCTTTGGCTGTAAAACCGCAAAGACCCGATGAATTCTATTAATATTCAGTCGTGAGGCACACAACACATTCATCACTTACCAGAACTTTTTTATGAGAAAAATTGCAGACAGTGGCCACGCTACAGTCACAGAACCTTTCAACAATGATCCTGGCATGTCTAATACTCTGTCTGAGCAGAAG
Organism: Rhipicephalus annulatus; assembly: GCA_013436015.1. NCBI lineage: Eukaryota > Metazoa > Arthropoda > Arachnida > Ixodida > Ixodidae > Rhipicephalus > Rhipicephalus annulatus. The sequence goes on from WOVY01000615.1 coordinate 630,281, forward strand.
ACGGCGATGTCGTCTGCGTAGGCCAGTATTTTTACATGTCCCGCCTATTGCTTAAAGCCAGAAATAAGTTCGCTATGAGTGATGGGCAGACAGGGTGGCTCGAGGTAAATTGTAAAGAACAAGGGTGACAAAGGGCATCCTTGCTCACTGATGAAAGCACGAGTAGTGTTTCAGTTTGCTCCCCATTAACTATAATGCACGTTGCGCAGTTCCTACACAGTAAAAATTTTTGCACCCAAAAGGGTGTTAAAAGGGTGCTTTTACGAGAAAGCACCCTTTGCAACACCCTTTAACACCCATAAATGGTCGATTGAAAAAAAGCACCCTTTTGTTTGGGTGCTTGCCTCGATAGCACCCTAAAATAGGCTCTAAGGGTGCTTTTGTGCCTGAGAAGGGTGTAGGTGCCGATTCATCGGATGGAATATGCAACATAAGAAGAACACATAATTATAATATTTGGGATTTTACGTCTCAAAAACCTCGATATGATTATGAGGGTCGTCGTAGTGGAAAGCTGCAGATTTTCACCATTTGGTGTTCTTTAATGAGCGCTCATATCGCACAGTGCAAAGGCTTCCACATTTTCGCCTCCGCCTTAATTCGACTGCCACGGCCGGCATCGAACCCGCGACCTTCGGATTGGCGGCTGAGCAGCGCAGCTACTGCACGAATATGTGGACCTTGCGTTAAATGACGGCCTAATTGACTTAGAATGTGTGAAGGTGCTCTCCGAATACAGCAGAATGTCAGCAGAAGCAAATCGCGTTTCATCTATAATGGCAATTAACTGCAATCCATGTTACGAAAGCTTTCCTTAGCGTTGGTTATAAGCTACATGTTTGCTGTGGATTATATACAGGAACATAATGTTCGCCCGAGTATGGGTGTGTGTGCGTGAGCCTGCGCATGTGTTCGCGTGTAAGCGCGATTGTGTGTACACCCGTGCATGTGTGCGTGCGCGTGTATGTGCGAGTCCGTGCTTGTGTTAGCGTGCCTGTGCACATGTGTACGCCCATGCATGCGTGCGTTTACGGTCGCGTGTGTGTGTTGCCGTATGTGTGTATACGTGTATGTGTGTGCGCCTGTGAATATGTATGCGTGTGTATCAGCCCGTGCGCCCTCAAATTTCGTGTGTGTGTGCGGGGGGGGGGGGCACTGCTTCTTAGTGTTTAAGGTCCCACACCTGTTCAGACTGGGAGTCTATATGGGAGGTGGCTTAAGAAATGGCGGTGGTCAACGCACTGTACACTGACTATTCAGTACATGGAAAACAGCTGCACACTTTCGTACCAAATCATTGCTTACGAACTTGCTGTGGTAGCTGATTAGGTCCTCTGAGGCGCTTCTACGCTCGAAAACGTGGGTTATGACCAATTCACACGGAAAGCTGTCACTGCACTTATGCACAACCATCGTTTATATTAACAACGTTTAACAAGAACGTGCCCTGCCTTTGCTACAGGTGCTTAGCCAGCTCATTGGGCAACCATATGGAATTATGTGCTGATCATGTGGTCAGCAAAAAGTTTGTTATAACAACCTCGGCACGTTTCGTGGTGCGTGACAAGCCTTGTAATAAACATCCGCGACTGTGGATTAATTTGTTCCAGCTTCGACTACGCATTCAGTGTTTGCGGCACCATACGCGGAATAGCCAGACACAGACAATGCGAAAAGAAATTCCTCTGGAAAAAGGTGTGGCGATGCTCTCCCGCTAATGCCACCGAGGACGAAATAATTATTGTTTCTGGCCATTCCATGGTGCACTTTGTTTTCCGCAAGGTTTGCTTCACTATTTTTCGCCCACTGCAATCGCATTCCGTCAAAATACTTAAAGAACCCGAGGCTGGTAAATAATCTGCGTCGCTGTACGACTGGCTGGGAGGAGAGTTGCCGTTTACAAGGAGTCAATCCGCGCCGAACGGCCGTCCGCCGTATGCGCCATAGCGTTTGCCTTTCGGCGCCGCCTTGGCGGGTTTCCCGCTTCTCCCCCCTCCCCCCACCCGCTCACCCCCGCCAGCGTTGCTCCCACAACGGCGGCGTAGATAAGCGAAGAGTTGCGTCACCGAACACCTGCGTGGACAGCTGCCGCGCCGCCACGCCGCCGCCAGTGCCTCCTCCTTCTCTCTTTCAACGTTGCTCCCTCTGTCTCATCGTCTTTCAAATGCTTTGCGTTGGTCTGGGGTCTTGGTCGCTGTGTGTGTTCTATCGAACAGGCGCATATTCAATGGTGGTCACGCATGACACCGTGTTAGAAGTGACGCTCGGATTAAGGAATATATGGAGTGGCGGACACGGACAACGTGGGCCTGTTAACGGTGAGTGTACTGTTTTCGTAGGTAGTAATCATACAGCGCTAGCTGGGCGCCTGCAGCAGCTCTGCCGAAGTAGGCTGCCAGCCATTTACAACAACATGCGTTCGCGGGCCTGTTGCAGATGCCCGATTAAACGTGTGACTTAACGAGTTCAGACTGCTATGCGCGATGTCGTGTAAGTGCCTGCATCACTCATACAGTGAGTGATGTGATCACTTAACAAGGGCGGGATTAGTTGCTGATCGCACATTGTCTCTACACTGCACAAAGCGATTGATATTGTTTTAAGATGTGCTTTGGGCTACATCGTAATAACATTTCTATTAATAATCAAATGTGCAACGTGCTTCTGTAGGTGTAAGCGTAAAAAAGAAAGAAAAAGCAAAAATTATGTACAGAGGCGCACTGTACGAAATGGCTTTTTTTTTGCTTAAAGACGGTATAGCTGGAGGTGCTGATATGCCGCGATGCTCCCAGCACGTGCGCCTCGGTCTTTTAAGCTATTTAGGACAAGTGCCACCAGCAACAGGGAAAGATCTAGCAGACTTCCAAAGGCGCGTTGTTGTGGCCATCGCCGTGCGTTGTTTTCCCTCGTTTCTGTTTGCTGTTTTCGTGCTTCGCTTTCATCTGCGATAATGTTCGGCGTTATAACAGAATCGAGAGAGCATACGTGACTGTTGGAGCTATGTGCGGTTGCTCTAGCATAAGCCATGGCTGCTGCAACGTAGTCGGCGTCCGCGCGCATTGCCGCGTTCGAGCGCTCTTACTTGCGTGATTGTGTTTAACTGAGTATTTAGGCACGGGTTACGTTTGTAAATCCCGTAGTCAATAATCGCTAATAGCGTGCCCCTGATTGCCGTCAGAGGATGGGCTTGGTTGTCAAAATATGCCAGACGCTTTTTCTGAAAGCAAGCTTTGAAATTTTTTTTAAAGAAGTACTTCAATACGTGCAAGGCAGTGCCTATTGCAGGCCCGCAACTCTTTAAAAACTGGACGAGCTATCACATTTTTTATCAAATTACAACGAATTAAGATTATTGAATTATAGATGACGAATTTCTGTGCTAGATTAGGTGCACAAAACACAAGTTCGCAGCCCTACGTCTAGAAAGCAGGCAAATAGGAAGTACAGCGTCAAATTTGGATTAGATTCCATTGACGGAGCGTCTTGTGAGGGTAGAAAGAACGGGAAAATTGTTCATTTTTGATGCCCTTATAGATGCAGTCAGAATTGCACTGATTGGTGACTTGTAATAATTCCTCCGATTGTTAGAGGCGTGATTAAAGTCAGTAAATCTTTTACTTTTTCTTTTTTGCAGACCTCTTCGCTAGTGCCACGCCCAAGATCATTTGTTCTCATGTAAAAGAGAAAGCAGAGATGTCTTCACTGTTTGTACATGAAGAGGTGAGTTTCTTGTGCATTTTGATTAATGTTACATATTCTGAGCGTTGTACTTTAGGAATTGTTTTTCACACTGGCTCACTACCCTATAAGGAATTTGATTCTTAGGTGAGTTCAGGCTTTCGTAAGTGCCATTTTCGAGCTGTAGTCTTACACTTCACCTCATTTCGGGAATTTGCTGTATGGCGGAAAACTCTTATCTTTATCATACGAAACTATTAGAATGTATGGGTTGTATGCTTCGAGTTCAGTGTAATGTCAATTACACGCCATTTCGAAGGATACACACTACACATTCTTTATATATGGTGCTGCCAGAACAGCACGAACATCCTTTTAAGAGAAGTCATATTTGCTCTTATTACAGGATGAGAGGGTGCCGCTGACGTCCTGCGTAGTCTACCCCCCGGCCCCAGTCTAGAGCAAGCCTACTTCCTGAACCTCCACATGGATAACCGAAAAATCTTCCGTGTCAGTAATGACGAAGAAGGAGTGACAGCACTGATGAGTTGATTTTTTTTTTTCATTTTCAACATTGTCTACGGCCGCAAGGCCTTTAACAACCACCGTGATTGAGCGGATTTTTCTCGGCGTGAGTTTGCAGTTTATCAAAGAAGTTGTTCAGGCAGTACGACGCTGAAAATTTTAGTGTCACAATGCCTGAACAACTTTTTCTAGTGTGGTCAAGGTAGATGAACAAACATTGTTATTTGTGTAAGTTCTTTTGCTTAAATATAGCTGGACCATTCCATGCCAAACGTCCCAGCCACTTTGGCGACCATCTGAATTGTATTTGAAAAAAAAGTGCTGACTTACTGCGTTGAAAACAGTGAACTGCTAGAATATTTCAGCGAGAAAAAAAGTTTTGTTCATGTGGCTGGCTTATAACTTCCTGGCATAATGCCGTCTGTGTGCTGTTTGTGGCCCCGCCGCGGTGGTCTAGTGGCTAAGGTAGTCGGCTGCTGACCCGCAGGGCGCGAGTTCGAATCCCGGCTGCGGCGGCTGCATTTCCGATGGAGGCGGAAATGTTGTAGGCCCGTGTGCTCAGATTGTGGTGCACGTTAAAGAACCCCAGGTGGTCTAAATTTCCGGAGCCCTCCACTACGGCGTCTCTCATAATCATATAGTGGTTTTGGGACGTTAAACCCCACATATCAATCAAATCATGTGCTGTTTGTGGAAAATTTTGTTTTAAAACTACCGCTTATTTTTTCTAAAGCAAATTCGGTCTACCTGTTAAGTAAATGTGCTTCTGTAAGGTATTTGAAGCTCAATAGTAATAGTGCAATTTTTTAGCCACATTCGCTTCCAAGAATAAAGCCAAAATGTGTTATGTTTGCATTTTTTTTGCAATATTGCACTTTGTATGAATATCTGAGCAGTGAATATTTACTCCACAGAAGGTATATTTTGAGGAAAAAATATCTTTAGACCTCTCAAGCTGCTGAAATATACGAGAAAATATCACGAATTTCACAAAATTGTGATTTTTGTCCGTATTGAGATGCAATTTGCTCCATGTTGTGATACAATGAAAACTCATCATTATACCTAAATTGTAAGAAAATGAAATTCTTTCTGTAATAAAAATCTTATCGCAAAAAGGACAGGAAAGAGCGCTGTCAACTGAATTTTATTGAAGGTGCTACGAGCGTTTTTATACTGAGCACAAGACCAGGGCTCATCTGCAACAACGCATGTGTGACCATGACAAAATAATTCTAACCGAGAAAAGAATACTCTTTTTCAGAAAAGATAAGTGAAGGTGTACTGATGCATTGATCCTTGGCCTTCCTGATAAAGAGTTCTAAAATCTCTCATTTTTCTGCTTGCTTTTTTTTCAAAAAAACCGTGTTTTATGAAACCTAGGACTACACTTACATTCTTTACGGTGTCCGGCCATGAGACTACTATAGCTCTTCTTAACATTTAAAGCATGCTGTCTTGCTTGATCATTGAAGCATTGCCCAGTTTGTCCTGTTTATTTTTCCACATGTTAGCGGTATCTTATACACATTAGATTGGCATTTAGTAAACCTATTCCAGTGACGAATGGTGCAAGATTGACTATTCCTGTTGCTGTAAGTACATGCACTTTTGAAAGCTTGCAAGGGGTGGAAAACAACAATGTCATATCTGCTGGCTCTTTTCCTAAAATTGTGAGACACCTTATGTACGTAGTACCGTGTGACATGCAAAGGTGATTGGTCATTCTCTTTTTCTTTTGGTCCTGCTTCCTTTAACTTTACTTTCTGCAGGAGGGTTTCACAAACAAGTGTGATGATGCTGTTGGGGTATTGGCTGGTGCTATCAGCCCAGGAGTGCTAAGAATGTTCTGCCTTTTGATAGTGGGCATTCAAAATTAGTAGAAAGAGGAATTGATACCACATGTACTCAGGCCACCCTTCAGAAGTCATGTTAGCACAAGGGTGAGGTCAGGTTTAAAAACCAGATTAAAAGACTAAAAGATGCTGGGTATCCCAACAGAATCTTCACACCCGTTTGCAAAACCCTCCTGCAGAAAGTAAAGTTAGACAGGACCAACAAAAAACAATGACCAAAACCTTTGCATGTTATACCACATCATGTGTCTCACAATTAAAGAAATAGCCAGCAGATATGATATTAGCATGTTGTTTTCCACCCCTTGCAAGCTTTCAAAAGTGTGTGTACTAAACAGCAACAGGAATAGTCAATCTTGCCTCATTCGTCACGAGAATAGGTTTACTTAATGCCAATTTAATGTTTGTAGAAGTATTTTTTATCAGGTAAACCAATGATCAGTGCATCACTACACGTTCACTTATCCTTTCCGAGAGGGAGTATTCTTTTCACAGTTAAAGATTATTTTGTAGTGCTCACACGTGTCGTCGCGCATGAACACGGTTCTTGTACTCCGTATAAAAGCGCTCGTAGCACATTCATTAAATTCAGTTGACAGTCGGTGCTCTTTCCTGTCCTTTCTGTCTCTTCCGAAAGTTGTCGCGCTGTGACTAGCACACAACCACGATGAACCAACTCTCCCAAATTAAGCTCATGTTACGTAACACGTAGACCGAGTTTCGTATGAAAAGAAAGAGCGGTGCTTTTAAAATCAAATTTTTCACATACAACACCTAGACGGCATTCCAGGAAGTTCAGAAGGCAGCCACGTGACCAAATATTTTTCCTCTCCTAAATATTCCAGAAGTTCACTATTTTAAATGCAGCACGAGTTTTTCGAATACATTTCAGATGGTTGCCAAAATGGCTGGGACATTTGGCATAAAGTGACCCAGCTGTGTCATTAGCCATAATTATGCATTACCTCTTTTGTTTTTTGTGTGTTTTGACTCAGTTTTGTGTTCGTTTTAGCTTATTGTGTTTCTGATCATTGTATTGGTTTCTTAAGTATTCGCTAAAGTTATATGTGCAAAAACCCGTATATGTTTGCATGTACATCATTTCTCATAACCAATTGTTATACATCCAGGAATACAAAGCTTAATCCACTGTGATTATATACATTTGAAAACACTATCCATATATCTTTTTGTGTGCATCACTTCTTGGGAACGATTGTGTACATGAAGGCGTATATAGTGAAATCATGGTGATTGTATACATTTGAAAGAATCATAAGTATATATATGCTTGTATTTCATTCCTATTAACCGATTGTGTACATGAAGGAGTATTAAACTGGAAACCACTGGGATTGTAGATACTTGAAAGAATTATAGGGATATATTAGCGTATATTTCATTTGTAGTCTCTATGTACTTGAAGCAGTATACTAAACTGAAACCAGTGTAATTGTATGTTGCAAAGAATTGTCAATGAAGTGAAACTGAATAAATATAATAAACATTTGAGGTGTTGCATGTGTAGTGTACATATACGTGAACGTATATCTGGTGAAAAAGTTGTGTGGCAGAAGAAAAGTTTGTTTTATTTGCCTATTAAATAAACGCAATATGCAAGGGCAGCAAGGCTTCATTTTCTGTAACGCGCATTATGCATATACTGTGAAGTATATATAGATCCAGCACAAGTTCATACACGATGGCACGCGTTTATATTTTTGCCCAGACGCAATGAATGGAGCTCGACAGGTGGCGCACCATTGATAATGAGGACCACTTTCTTCAAGTAGTGTGTAATCAGTGCATGCTGATATCTATTAGTGCAGTCTAAAAGAATACTGGCACCCCTGCCATGGGCACTCAACACCCTTGTGCACCCTCTCGCACCCTCCTCAGAGGGTGCTAAAAAGTGATGGACATCGAAGGCACCCTTCCTTAAGGGTGTTTTTTAACACCCTACAGTTTTTTACATGTACACCCTATTCTAAGGGTGCATGAAAAAGCACCCTTTTTGGAAGGTGCTGAATTAACACCCTTAGGGTGTCGTCCACGGGACAAGCTCATTTACACCCTTCTGGGTGTAAAAATTTTTACTGTGTATAAGCCATCCTGACGCCTTCAAGAATCACATTGTCAACATTAGCATATTCTAATATTCCTAAATAGATCTGGTGTGAGACGCGGTCGAATGCTTTTGCTAGATCAAACTGTATCATCGTCACATGCTCACCCAGTGTGTCACAGCATTCGAAAACACTTCGCGCAACGTGTACATTAGTAGTGATGCTGCAACCTTTGATGCCATATGTCTGACGTGAACCAACCTATGCTTTTATAAACCCTTGTAGCCTTTTCGCTAATATCGTGATAAAAGTTTTATAGTCCACGTTGGTGAGACTAATTGGACAATAAGATGCGGGAGACGGAAGTTTTACGAGGTCGTCACTTTTCGGGATGAGCACAACGTCCGACATTGTGAACGGTAAAGGAACTAGTTTCAGAGTATATGCTTCATTGAAAACTCTGAGCCCCTAGTTGAAATTATATGGCTCTTTTTCAAGCCTTAGCCACTGTACAGGTCGATCCAGTGTTAGAGGGAACACGTGAGCACGTGGCCTTCATGCACTTTGCGGCGGCTGCATACAACGTCATCACCGACAGTTGAGAAAAACGCGTTCGCTTTCGGCGTCATCTATTGTAAAACACGATAACGAGTAATGAACGTTAGGCAAATGCCGCTAGATTACGCTCCCCCTCCGCTCGCACAAAGGACGATGCCTACAGTACGCAGTCTGCTGCCAACCAATTGGACGTGGTGCGCGTGCACGGCACAATCTGCAGGCAACGCCCAACATCGCTAGTTGTGCGAGCGGTGAGGGAGCGTAATATAGCAGCCCTTGTCAACCGGCCATGAATCGTTATCTTGGCTGGCAATAGATGACGCCGAAAGCGAACATGTTTTTTCTTAGATGTCGGCTGGTGATGCTGTAGGCAGCCGCCGCAGAACGCAGGCCACGCGCTCGCGTGTTCCCTCTAACAGTGGACCGACATGCACGTAATTGAATCAATTCCCAAATTCACGTGCACTTTTTCATGCATTTTTGAAAGTCATATGCCGACGCTGTTATCAGTTTCAAAAGATCTAAAGGACGAAAGTTAGTCTGCATTGCAGGTTGCACACTCTTGTGACTTATCCGTCATTCCAATTTTGGCAGCATAGCTGAGTGGATCATAGAATCTTGGGCTCCAGCGTAGCGGCGATAGCGGCCAGTATGGGCCGCGGGAACATGAAGGACAAACGGGGATAAGGAATACCAGTTTATTTTGCCTTAGCTGCCGAAAGGAAAACTTCTTAATAACACCGTGTTTTCACAGGGGACGTGAGAGCCAGTCCTTACAAGCTGGAAGATTTTCGAGATGCTCTGACGCCAACGGGTCTGTTGCCCGAAGTGGTGAGCCTCGGTGCGTCAGATCAACCACACGTGGGCGGATAAACTTCAACGATGCGGCACCCACGAAATGCTTACTTGCAATGAAGGAACTCCAAGTGAAGAGGCGGCGTTGCGTCGTCGTCGACCCGCAGGACCAGCAGGTGAAGCTTCGGCTGCACTGGATGCTGCACGGCGTGAGTGATGAAGATGTGAGTGCTTCACTGGCAGTGTTTGTCAAGGTCGTGTAACTGAGTCGTGAACGTTGGTGCTTCCCGGGTATGGCGGGCAAATGCTCGACCACCAGGACAGTGCTACTGAAGTTGGAGACTGGCCTTAAGGTTGATGACCTTCCACACCGGATTCACGTGGACAGTGAGCTGGCCTTGGTGGTGGTGCCTGCTCGGTCAATCAATGCAGTGTTTGCGCTGCCAAGGCACCGGGCACGTTTGTCGCGAGTGCAAGGTCCCCCGTTGCTTTCGTTGTAAACGGTTCGGGCATGTCGAAGCCGACTGTGTTCGGGTGTATTCTTCAGCAACAGAAACAGCGAAGAACGAAGAGGTGTCCGAGCACGTCATGAACGTGGCTGAGACGGAGGAAGCCGCCGAAGGAGCTGGCAGCCAAGTGGTCCTTGCGACAGACGGGGGGTCTGCATCGACGGGGCACGCAATGTCGGTGAGGCGCCGCAGCTGGCACCCGTACCTGTCACCACAACGTTGGCAGCTAAACAGGCACGGGTTGCGAAGGAAGTGTTGCCGTATCGGCGTACGAGGCAGCAGAGCCCAGAGAAGATATGTCCGGAAGCGGGGACGAGACGTGTGTCACCACGGCCACACTGAAGCGGACGCCCGACGAGACCGCGGAACCGGACAAAACGTCACCGGGCCATAGCATGACGGAGTGAAGGAGGCTGGGAGAAGGGTGCGTCGTTTCACGGGTTGATATCATGTTGTCAGCCACGCCATAGGGACCTCTGCAGGGTGTGTTCTTTTTGTTAAGAAACTAAACGGTCTTGTTGTAAAAAGTGTGTTTTCTTTTGTGTTAGGAAGAGTTGTTCAATGTGATTTTGTTTTTTGTAGAGTGAATTTTCGAATTATTGGAATATACGCCCCGAATGGGGTGAAAGAGCGTACGTTATTATTATTTTTTTCGAATCTTCTTCAATATATGAGTGGCGACAAGGGCGCTGTGCTGCTCGTTGATTTCAATTGTGCTTTGAATGCGCGGGACCAAGTTAACAGTGCAGTGTGGTGGGATAAAAGCAATAACATGCTATCAAAACTAATCGGAGAAAACGAACTTGATATCTACGAATACCTGGAAGTAAACCATGAAGTAATGTACAGCCGCGGCCACGTCTGTGTAGAGCACTCGAACAGCCCATTTTCGTTCAGCGGGGCGAAACCTTGGGGCAGTATCAGGTTCTGACGTAGTCAGCCTGGCAACTAGGCTGTGCATGCTCTTGATACACCGCTTCAGAGCATGAAACTGCCTCAAGGTGTCGGCCCGCAGAACGAAAAGCAGCTGCTCGAGCGCTCTACAGAGACGTGGCCACGGCTGTACACTTCATTTCAAGGCACTAGCCATGTGCGGTTGAACCACATGTAATGTCGCGAGATATCTTACCAATGTGCAGTGGTTATTCGGTGGTACCAGTGCCTTTTTTTTCGATCACTGCTTGGTTTCATGGAAAATAGGTATGAAGAATAAACGGAAGCCTTTCAACTGGGAGCTGTGGCACCTGAATGCTGTGTTACTAGACGATGAGCATTTCGTAGACGCACTACATATAACCCTATTTGAAAGTTTTTATAGTAATACTGACACCATAGCGGAAAAATGGGAAATGCCTAAAGCAGAGAGTCAAAATGATAGCTTTAGACAGATCGAATTTCTTTAAATTCGAGGCACGAATGAATGAAACAAGTCGATATTCTACGCGGCAGCAGCTAATTATTCTTGACAGCGAAAATCATAGGGCGTGTAAAGACGATGTGCGCAGCATAAAAGAACAATTAGAACAGCATGTCAAGGAGCGCCACGAAGTCACGGTGGTTCGAGCGCGTGCTAAGGATCCAGCGGCGGGAGAGGTGCCCACTTAAAGTGCGCTGGGGTTAAAAAAATGGCGGCAGATCCACAAGGTGAATGATGATGAGATTGGGCGAAGCTCCTGGAAGTAATTCCGTGAAATTTTCTTCCGTTAATTTGCCCGATAAAAAAATGGCAGCGTATCCACGGAGTGAATGATGGAACGTGGGGCGAAGCATTCGTCCATCCATTTGTCCGTCTGTGTGACCGTCCATCCGCCCATCCGTAAGCGCGTCTGCTCGTCCATGCATCTGCCCCTGCGTCCGTTCATGCGTCCATGCATGCATCTGTCTGTGTGTCCGTTCGTCCATCTATTCAACATTCCAAGTACCACCATCTCGCATCTTTTCATCATATATTCCCCATATAGAAGCACCGCCATCCAGTGGACATTCCAAGAACAAAACGAGAGGTGGCACACGCACACATTCTTACGGCTTTCGCTTCGGGTCTACTTCCCACTTTTAACCACCTCGAGTTCATGGTATATACTAGTTCATTGTATTCATGGCACCGCGGCTCAACGCTCGCTAAACCTTTCTAAAACTAAGGAGGTTACACCCAGCGAGTATAACGTAGCAACCCTTTCTTGTCAGATAGTGTTCAATGTACATGCCAATAGCTGCTAATGAGGATTGCAGCATCCGCGTTAACTAGAAGACGAATGCTCCTGTCTCTCATTCCCCATTAGCAACCATTGGCATGTACATTGAGCCTTATTTTTCATTGTTCAACAACGCACAGAAGAATCTCTCACTGCCACCACCTTGGAGGTCAAAATGTTATACTTGTTACACACTACAACGGCTACGAGGGACGAACGGGTGCTTTGCTAATAAGCATCGCAGCGTGCGTGTTAACTTAAAGCCGAATGCTCCTGTCTCTCATTCCCCTTTAGCAGCCATTGGCATGTACATTGAGCACTATTTTTTTATTGCTGAACAACGCACAGAAGAAATCTCTCACCGGCACCACCTTGGAGGTGAAGATGTTATTATACTTTTTACACACTACAACGGCTACGAGGGTCGAATGAGTGCCGCTATAAGGAGCTTCACCCCCCAAAAAGCGCGAGGATGATGAAGTAATATTGATAGTGTGTACTGCAACAGAAAACTGGCGAGTGACAATGTTTTTATTGGTCGCGCCTTTTTCGCCCATTATCAGTCGCTTTTCGCATTTCAAAAGGCGAATGTAGATAGCTTTAAAAGAGAGTGTAATGAATGCTTGCCTCGGCTGAGCGACGATTCAAAATATCAATTGGAAAGGGATATAACTGTAGGCGTAGTAGAAAGAGGTATCGATCAACTGAACCTGGCGAAATCAACTGGACCAGACGGTCTAACCGCTGTTTGGCACTAGACTTTTAACGAAGAACTTACCCCTATGTTGACAGACTTATTCAATGAAGTGCATAAACTTAAACTATGCCACCTTCATTTGGTAAAGCACATACCGCACTGATACCCAAGGCAGATGAAGGGAAAAAGCATAAATTAGTGGCATCTTATAGGTCAATTTGCTCACAAACGCTGAATATAAGACTTTCATGAAAGTTCTTGCAGCGAGGCTCCAAAGCGTCATCAAAGAAATTGTAGAAAACCACCAGACCTGCGGTATAAAAGGGAGGACATTCACGTGATGCGTTCTATGTGTCAAGACTGCCCACTCAGTCCATTTTTACTTAGTATTTACTATATGTGCTTGGAAAAATACGCGATTTCAATTTGGTAGCGACGCAAGTCAAGCTGCTGGCATATGCGGAGGACATTTCGGTATGCTGTACAGACAAGCAAAGTGCACAGGAAGCGATAAGCATTGTGACGCGTTTAGTGACGTCGCGGGTGGCAAAGTGAACTGGGAGAAATCCATCGGGTTGTGGCACGGAAGCTGGCCTTCAACGCCACAGTATCTTGTTAATGTGCGCTGGATGAACACGCCGACCAGGTATCTTGGTGTACCCTTGGATAGTCACAAGTACAGTGATTAGTAGTGGATAAACTAGGTTGAAGAGACCGAGGAAAAAGCAGAGAGATGGAAGAGCACGAAAGTGTCTATTTTTTGGCAGGGTAAAATTGTGTAACATGTTTTTCATCACTAAGTTGTGGTACGTAGTGAAGGCGTTACACCGTTCCAGAATAAACGTACAAAAGCCGCACAGAGTGTTCGCTGTGTTTGTATGGAGTTCAACTTGGGAAAGGTGCAACCGAACCAATTTGCTCCGGAGGGAGAAGGAAGAGGGACTGGGCTTGGCATGCGATAGCATTAAAGAGCTCGTGCCGCAGAAAACCCGCCGCTGGCGTCGGCCCCGTTGGTTGTGAGCGAAAAATCGTCTTTGCGTCTGTGACCGAAAAATAAACTTACCGAGATAGCCGCGGGAGGCCGCTACTTGTCCACGCGTTCGCGCGTGATCACACTGACAAAGCCGCGCATTGGAAGAAAAAAAAGTGCTCAAGGTCACGAGGTGGTGGTGCGGTAGTTTCTTTGCCCTGCCACCCCTCCCTGCTTAGCGTCCAGCAGTTTTGCCCAGACGAGAAAAGAGATAATGCAATTGCAGCATGCGACAAGCCTTTGTGACTCCACTCGCGCTGGACGGATTATTGAAATTTTTTTGCGGCGTTGGATTCGTGAGGCATTAAGCTCTTCTAGTGAATTCATTCTATGGTTACTTGAAAAAGTGTTTCAGGGCCCCTTTAACGCATTTTGTTCGACAGGTGTCCCGACTAAAACGAGCCCAATCAGCGATATTAGCGCGCGCTGGTGAAATCTATTGTGTGTGTGCGTGTGTATGTTAACAAAACATATGAATAAGTATGCACTTAGCGGTTGAAGGGTGCGCTAGGGGCCAGATTTCGCTATCGCGTTCAACTCTTGAAAGCGAAGCTTAAGGGTCCCCCAATTATTTTGTACTACAGCTGGTCAGCAGATTTTTTTTATTTTTCGCGATGTAAGCGATATATATTTTTTTTGTACACGGTATGCTAACTAAGGTTAGGCAACACCCTATCTGAAAGTGTTATCTCTTCTGATAATAGCATGCCAGGGGTGTTGCATGGCTATCGGAAAGAAGTCGTAGACAGGGTGTGGTTTTTATTGGTTCGTTTTTTTTCGAGTATTTTTGTGTAAAACGAAAGGAATCGCATAGAGCCGTGTGTGATATTGTTCTACCACTGTCTTTGTAGAAAGCTATCTACAGTAGAAGGCGTGAACAAAATGTACTGTCAGAAACATGCAGGTTCCTACGGGGGTCAAAACATTTTTCTTTAAATTACACAGAGGAACACCATCTGCAAAGACCTTCACAGAAGAACGGGGCTGTTATACACCACGGCGATCACAGTGTTTAGTATGCAACAAACCCGGAACCACAGATCTCTCTTTTTTTCAACTGTTGCGAAGACGTATATCTTTGGTACATCTTGCAGCTGACATTAAGAAAAGACTTCCCATTGAGTCCACAAGGAATAAGGTATCTGAGTATAGATAATGAAGAAGGCGTCCCGTCGAATTGGGTAATGTTGACGGCCCTCCACTGTATATGGCGTGCTCGCGTGGCAGGATACTACTGCGACCCAGACGTTAAGCTAGCGAGAACTTACTTCAGACAAAGCATGTCTAGCTTTGTTGAAAATGTGAAGATACAAGAATCGGTGCCTGAATGTCTGCTAATGAGTCAATTTCTGGCACCATTAAAGGAATTTTAAAATCGACAATAT
This sequence comes from Rhipicephalus annulatus, assembly GCA_013436015.1. Lineage (NCBI taxonomy): Eukaryota > Metazoa > Arthropoda > Arachnida > Ixodida > Ixodidae > Rhipicephalus > Rhipicephalus annulatus. Next base: position 645,575 of record WOVY01000615.1, read on the forward strand.
CAGTACAAACAGGACTGACGCCGTGTTTTCTCCATCATTGTATGTACTATCTTTTGTGTCATGTTTGTGTTGTATTTTGACCAAAACAGGCAATAAATAAACGAAATTCGAGAGGCTAAGTGTTCGTTTCACAACCATGAGGTCACAGTTCGAATCCCACTGTGCTCTTTTCTTAATGTGTTTTTTTATTTTTTTTAGAAAAACAGGGCGTCGAAAATCCGCAGACGATGACGAAGAAGAAATGATCGTAGGCTGCTGTCTCCTTTGTTTTGCGCCAAGACGTTCGTGCACTTCTGCCCCAACTTGCCCCAACCACATCTGCGTCCCAAAACTTTGGACCTCCTCGCCCAACACTGACGATTAAGCCATTTCATGGGGATGTGTGTCAGTGCACATCGTTTTGGGGGTATTTCGACGAGGCTGTGTGCACGAACCCGACTCTCAGCACGACAGATAAATTTCATTACCTGCGCAACTACCTGGCAGGTAAAGTCGAAGCTGTGATTGCCGGGCTACCAACGACGAAAGCATGCTATGAGAGTGTCATCCACCTGTTAAAGCAGAGGTTAGAGAACAAGAGCAGAATTATTACAGCAGCACTTCAGAGCTCTTCATGAAGTGCCACTGGTGACATATTCATCGGATACGAGGGGGCTGCGCAAACTTTACGACGCAGTTCGGATGAATGTCCACTTCGTCAACGTCCTAGACGTCCCAATCAGCAGTTTCTCAGCGATGCTCTACGACATTCTGCTTCAATCATTGCCACAACAAACCGTCGTCGCGTTCCACCGGCATTGACGCCTCCAAGATCAAGCACAAGGCTTACAAACATCCGATTCATGGGAGTCAACTACGACGTATTGTAAGAAATTTGAGCAGCTGCTACGATACACACAGATAGAGCTCGAAGCAATACAGCAGTGTGCTCCATCGACGTCCTCTCTGAAACGCATCGGGAACCACGGAAAACATGTGTCATCGGCATCGGTCCTACACGCATCGGGAGAATTCAAGCAATAACGCAACGAATGCTCCTTTTGCGAGTCTGTAGAACACGAAACCAAAGCGCGTGGTGCTACCTTGACCATACCAGAGAAAAAGAACCGCCTGGCTAAATCTACGCGGTGCTACCAGTGCACTTAAGAAGGGCCACCACGCGAACGAGTGCCGGTGGAGGTTGGTGTGTGCAATATGCAAAAGCAGGCATGCTTTAACAATGTGCGACCCCGATTATCACGCGAAAAGAGGCGAGAAGTAAGCCAACGACGTCCCTGATGCCACCAAGCCCCAGGAAGCATATAGGGTCCACAGTTGACTGCCGTAACAAGTTGTCAACTGGACGAAACCGTCAGTTTGCTGACCTTCAGTTCTTGGATTGTCGGTTTCAACTAGACATCTTACATCAGATGCATCATCGGCGGAGGCGGTCAACACACGTTTACTAAAGATCTCGCGAGGCGCATGGGACTGAAGACAGATTTGCCGATTGGGGAACACGTTTGGTTCTGACACCCCTATTTGTGTGAAAGCTTGCAATATTGTGGAGGTTAACCTGCGGAACCAGTTTGATTACAATAAGCGTCTCATTGAAGCCATAATCATGTCACTAATTTGCCACGACATCCCAGTCACGGCTATAAAATTTTCCTTCGCAGCCAACATACGCAAGCAAAATTACCGGCTCGCATACGATCAAACTGTGCCTCGACAGTGCAGCGAGAAAGGCATTAGCCTACTCGTCGAATCTGATTGCAGCGGTGGAAGCTTGTAAGCGGCAACATCATACGAAACAGGGAAGTACAAGGCTTAGTTGCGGTCAAGACCGCTGTCGGATGGACACTGCAAGGCCCCGTCTTGAAAACGAGCGTCATGAGCGGAAAATTCGGGGTGATGAACTGCGTCCTGCAAACGCAAACTAAAGAAGGCGAAGGCTTCGACCAAGACAGACTGAAGTCATTTTTTATGTTGGATGACGAGGGAATTCAACCGAAGAAAGGAACGCACGGCCCCGAACTCATCTTGCCAGTTTTCCAGAAAAAGATTGCAGAGAGTGAAACACGTTATCAATTAGCCAGGCCACGAAAAGACAAGGACATAGCGCTCATTCAAGAGAACTGCAGCGTCAAAGTCACTCGCCCATAAAATTTGCTCACACAGATTTTGAAGCCCGAAGAACCGACCGAAACATGTGATACAGCGTTTGGTCAGTGGTGTGCTTCCAGACATGCTGAATCGGTGCTTGAAAAGGAAGCAGTGAGCTGACCTGAGTACTACACGCCACACAAGGAAGTTATGCGAAAGGACTCGCTTAATTAGCACCAAGCCCGTGTGGGTTTTAATACGTCCCCTCACGCCAAGGGAGAAAAACACCTGAACAGTTTACTTGAAAGTGGACGTATAACGTCATGGATGCCACGTGTTGTCTCTAACCTCAAGATGAACGTAAGAAAAGGAAGGATCAATCGGTGCTGACGAAGTATTGCCACCCAAAAGGTATTGTTACCCAAAAGGCCGACAAGCTTCACCTGAATTGTTCCCGGCACGTTAAAGAACCCCAGGTGGTCGAAATTTACGGAGCCGTCCACTACGGCGTCTCTCATAATCATATGTTGGTTTTGGGACGTTAAACCCCACATATCAATCATCGAATTGTTCCCAACTAAAGGATACGACTACTACAAAGACAAGAAGTTAAAAGAAAGCCTGACCCTAATTGTGGACATTCCTAAGACGTCTAAGCAATTATGGCCACTAATCTATGTTCAAGATGAGAACCCAGAGAACAATGAAGTGTTTCATGCCGGTTTAACCTGATTACAACGCTTCAGTCTTCAATAGGCAAATGCAAAACCCACATTGTCTGGAACCCACATTGTCTAGAAATTTAGAGTGTATCTTTTCGTTTATACGTGTATATGTCTATTTATTACAGAGCGCATAATATGCTCTCCGCATTACTTCTGTACATTCATGTATAAATCAACTCCCACCCCTGTAATAATCCCTTTGAGGGATTGGCAGTATTTTGAAATAAAATAAATAAAATAAATAAAACTAGAAGTGACCGCATTTTAGGCCTCAGAGGATGTCGGAGATCAGCAGACGATGACAACGAAGAAGTGTTCGTGGGCTGCTGTCTCCTCTGTTTTGCGCCAAGAAGTGCGTGCACCACTAACTGATCATCTTTGACAGTCAATTACGTTCATTTGTCGCCATTAAAGGCATTCTGTTTTTTCTCGTGCCTCCGTCTTTCTGGTGGCGCTTCACCAATCGAAGGCCGGCGTTCCGCGATACAGGGTTCACACAATACAGGGGCATCGTACAGGGAGGTGGGGGGGGGGGGGTCCCATGCCGCCAAGTTTCGGCAAGGTGAAGTGCGGTGAAAGCTCACAAAAAATTTAAAGGCTCTAAAGAAAATGTCACAACAGTGTGCTACCTGCAATGTTAGGCTATACTTCGTTCTTTAGATCTTTACTGATAACAGCGTATGAACTTCAAAAATGCATGAATAACTGTACCTGAATTGGGGAATCGATGCAATTACGTATAGTGGCTCCACTGTACAATAAACCATATAACTACAGCTATGAGATAAAATAACGCACAGCCTAGTGGAATAATCGTTTCATATCAGGTACGTCAGTGGTTCGAATCTCGCAGTAGTTCTCATGTCGAACATGAAGTTGTTAGAGGCTATGCGCGATTTCAACCCCGAATTGAAATTATATGGCTCGTTTCCAAGTCTGAGCCAATGTACGTAATTGCGTCCATTCTCATATTCAGGTTCAGTTTTTCATGCATTTTCTGAAGGTCATATGCTGTTATCAGTTTGGAAAGATCTAAAAGACAAAGGTTAGCCTAACATTGCAGATTGCTCACTCTCAGGATGCACTAGTGACCGAGATATTAAGGAAAAAGAAGCACCAGTGGCCGAGGGGTCTAGTGCTCGTTTCACAACCCAAAATCAGTGGTTCGAATCCCACTGTGCTTTTGTCTTAAGATGTCTTCTTTTCTTTTTTTAGAAAAATAAAGTTCATACAGTACAGCAGCATAGGACCCGTAAGGCGGTGGGTCCTATGCCGCTAAGCTTTCACGGGTTGGAGTGCGACAAAAGTTCATAAAAAATTTAACGGCTCTAAATAAATGAAGCTAAAAATGGGACTGACAGCGGGAAAATGGTCGAAACTAGCGAAAAACGTTTAGGCTTTTATCAGCCCTGACAAGGCTCAACTTTTGTCTGACATCACACCTTGCAATTGAGGGCGTACTATGCGTTTGTTTCTAGCTAAAGGGGCCCCTGATTCACTGGCTTCTCCGCAATGCATGGTCGAAACAAGCGAAAAATTTTGAGGCCCTTATGAGCCCTGATAAAACTGAACTTTTGTTTTACGTCACACCTTGCCGGGGAGGGCGTACTATGCATTTGTTCTGAGCTTAAAGGCCCCTGATATGTTGGCTTTCCCGCAATGTTTGGTTGAAACTAGTGAAAAATGTTTAGGCCCTATCAGCCCTGATAAGGCTGAACTTTTGTCTAACGTCACACCTTGCAGTGGAGGGCGTAGTATGCATTTGTTCCGAGCTGAAAGGCCCCTGATATGTTGGCTTTCTCGCAATGTTTGGTTGAAACTAGTGAAAAAAGTTAGGCCCTTATCAGCCCTGATAAGGCTGAACTTTTGTCTAACTTCACACCTTGCAGTGGAGGACGTAGTATGCATTTGTTCCGAGCTGAAAGGCTCCTGATATGTTGACTTACTCGCCATGCTTGGTCGAAACTAGCGGTTTTGACCATGCGTTGCGAGAAAGCCAACTTATCAAGGGCAATTCATTTCGGAACAAATGCATACTACGCCCTCCACGGCAAAGTGTGACGTCCGACAAAAGTTGAGCCTTATCAGGGCCGATAAGGGCCTATACTTTTTTCGCTAGTTTCGGCCATGCATAGTGGGGAAGCCAACCAATCAGGGGCATTTTAGCTCGAAACAAATGCATACTGCATCCTCCACGGGAAGTTATGACGTCAAACAAAAGTTGAGCCTTATGGGGACTAATAAGGGCCTCAATAATTCTCGCTAGTTTCGACTATACATTGTGGGGAAGCCAACACATCAGGGGCCCTTTAGCTAGAAAGAAACGCATAGTACCCCCTTGATGGTAAGGTGTGACGTCAGACAAAAGTTGAAACTTCCGAAAATGAAATGTTCAGAACTCCAAGGAATACTTTTCCGGAATGAAGCCAACAGCGGAATTCGAACCGCTGCCCTTCGGATTGTGAGAGGAACACTTTACTTCTCGGCTACCACCGTGGCTTGATAAGAAAGGTTAAAAGCTAGTCTGTACATTATGAACCCGTAAGGGGCTTCTCGAGAACTCGTAACTTTATATTTCGAAAGGTATGATCGTATTTCAATTATATCGATTTCTAGGGCTTTTCCGATCAGAAAGGTAAGTCTATAGACCTTACGCGAAATTGCTGCCATCTGTCAGCCGTCGTGTGCATACCGCCATGATAGACGCTCGAGCACGGCGCAGTCCACACAGTCCGCGCGTGTCTACGTACACGCACACGCAAGGCGTATCAACGTGTGGCATGTATTGGCTGATAGTCGCAATGCTGACGTATAACTATAGATAAATGGAAAACCATGGTGGACACGCTCATAGACCTCGACAGCCCAGTCAACCACAGCGCGCCTGGTGGTTGGTGAGAGCAACTGGCCTGAACTTCCCGCTTCGGTTTCACTGGGCGAATTTCGCATTACTGTGCGCAACTGACGTTTAGCTATGGCGAAAGTTATTGATGTCAGAACACTTTTCTTCGCCCAAATGTCATGGCTATTGTTGATCGTTTTGATTTAGTGATTTTCTATTTTGTCTAGCTCAAAGTTGTTCGTGCGAATTGAGGTCATGGCGTAATTTTTATTTCGAATACGTTATAATAGCAAGATATGCAGGTAATATAATTCAATACGGCTTTATTCATCGCGCTTTTTTGAATAAGTGGTCAATCTATATATCAATCAAAGAGACAGGAGACCGAGTATCCGCTTTTATTTTATTCCAAGGCAAGGCAGAGGCCGAACACATATAAAGCACAAAATGAGAAAAGCTTCACACAGAAATGCTTTGCTATGCGGTATACGTTGCAAAATGTTCACGTCTTGCCACCGCATACATTTCCCAGACTGTTTTTTTAGCGAACCTCGTCGTTGTCACAAGCTTCAGAAAAAAATACAACTGCCCGAATAAGACACTCCGCAAGAAACATAGAATCACGCCCCACGCGAAGCGCAACGTGTGTGGGCGTGTTTATGTTTCTTACCAAAATTCTTGTCTCATGGATGACCATACGATAAAGCTTCTCGTGACCTCCTTGTTTATTATGAGGTGAGCAGTGCATTCCTCATAACACATCTTTACAGCATGTATGATCAGGTGGCCTACGTTTACGTGTTCTAGTATGCAGAAAAGTATCTCATGAGCAACCCGACCGAGAGTCTTTTGCAAGTTCAGCTGTAACATAGCCCCACATTCGCCGATTTCATCACAATATTCTAATACGATTCTGGTGGTATGGATGTTTGTATATATTGGGCCTCCTTTGATGCCGCATGTTTGATGAGGCCTTACAATACTCCCTACTACACTCTGCAGTCTCTTTCCAAGAACCCTTGTGAATATTGGAACGCACGGTTCAATGAACACTTTTAATAGACTAACATGGGCAGGGCGAACTTGTGCTCGAATATAACAACGCAGCTAGAACGAAAATCTCTTAGTTGTCTCGCGGATTCACTTCTGTCTCTTCCTCCACGTTCTTCTTCTTCTTTTTTTTGCGACATGGGTCGCGCGCAGCTGGGCCTCGCGGGCAAACCATCCGGAGGGCACAAGCATTGGCCAGCGCACCTAACTTGAAGTCACGTTGTGCCAATATCTTGGAATCGACGTTCATTAGAGATTTTTTCGCGTCCTCTGTTTTTCGTATAAGGACCACGTGGGTTAATTTGTTCGGAAGGGCAGAGGTACCTGTTTTTGCGTGTCGGTCCTATTAAACACTCTCAACCACACATGACTTAAGTCACTTTTCAAGACAATATAGAGCCCTGCCCCAAGTCCGTCAGAACTTGGTTGGTGACTGCCTTCGAGTTAATCTTTCAATTGCTGCTTCTATTTCACCAATGGCTGGAGACCACTTCAGTCGCTTCCGCCCACTGTCGAGGCATGTTTGATAGAAATTATGTTTTAAACTCTTCAGTGACGTGTTCTTCCGTGCCGAATATTTCTCCGTAATGCTCATGGAATGCCTGTTTTATTAATTGAGGTTCTCTTTTGTAACTTCATTTGCGTACCTAATCATACTGATCTAATTCCGTCTCACATACGCCTTTTCGTCCGATATGCCCGTTTATACCCCTGTCACATGGGCCATTCTAGCACCCTACGACTTTTAGCTCTCCTGGCTGTTTTGATAATGGTATCAATACCAAAATTGGTATGGCATATTATGAATGTATGACGAGCACAATTGGATAGTCATAACACGAAAATACTTGCATGGATGTCTTGAAGTTCATGATTTACATTTCATGGTCTTGCATATCTTGAAGTGGTTTCGTTCACATGAAATACTGAAAAACTAGTATGGTATCACATGACTGCATGGCGAACATGAGTGACAGACCCTAACGTGGAAATCATGACATGCACGTCATATAAGTCATGACTACATGCCACGCTCATGATGCGCTCGCGGCCGTGTCGCAAGGTTTACATATGCAGAATTTGGTATTACATGACGTGAATGAACGACAAAGGTACACGACTGGTGCAAGCTTGATAATCATGAGATGCGTGTGATGGCTACATACTACGCTCGTAGTGTGCTCATGGTCGTCTCGCTGGCTTCACATATACCAAATTTGGTGTTACGTGACGTCAATAGATGACGAAGGTGTATGACTGGTGCAAGCATAATAATCATGAGATGCGTGTGAGGTAAGAACATGACGCCCATGATGCGCTCGCGGTCGTTTCGCTAGCTTCACATATACCAAATTCGGTACTACGGGACGTGAATGGACGACGAAGGTATATGAGTGGTGCAGACAAGATAATTATGAGATGCATGTCATGTAAAAACATGACTACATGCCCCGCTCATTTGTTTATATATTTATTTATTTATTTATATATTTACGCACTGCAGCGCTGATTGCTCTATGGCAGGAGTGGGTATGCAAGGATACACAAGAACATAACTAGAAACAATGAGAACAACCAAATAGGTAACATATTAACGTCCTGTGAACATTAAGGCAAAAATACCATAACGTGAAAAAAAGAACAAACAAATACCATTTGCAAACAGATCAGCGTATTTCACACACATGTGTCATGGATTGCGGCTACAAAACTCTGCGATGGGCATGAACGAATTTAACCAGGTAATGAATTCTAGTCCTCGATCGAACGGGGAAAAAAACTGAGCTTGAACATATTAGTTCGAACGTAATAAAGCCTCAAGTTTAGGTTGTGGTAGCTTTTCGTCGTTGACGGTGGGGCGAAGTTAATGTATTCCTTTTTATTTGACAGTTTAAACATGCTGGAAACTATGCGTAAAAAGAGTTTTAATTACTCGATTGGGCGGTGCAAATGAAGTGAAATAATTGCATTGAAGATAGAGTAGAAGAGGGTAATAAATCGCAGTCGTAACGATGACATATAAATCCTACCGCTTTTTTCTGGACTGCTTCCAGCTCTTCAATCTCGCACTTCTTTTACGGGTTCCAGACAACGGACGCGTAGTCAAGTACAGACCGAATCAGCGATTTGTACTGGAGAAGCTTTGTGTCTTTTGGGTATTTAGACAGGGTGTGATGTAGGTGGGCTAGTTTTTTTTCCATTGTTTTGTTACATATATAGCCGATGTGCTTGGGCTATGGCCTATTGTGTGTAATAATAACACCAAGATACTTGTATTCGAAAACCCTACTTACAGGGCAGTTATCAAAAGAGTAGTAAAACAGAGGGTCATTTATTACAAGAGGACATAAGCAACATAAGAATTGTTTCGATTACCCGTGTGCTCAGATTTGGGTGCACGTTAAAGAACCCCAGGTGGTCGAAATTTCCGGAGCCCTCCACTACGGCGTCTCTCATAATCATATGGTGGTTTTGGGACGTTAAACCCCACATATCAATCAAATCAATTGTTTCGATTAGTTCATACGAAACGTAATCGTCAGCATAAGGACAAACTGGAGAGGAGTTGTAAGCAGGCAACTCGTTTCGGTAAAGTAAAAAAAGTAAAGACCCACCCAAGAGCGGACCCCTGTGGCACTCCAGATGTTACACTAATAACAACAGAGTTGGTTGACCCGTAAGAAACGAACTGAGATCGATATGACAAAAAGCTAGATATCCAGTTAACCAATTGAGGATTGTTTAATATCACGTCGATTTTAGCAACGTGTTCAGAAAGTAATGCAGAAGGCCTTTGTGAAGTCAATGAAAATAGCATCAACCTGATCACCATGATCAAGGCTAAGCAAGATATTATGCGGGATTTCGACAAATTACACTGTTGTGCTAAAGCCACGTCTAAACCCATGTTATCGGTGAGATAGTAATTGCTTTGATTCCAAGAGCGTACTGTGTTTATGAATGATATGTTCTAACATTTTGCATGACTGAGAGGTCAATGATATTGGTCTATAGTTTAATATGGACTGCTTATAGCCAGATTTAAATAGAGGCGGGACCATAGCCATCTTTCATAAAGAGGGAACAAAGCCAGAAAACAAAGATTTATTAAATATGTTTGTTAAGTTATTGGGTGACCACAGAGAGTGGCGAACTAAAAATGCGTTTTGTATACCATTCGGGCCGATACATTTTTCCCATCCATTTTTAAGATAAGACAGAGAATGTATACCTTCGTTATTTCTATATCACTGATTGTTTCAGAACGAGGAATACTAGTAAGACAGGGAATGGTTTTGTTCTCAGAAATAACAGACTGAAAACAGTTAATAAAAGAATTAGATATAGCTTGGAGGAGGGGGGGGGGGGGCTTTCGCTGTTTTCTTCATAGAGTTGAGTTCACACTTAGCCTTCTGAAACCGGTTTAGATGCGCTCGCGGCAGTTTCGCTAGCTTCACATATACCAAATTTTGTATCACGTGACGTGAACAGGCGAGGATTGCAAACGACACGTCCTAACTCGATAATCATGACATGGAAGTCGTAAACGGAATAATTTACGTATGCCTCGTAGCGTTGTGCTGATTTTAAAGTGGCATATCAAACTTCCTCATTCGTGCTTCGCATATCATCGATTCCCTCTGTACGTGGGATCTGCCAATTTTTGCTGCACGTGGATGTAAAGGGAAGACCTTATCAAACGGAAGATTTTCGTACCCGCTTGAAGCGGTCCTCATTTACAACCACGCAATAAAACTCAACAAAAAGTATTACATATTTGACACATTCTAGTAAATTATTTCTTGAAATAAAGTGTTTCTTTTATTGTCTCGACGGGGCATACACACATATGACGCACCATTCAAAATTCAAGAAAGAAAATTTGCACACTACGTAACGTCTGTTGTCACTGCGTATACTGCACTTCTTTCAACAGCACCCTCCGATCTTTGTATGGAGAGAACACATCCTCCTAATAAGGCATCGCTGTAGGACACACAAACTTTTACATTGAGCGACAAGCAAACGCCGTAGGATTCGTATCCTGCTCCGTCGCTATTGTAGTTTTAGGTGCAGGGAATCTACTACTGAGCCACGCCAGTTCATTACACTGCCTCAAAAGAGAGAGAGAGAGAGAAAGAAACATATTGCATGCGTCATGTAGTGCGAGTGTCCTGTTAGGGCACGTGATGGACTATTGTGTAGCAAAGATGTGGGGAAAAGAAAGGCTAATGAGGAAGGAAGAGGGTGAGGGGTAACATAACCATGTATAGTACAGTAAAAGAAGGGGGCAAAAAAAGAAAACGATCGTGAGGAGGAGAGAAAGTTGGAGGCCATGCACCAGCTCCACTGTCTTCACACTGCACGTCCCACAATGCGTAGCTAGACCATTTATGTTTATTTTTAGGGAGGGGGGAGAGGTGAAGCATACTCATTATGGGAACCTTTAGCTGGGAACGCTCTTATGCGCAGGAAGGGTCCATCGTTGCAAGGTGTTAAGGGACACATAAGTTGAGCAATGATAAGGAGTTTCCTTCCTGTAACTCCGAAAGGTGATTGTACGAGTAGAGAGAGAAGAAAAAAAATATCATAAAAATGAGGAGGGTAACTAGATTAAGTCCAATTTGCTAACCTACACAGGGGAGAGGGGAATGAGGGAGAAAAAAGAGAGAAGAGGCGTTCTTAAGCGTGTAAGCATCTGCATGGCGGCTGGACGAGAAAGACTCTATTAATCCATTTGTGCATTCATACGTCTGTCTCTCAATCACGTTGGACTAATGGACGAGTGAGTGGACCAGAAATACATATGCCCTGAGAACGCGCTTCAACACGTTGCGAGCCGCTCCCATGTCGCCATAAAAATACATGCATTAAACAAAATTTCTTCGCTGTACTTATGATGTGTTCGGTTGTCCGCTCTGGTCCTCTGGCTCGGAGTTGTCCGATGCAGAGGCTCCTCTCTACGCATCGGTGATCAAGGTGCAGCTATAGGAGCATCGCGCCTGTAGCGCCCCCCTTCAGCCATTGTGGTAAACCGCCGGGTAAACTTCCTGCGCTGCATCAACAAATGGCGCTGATCAGTTAAGTGGTCATCTCTGACATGTCCGGACGCAGCGACAGCCTTCTGAGTAGCTTAGCATTGAATTTCCAGAGGTTCCAATTTAAATAGCTTTTGACCTGCTTTTTTGCGAACCCGGCGATAACTACACAGTGGTCACCGAAAGAAATAGACTTGACGTCTTAAACTGTACATAAAGCGAGAAGTTCTGCTTACACCAATTCCATCCAGTCTAACGTGGCTGTCACGTAGAACGTGGGAGAACGTTGGACGAATACCACTGGAATAAACACTGCCCACGTCGTCTAAACCATTATCGTGCACTATCACGGCTAGGAAATGGGCACTCCTATCACTAACTCGAGATTTCTCACAGCGATCTTCGGCCGCACAGACACAGTTGAAGTGTCATTCAGGACAATCACTGTTTTATCACAATTTAAATCAAATTTGAAGCTCTCGAAAAATGTTTTCCGCTTAGTTTCCATGTTTGGTGCACACACACAGATTGCGCGGCAACATTAACCAGAAAGGCTGAAATCAACGACCAAGAGACATCCGCTTTCGCACGATACAACTCCTTGTGCACATATGCCTCAATTTCTACGCACAAAAAGGACGCAACCGCTAGAAATTCCAACAGCGCGACAAACACATAGATCAAAGTGAGAGCGAAAGGGGGGCAACATGCCGCCTGTCGCTTCCTGGCTACCATTTTCACTTTCTGGGCGGCTGCTAAGTGCGAGTCGTGATCAAGTATGTAGGTGGCTTAATTGACACTGTCGCCTTCTTGCATTAAGCCCTCGAAAGTTTAGGGTTGCTACACGTAGCCCAGTTTCAAAATTCATAGCCATGTCTGGGTACGATAAAGGGCATTCTCCAGCTGGCGTCCACATCTAGTGCGGCGAACCAGCATTCAAAAACCTCCTGCTGTCCTGTACTCGACCAGATGTGCCACGGAAAGGGAAAAGCTTGACAAGGAAACAGGTAATAAAGAGCATCTCTGAAAGCGAAAAACGTGATAAAAGCAGCGCGCAAGGTTCCCCATGAATTACATACAAAAATGCACAAAAAATGAAAGAAAAAGGAAGAAAAAAAAACTCGAGACCCCTCACGCCATTTATTCCTTGCTCGGTTGCCACAGCCACTACAGAGGCGGGTGAACCACCTACAGCTGTGGTTCACTTGGAATGTTCGGCCGTGGTTCGAAAGGGAAGCGCTTCCACCTGACGCTTTTGTCGGTGGTTCATACCCGCCGCCATCGTCCTGACGCGGCTCGCTGCTCGAAGTCTGGTCATGCGGTCGTTTCCAGGCCGCCGAAATGGTTGATCCTTGCGTAGTATCCACGTTCTCGTCATCGGATTGATTTCCACTCGCCCGGAATGTAGGATTTCATGAGGTTACCGTGCTCGTCGACGTGGCCTCGACGGCTCGGTTAAGCGCCTGTTCGGGCTTCTTTACTAGTTCCATGACCCGCTGCTTCTTCAGGTGGAGAATGAAACGACGTCGACGGTGAAGCCTCACTGTCGCACGTTGAAGCTGCCATGTCCTGTGAGTCCGCCTTATCAATATAAGAAGGTCGACTTGTTGCTCGTTGCTCCCTGGCGCTGTCACGTTGGCGTACGTTCGCTGACACTGGCTGTCTTCATGACCGAAACGCCGGCAAACACCAGACCTTGGAATACGTCACTCACGGCGGATATGGCCCGTGTCACGACAGCGAAGACAGAGTGGAGCCCTCCCCGGCGCGACAAGTGCGACCTCGCCTGTGACACTAAGCTGGAGTGAAAGGTCATCTATTCTGGCCCCAGCATTCATCTTGAGGGTCACAACTCTTGTAGTGGAAACCTTGTCCTCTGCTCCATCGGCCCGCCACCACTCTTCGACGTCGGTGGCTTTGCCGAAAGGTGAGAAGGCAAGTCTTACATCTTCATCAGGCACGCTATGAAGGACCAAGGGCACCTTGAATCAAATGTCGCTGTTTGCCGGGTTGCTGATAATACAGCGCTTGCCTCTAACTTGCAGTTCACCGACATCGGCCAACTTCTTTATCTACTCCGCATCATTGAAAGTGACGGCCCACACGTGGCTCATCCGATACGCCCCCAAGGCGATAACCTAAGGTATGTATCGACCGTTGAGCCAGAGCATCACGAAAACCCTCAACCTTGTACGGGTGAGTGCTTACGTCCACGTGCAAAAACAGTGTATTTGAAAGCAACCGACCTATAAGCAGACGAGGCACAACAACCAGGTACTTATTTTCCATTGCCAAAAACCTGTTCCCGTGGCCGTTATAACCACTCCGCCGGAGCCCATGATAAGACGTCTTTTCGCTAGCATGGCCAGAAGTGGAAGCCTTACACCACAAGCACAGCTTCAACGAATTAGTGTTTGTTCAAGGACGTATATTGAAACTGTAAAAAAAGGCCCTGTGCCTGCCAGGCATCGAACCTGGGGCCTTCTGCGTGTTAGGCGGGTGTGATAACCACTACACCACAAGCACAGCTGTGCAAATCTCTCACGAATGAGTCTTTGTTCAACGGCGTATTTTGAAACTGTAAAAAAGAAAAGCCTTGTGTCTACCAGGGATCGAACATGGGGCGTTCCGCGTGTTAGGCGGATGTGATAACCACTACAACACAACTTTTTTTCCCTTTATTACCGGTTTCGCACAAGGTACACACATCAATATAAGTCACTGTAAACAGTAACATACAAACAGAAGTGTTGACAAAACAGCCGCGGAACTATTAGTGATTACAGTGCTAAAATTCCTTCAGGTTCACCAGGGGTTCGACCCTGGAGAGCCATTCCGGAATAAAATCTTGTTGTTTGAGTATATCAATGTACTGAGCAATGCTTTCGCGGAACAGCATACGGGCCGGACGCCTGTCAGGGTCACAGTATAGTAACCGGCCATTCTTGCCCGCCACAGACAATGGAGGCCAAGCAGCATTATAAGATCAAAAGGCAGTCCCTCCTCTTTTCCTACTGTTAAAAACCTGATACCCAGTGAATGTAAAGGAAGTTCCTTTTTAGAGTTCTCTGTAAAACATCCCAGAAGTAAACCCCTTCCCAACAATGCGGAAAAACGTGATCTATTGTCTCCGGCTTTCGGCAGATCAAACAGTTCGAACTCCATGGCATATAAACTCCTCTATCTTCTAAAAAAGTCTAAACCGGTAGTGTTCCGGAGTGTAATTTAAGGAAAAAGCTTTCTGCACTAGGCTGAATTTGAATTTTCTTAACACGCTTAAGAACATCATTGCCTTCTCCCCCGCTATTAATTAACCTACACATAGGAACTGGAAAAATCATGTCGCAAATGTCTTTATGCAATTTCTTTCGCCCGACCGAAGAAAGGTATTCATTGGAAAACCGAACTGACAAGAACCAGACACTGTCTGCAACTTCCTTAAAGAAACCTCGCGTAGCTCCCGGCATGCTTGCGGTGCTAACCACAAAGTTAGGCAGAACACGACAAAGGCGTAACTGGCATACTGTTCTTAAGAAGGGGTGTTGAACATCTCGAAAGAAAATAAAACGATTAACTAGTTGTCGCACGAACATATGCGATAGGCTTAGTCCCCCCTGTTTTACTCTTCGGAGCAGATTTGTCCTACTACATGTTTCCCAAGTAGACCCCCATATAAACACAACAAAGATCCTACGCAGCTTTTGCACATGCACCCATGAGCAACACAAATCCTGCATCACATACCATAATTTGCTCATTAAAAATATGTTGCATACAGTGGCTCTGGCAAACATTGAGAGACAGTTGCCATTCCACTGCGCTGTCCTTTCGCGCGTTTCTTTTATTTGTTCAGTCCAGTAATCATTGGTGTCTTTGTAGTGCTGGAAAGGCACGCCTTGATATTTTACTGGAGTATTGAACCAGTGAAGGTTAGCATAGGTATCTGGGGTTGATGTCCATTCTCCGTGCCACAACCCCAGACACTTCCCCCAATTAATCCGACTTCCTGTAATTTCTCCAAAACTTTTAACAACGGCAACTGTCTCTTGTACACTCTCTTTGGTGGTGCAACACACTGCTACATCATCAGCGTATGCCAAAACCTTTACCTCGGCGTCAAGCAGTCTGAAACCACGGATGGTCTCGTTTTCTATTATGGCCAAGCATAAGCTCTCTATGTACAATGCAAACAAGAGTGGACTTGCCGGACATCCCTGGCGTACAGAACGTTCAAGCCTAATGGGAGACCCCGGGATCTTGTTAATAATTAGTCGTGTAGTAGAGTTCTTATACGCCAAAACTATGCCCTCTGTAATCACCGATCCGACATTGACATGTTCAAGTATGGAGAATAACACATCTTGCGGAACGCAGTCAAAAGCCTCTTCTAAATCAAGCTGGAGGATCGCAACATGAGAATTAAAAGCATCGCAACTCTCAAGGACACATCGCATTGTGCGTGTGTTCATCAATATTGAGCGCCCCTTGATGCGACACGTTTGGTGCTCCCCAACTATTCCGGTGATTACGGACTGCAATCTACCTGCCAATACTTTCATGAGTATTTTGTAGTCAGTGTTGGTTAGCGAAATGGACCTATATGACGAAACTAGTTTTAATTTTGCTATGTCATCCGTCTTAGGTATTAGAATAGTGTGCGTCTCGTCAAATGAAGGTGGTAACACTTTGATTGCGTAGGCTTCCTTGAACACAGCTTGTAACAGTGGTGAAACTTCTGTTTTAAAAGCTTTATACCACATCGCACCGAGACCGTCAGGCCCCGGCGACTTCCCAGCGGCAAGACTATCTATTGCATATTCAATCTCAGAAACGGTTATAGGCCTCTCTAACGCTTCTTTCGTTTCGATGGATAATTGCGGCATCCGGCTCAAAAAAGTGTCCTTGAACTTCGTAACATCTACTAATGCGTCTGCGAAGAGACCCTTGTAATACCGACAGAAAGCTTCAGCGATAGTGCTGTTAGTATTTAGCAGAATTTCATTTTAGATGCGGAAGCATCTTATACTCGCGCCTTGTAGTGCGCCGTCCGCGCCGTCCGCGCCGTCCGCACCGCCTTAGTTGAGCTAATTCATTACGTCTGATACAATAATCACTCGTTCTCTGCTACTGCAATATTCACGCGTTCATCAAGTATAAGGTTATGTGTTGCACTTCAAAAGCATACATGTGTCCGAATTAAAACGGTCAAAGTTTCACATTAAATGCACCAGGAAGGTAAAGTATTGGTACGGAAACCAGTAACACAAACATGAGTTTGTACGGTAAAGTTAGCTATTTAAAACCTACGCGAGCGTCGGTGCACACTGAACCATGCCTGTGTGTCTAACTCTGTTACCAGCCACTAAACTGTTTTAGCGGGACGGCTCAGTGCTCTCCCATAGTTGAGTACGAAGTACTCAAAATCGTTCAACATAGTAGATGCGGAAGCATCTTATACTCGCGCCTTGTAGTGCGCCGTCCGCGCCGTCCGCACCGCTTCTCGAACATTCGACAGCTGACGCGCGCGCATGCGCCGTCGCGCCGTCGCCCACCATCTGTGCCGCGCGCGCTTCTCCTTCGAGAACATTCGACAGCTGACAGCGCATGCGCCGTCGCACCGTCGCCATCTGTGCCGCGCGCGCGCTTCTCCTTCGAGAACATTCGACAGCTGACAGCGCATGCACCGTCGCGCTGTATATATACTCAAGGTCGGCGCTCGCTCGCTCAGTTGCCGCTCGTCCGTCGGTTCGTCGCAATAAATAAAACACCGCCCTTTCGCATACGTGCCGTACGTGTTCACTCATTTAACACCCCATTTCACAACCACGTTAACCAATTTAGCCATCGACCCAAGTAAGTCACAATTTAACACCCGTTAACCAATTACATGCTTCCGCATCCTCCTCAGTGTTACCTCGAGGGAAGCTGCGGGCAATTTTTTTCTCTATTTCGTCGATGTGATTACGACGCGCTCGTGATTTCTCGATTCTAAGTGCGCGCTTGGTAGGAGTCTCCCCCATAGCCCACGCCTCTGCTCTCGCCCGAATAAGGGCTCCTCTGTAGCGTTCCTGCTCTACTAGCTCAATTTGTCGTTTCACCGTTCGAATATCTTCTTTATGTGCACCGGGCTCCTTGCTTTCTAATGCTATCAATTTCTTAAGCGTTGTTCTGAGTTCATTTTCTTTCATTTTTTCTTGATATTTTAAAGTACTAGATCTCGATATGGCTTTCATTTTAATGCTTTGCTTCAAAAGCTCCCATTCCTCGCCAACATTACTGGCTCCGGTCACTTTAATGTTCTTAATTCCCTAGATCACAAAATTATTAAAAATGCCATCCCGAAGTAGTTTAGCGTTAAACTTCCATAAATACCAACTAAACTTGTTTTCTTTTTGTTTAAGTCCCACGTTGCATTGTAATATACAATGGTCAGAGAAAGAGACAGGTAAGACTATGTAACTATTGCTTTTAGCTAGCGTCTCCCCTGCCATGTATATCCTATCAAGACGTGCGTGACTGGTTCCCTGAAAATGCGTAAATCGAACTTCGCGACCTGCTTCGAGGCACTCCGCAACATTATCCAGGTCGGATTCATTCAGCAAGTCATAGAGCACTTCAACACTTCTGTCTCGCACATGGCGGTTATTAATTCCATCTTTCGCGCTCAATACACAATTGAAATCCCCCAATAAAACAAGCTGTTTTGGTGTCCATAAATGTAGCTTAATTAACGAAAAGAAAGTTTCTCGGTCTGCCTCCACGTTCGGCGCATAGACGCAAATGACGCGCCATTCAATTTCGCTAGTACTAAAATCACAAGGCACTGTTCTAACAGAGTCACAAGAAAAGTGACTTTCAACAATCAATCCCGGAATCTTTTTAACAAAAAGAACACAACTGGCCGAAGTTCCATTTGCGTGACTAACTATGGCATAATATTTAGACGTAAACCGCAGCATCATGCTCCGGGTCTCCTCCTCACCTTCCCCTTTTGTCTCCTGCACGGCTAACACGTCAATATTTTGGTCAATTAACAGGCGATACACTTGAGCCTGCTTTTTCCTGGAGGCCAAACCTCGGACATTTAAGGTTGCAAAGCTCAATGCCCAGTGACTAGCCATTGTTACTCGCTAAAAAAAGGAGGGGGTAGGCCCGGAGCATGGTGCTTACCGTGTACGTCTAGCTCCCTGCTAGACGTTTCCGGGGCGATTTGGTGGTCCGGCATCAGTTAGCTGCTGGTCCCTTGGAGTGCCAACCGGTCGGTCCACAGGTAGATTGGAACTCGCTCTGAAGCCCGAGCGCCGCCCCGGTGTCGCCTTCGCTGGTGGTCTCTCAACTTTGCTCTCGTAAGCAGCGCCCGCAGATTGCTCCAGCGAACGCTTGACCGCCGAGCTCGTGTTGATCCCGCGGGTCGTTCCGTAAGCTCGCATGTCGCGTCCTCTCGCCGCTTGCGTCGACATGTCCACCAATTGGCTTTGTGCGTCTTCAGTGGAATTTTCTTGGCTGGTGTCCACCTTAGCCGTTTCTTTCTCCTCGGATTCCGACGCTGTATCGTAATCTTCAGGCGAAACCGGCCCGCGTTCAACCAGAGAACTAGCCGCGTCTCCTGCCCCCTTAGCCGCATCTCCCGCCTCAGCGGCGTCCATTGTCTGCTCTTCGATCTCATCGCACGTTGCAGCGCTCGTAACTGCTCCATACAAACGGACACACTGAGCGTCTCGATGCCCAAATCGCCGACAAATTGAACACCGTGGCACCCTGCAGTCTCGCCGTACATGACCAGTCCCTTTGCACCACAAGCATTGCATAGGCCTGCCCGGCGCCACAACTAGGGCCAATTCCCCTGCAACGCGCACTTGGTGCGGAAGGTCCTCCACAGTAACTCCACTCTTTAACTTGAGTAGCACGGTTCTCGTCGTCGACGCTTTGTCGCTGACGCCGTCGACTCTCCAGCGCTCTCGATTCACTTCGACAACATTGCCGAAGGCCGCGAACGCCGTCCGCACATCCTCATCGGCGACTCCGTAAAGCAGCCAATGAAGCCGCAGTTTTATCTGCCGGTCCTGGGGATCAACGATGAGACACCGGTGTCCCTTCACCTGAAGTTCCTTGAAGGCCAGCAGTTTCTTCGTCGCGTCTTCTCCGTTCAGTGTAACCGCCCAGACGTGATTAATCTGGTACGCTCCGAGTGCTATGATGTCCGTTAGCACTCCCGTGGGGCCCAACGCATCTCTGAAGTCTTCAACCCTCTAGGGTCTCGCTCGAACGTCTCCGTGCAAAAACACAGTATTTAGGGCAACGCGTCCTGTTGGCAGATGAGGCAGAATCACTTGGTACTCTTCAGTTGACCTGTTACCGCGGCCCTCAAGGGCCGCTGAAGCCACTCCGACGGAGCCCTGCATCCTGCGTCCGTTCACTACCGTGGCCGGAAGCAGAATCTACCACTACACCACAAGCACAGCTGTGCAAAGCTATCACGAATGAGTCCTTGTTCAACAGCGTGTTTCGAAACTGTAAAGAAAAGCCTTGTGCCTGCACAGGGCCGAACTTGGGGCCTTCCGCGTGTTGATGGATGTGACAGCCACTACAACACAAGCTTTTTTCTTTATTTTCGACTTTCACATTTGAAGTCACTAGTTACATATATAAAACGTGTGGGCCATGTTTTTGCCCACACAAGCATAAAATGTTTTGATGCACACTAAGTCGTCGAGCACAGCAATCCACACTAGTGTGTCGGGAGCGTGCGATGCACCACACTTTCAATGAAATGATCAGAAACAGGACGAACGACCTGGTGAGCATGTTCGAATTCACTTTTCGTTCTCGACATGGCACGAAGGCCAAGGAGCATGATCAAATCGTAAGGAACGTTCTACGATGTGTTTACTGGCAAAAAGCGTAATCCGTATGGGTCAAGAGGCAACTCTTTCTTTAAAGTACGCTGTAGCACGTACCAGAAGAAAGTAGGGTCCCAACAGTCCAGAAATACGTGCTCTAGGGTTTCGGGTTTTTACACAGATAACATTTGGACAACTGTGCATAGCTCTCACGAATGAGTCTTTGTTAAATGACGTATATTGAAACTGTAAAAAGAAGAAATGCTCTTGTGCCTGCAGGGATCGAACCTGGGGCCTTCCGCGTGTTAGGCGGATGTGATAACCACTACACCACAAGCTTTTTTTTTCTTTATTACCTGTTTCGCACAAGGTACACACATCAATATAAGTCACTGTAAACAGTAACATACAAACAGAAGTGATGACAAAAAAAAAGCCGCGGAACTTTTAGTAATTACAGTGCTAAAATTCCTTCAGTTTCACCAGGGGTTCGACCCTGGAGAGCCATTCCGGAACAAAATCTTGTTGTTTGAGTATATCAATGTACTGAGCAATGCTTTCGCGGAACAGCATGCGGGCCGGACGCCTGTCAGGGTCACAGTAGTAACCGGCCATTCTTGCCCGCCATAGACAATGGAGGCCAAGCAGCATTATAAGATCGAAAGGCAGTCCCTCCTCTTTTTCTACTGTTAAAAACCTGATACCCGGTGAATGTAAGGGAAGTTCCTTTTTTAGAGTTCTCTGTAAAACATCCCAGAAGTGTACCCCTTCCCAACAATGTAGAAAAACGTGATCTATTGTCTCCGGCTTTCGGCAGATCAAACAGTGCGAACCCCATGGCATATAAAATTTCCTATCCTCTAAAAAAGTTTTAACCGGCAGTGTTCCGGAGTGTAATTTAAAGAAAAAGCTTTTTGCACTGGGCTGAATTTGCATTTTCTTAACACGCTTAAGAACATCATTGCCTTCTCCCCCGCTAATAATTAACCTATATATAGGAACTGGAAAAATCATGTCGCATATGTCTTTATGTAATTTCTTTCGCCCGACCGAAGAAAGGTATTCATTGGAAAACCGAACTGACAAGAACCGGACACTGTCTGCAACTTCCTTAAAGAAACCTCGCGTAGCTCCCGGCATGCTTGCGGTGCTAACCACAAAATTAGGCAGAACACGACAAAGGCGTAACTGATATACTGTTCTTAAGAAGGGGTGTTGAACATCTCGAAAGAAAATAAAACGATTAACTAGTTGTCGCACGAACAGATGCGACAGGCTTAGTCCCCCCTGTTTTACTCTTCGGAACAGATTTGTCCTACTACATTTTTCCCAATTAGACCCCCATATAAACACAGCAAATATCCTATGCAGCTTTTGCACATGCACCCGTGAGCAACACAAAACCTGCATCACATACCATAATTTGCTCATTAAAAATATGCTGCATACAGTGGCTCTGGCGAACATTGAGAGACAGTTGCCATTCCACTGCGCTGTCCTTTCGCGCGTTTCTTTTATTTGTTCAGTCCAGTAATCATTGGTGTCTTTGTAGTGCTGGAAAGGCACGCCTAGATATTTTACAGGAGTATTAAACCAGTGAACGTTAGCATAGGTATCTGGGGTTGATGTCCAGTCTCCGTGCCACAACCCCAGACACTTCCCCCAATTAACCCGACTTCCTGTAATTTCTCCAAAACTTTTAACAACGGCAACTGTCTCTTGTACACTCTCTTTGGTGGTGCAACACACTGCTACATCATCAGCGTATGCCAAAACCTTTACCTCGGCGTCAAGCAGTCTGAAACCACGGATGGTCTCGTTTTCTATTATGGCCAAGCATAAGCTCTCTATGTACAATGCAAACAAGAGTGGACTTGCCGGACATCCCTGGCGTACAGAACGTTCCAGCCTAATGGGAGACCCCGGGATCTTGTTAATAATTAGTCGTGTAGTAGAGTTTTTATACGCCAAAACTATGCCCTCTGTAATCACTGATCCGACATTGACATGTTCAAGTATGGAGAATAGCACATCTTGCGGAACACAGTCAAAAGCCTTTTCTAAATCAAGCTGGAGGATCGCAACATGAGAATTAAAAGCATCGCAACTCTCAAGGACACATCGCATTGTGTGTGTGTTCATCAATATTGAGCGCCCCTTGATGCCACACGTTTGGTGCTCCCGAACTATTCCAGTGATTACGGACTGCACTCTACCTGCCAATACTTTCATGAGTATTTTGTAGTCAGTGTTGGTTAGCGAAATGGGCCTGTATGAGGAAACTAGTTTTAATTTTGCTTTGTCATCCGTCTTAGGTATTAGAATAGTGTGCGTCTCGGCAAATGAAGGTGGTAACTCTTTGATTGCGTAGGCTTCCTTGAACACAGCTTGTAACACTGGTGAAACTTCTGTTTTAAAAGCTTTATACCACATCGCACCGAGACCGTCAGGCCCCGGCGACTTCCCAGCGGCGAGACTATCTATTGCATATTCAATTTCAGAAACGGTTATGGCCCTCTCTAACGCTTCTTTCGTTTCGAGGGATAATTGTGGCATCCGGCTCAAGAAAGTATCCTTGAACTTCGTAACATCTACTAATGCGGCTGCGAAGAGACCCTTGTAATACCGAAAGAAAGCTTCAGCGATAGTGCTGTTAGTATTTAGCAGAATTCCATTTTCCTCTATTTCGTCGATGTGATTACGACGTGCTCGTGATTTCTCGATTCCAAGTGCGCGCTTGGTGGGAGTCTCCCCCATAGCCCACGCCTCTGCTCTCGCTCGAATGAGGGCTCCTCTGTAGCGTTCCTGCTCTAATAGCTCAATTTGTCGTTTCACCGTTCGAATATCTTCTTTATATGCACCGGGCTCCTTGCTTTCTAATGCTATCAATTTCTTAAGCGTTGTTCTGAGTTCATTTTCTTTCATTCTTTCTTGATATTTTAGAGTACTATATCTCAATATGGCTTTCATTTTAACGCTTTGCTTCAAAAGCTCCCATTCCTCGCCAACATTACACGCTCCGATCACTTTAATGTTCCTAATTCCCTCAATCACAAAATTATTAAAAATGTCATCCCGAAGTAGTTTAGCGTTAAACTTCCATAAATCCCAACTAAATTTGTTTTCTTTTTGTTTAAGTCCCACGTTGCATTGTACAAGACAATGGTCAGAGAAAGAGACAGGTAAGACTGTGTAACTATTGCTTTTAGCTAGCATCTCCCCTGCCATGTATATCCTATCAAGACGTGCGTGACTGGTTCCCTGAAAATGCGTAAATCGAACTTCGCGACCTGCTTCGAGGCACTCCGCAACATCATCCAGGTCGGATTCATTCAGCAAGTCATAGAGCACTTCAACACTTCTGTCTCGCACATGGCGGTTATTAATTCTATCTTTCGCGCTCAATACACAATTGAAATCCCCCAATAAAACAAGCTGTTTTGGTGTCCGTAAATGTTGCTTAATTAACGAAAAGAAAGTTTCTCGGTCTGCCTCCACATTCGGCGCATAGACACAAATGACGCGCCATTCAATTTCGCTAGTACTAAAATCACAAGTCACTGTTCTACCAGAGTCACATGAAAAGTGACTTTCAACAATCAATCCTGGAATTTTTTTAACAAAAAGAACACAACCGGCCGAAGTTCCATTTGCGTGACTAACTATGGCATAATATTTAGACGTAAACCGCAGCATCATGCTGCGGGTCTCCTCCTCACCTTCCACCTGTGTCTCCTGCACGGCTAACACGTCAATATCTTGGTCAATTAACAGGCGATACACATGAGCCTGCTTTTTCCTGGAGGCCAAACCTCGGACATTTAAGGTTGCAAAGCTCAATGCCCAGTGACTAGCCATCGTTACTCGCAAAAAAAAAGGAGGGGGTAGGCCCGGAGCATGGTGCTTACCGTGTACGTCTAGCTCTTAGCTAGACGTCTCCGGGGCCATCCGGTGGCCCGGCATCAGTTAGCTGCTGGTCCCTTGGAGTGCCAACCGGTCGGTCTACAGGTAGATTGGACCTCGCTCTGAGGCCCGAGCGCCGTCCCGGTGTCGCCTTCGCTGGTGGTCCCTCAACTTTGCCCTCGTGAGCAGTGCCCGCAGATTGCTCTAGCGAACGCTTGACCGCCGAGTTCGTGTTGATCCCATGGGTCGTTCCGTGCGCTGGCATGTCGCGTCCTCTCGCCGCCTGCGTCGACATGTCCACCAATTGGCTTTGTGCGTCTTCAGCGGAATTATCTTGGCTGGTGTCCGCCTCAGCCGTTTCTTTGTCCTCGGGTTCCGACGCTGTATCGTAATCTTCAGGCGAAACCGGCCCGCGTTCAACCAGAGAACTAGCCGCGTCTCCTGCCCCCTTAGCCGCATCTCCCGCCTCAGCGGCGTCCATTGTCTGCTCTTCGATCTCATCGCACGTTGCAGCGCTCGTAACTGCTGCATACGACCGGACGCACTGAGCGTCTCGATGTGCAAATCGCCGACAAATTGAACACCGTGGCACCCTGCAGTCTCGCCGTACATGACCAGTCCCTTTGCAGCGCAAGCATTGCATAGGCCTGCCCGGCGCCACAACTAGGGCCAATTCCCCTGCAACGCGCACTTGGTGCGGAAGGTCCTCCACCGTAACTCCACTCTTTAACTTCAGTAGCACAGTTCTCGTCGTCGACGCTTTTTCGCTGACGCCGTCGACTCTCCAGCGCTCTCGATTCACTTCGACAACATTGCCGAAGGCCGCGAACGCCGTCCGCACATCCTCATCGGCGACTCCGTAAAGCAGCCAATGAAGACGAAGTTTTATCTGCCAGTCCTGGGGATCAACGATGAGACACCGGTGTCCCTTCACCTGAAGTTCCTTGAAGGCCAGCAGTTTCTTCGTCGCGTCTTCTCCGTTCAGTGTAACCGCCCAGACGTGATTAATCTGGTACGCTCCGAGTGCTATGATGTCCGTTAGCACTCCCGTGGGGCCCAACGCGTCTCTGAAGTCTTCAACCCTGTAGGGTCTCGCTCGAACGTCTCCGTGCAAAAACACAGTATTTAAGGCAACGCGTCCTGTTGGCAGATGAGGCAGAATCACTTGGTATTCTTCAGTTGACCTGTTACCGCGGCCCTCAAGGGCCGCTGAAGCCGCTCCGACGGAGCCCTGCATCCTGCGTCCGTTCACCACCGTGGCCGAAAGCAGAATCCACTACACCACAAGCACAGCTGTGCAGAGCTCTCACGAATGTGTCTTTGTTCAATGACGTATATTGAAACTGTAAAAAAAGAAATGCTCTTGTGCCTGCCAGGGATCGAACCTGGGGCCTTCCGCGTGTTAGGCGAATGTGATAACCACTACACCACAGGCTTTTTTTTTCTTTATTGCCTTCTTGACTACAGGTCAAGCTAATATGACAATCACTATCACACGTGTTTCATGCGTGACAACGCGTCAAACAAAGATATTACATCTTCATTACAGTCAGTAGTCTTATACACATCTCGCACTTTTATAACAGCTTCCACGAAACACTCATTAACGGATAGAACCCTCACATCACAGTGTCTGTACGATAGCATACTACGCCAAACCGAATGAAGACCAAGTACAAATATAACATCCAAATTTTGCACAGAACTATCACAAGGCAAAAAACGAATTCCGTATGAAGTAAGAGGTAAATCTTTTTTTAAAGTTCTCTGTAAAATGTCCCAAAAGAAAATAGCGTTCTTACAATCAATAAACACATGTTCAATGGTCTCAGGTTTGTTACACAGGAGACAGCTGCTTCCCCATGGTACATACATCCCTCTCTCTTCAAGCCACGTTTTTACTGGCAAGGTTCCCGTATGAAGTTTAAAAAAGAAGGTTTTCACATTGGGTGGTATACACATGTTTTTCACTCGCTTTAGTACGTCATGACCATATGATTTTTCATACCTTGAACGGTACAGGGGCACAGGAAAAACATTCTGTATTAGGTCTTCCATAAGGCGCTTTCTTTTCACATTAGTTAGGTAATCCATCGAAAACCTCGCCCTTAAGAAACGATATGAGAACACAACTTCGCGCAAAAACGATGACAAGGTGTGTCGTTCTCGCCTGTCGGAAGATACAAAGAAGTCAGGCATGTGGTGTAACAGCGTTGTTTGAAATAACGAACGTAAAAAAGAGTCTCTCTGGTCTCTAATGAGCAGGAAGCGTGATATTACTTGGTTAAGAAACAGATGGCACAGAGACAGCCCTCCTTGCTTAACCCGCCGAAACAAGTTCGTTCTAGATGTTCTCTCCCACGTAGAGCTCCAGATGAACGTGGCGAATACCCTGTGGACTTTGTGAATGGTTTTACGCTTACAACTAAGTACTTGCAAAAGGTACATAATTTTAGCAGCCAGAAACACATTGCATACAGCTGACCGAGAGAAAATTGATAAGCCACGACCGCCCCATCCTTCGGCGGTCGCGCGCAGTTCTTCAGCCTTTTCAAGCCAAAATGCTTCACTGTCTTGATACCTGTCCATTGGTACCCCAAGGTAACGACTAGGCGTCGTGAGCCACTGAATATTTCCAAAAGAACTGGGCGTAAGGTCCCAATTACCATGCCATAAACCAATGCTTTTTTCTTTGTTCATGAAACTTCCACTCGTGTCACAAAACCTTTGAGTGATTTTTAATAACGAAGTGACACTCTCTCTATCAACTGCAAAAAAGGCAATATCGTCGGCGTATGCCAAAACACGCACTTCACACGACTGCAACCTGAAACCATTAATCCCTGCATGGTGAATCACTTTCTGACACAATGGTTCCAAAAATAGAGCGAAGAGCAAAGGACTTAAAGGACAGCCCTGGCGCACGGAGGAAAGTACTTGTATGCGCTGTGAGAGTTCTCTATTAACAATTAAATTTGTGGTTGAATTTTTATATGCCAATTTAATACCTTTACATATGATCGCACCAAGACCAACGTACTCAGCTAGCATGAAGAGTATATTGTGTGGAACCATGTCGAAAGCCTTGGCTAGATCAATTTGCAACATAGCTACCTTTAGAAGCGCAGCGTCACAATACTCCAAAATGCTCCTGGCAACATGAATATTCGTGAATATGCTCCTACGCTTGATGCCACAAGTCTGATGTGACCCGACCAACTTGTATATAACTCCTTGCAACCTCCTAGCCAGAACTTTCATAAACACCTTATAATCTACGTTTGTTAGCGTGATTGGCCTGTATCCTGTCACTTTGCGTAAAACACGTTGCTCTTTCCCTTTAGGAATCAGCACGGTGTGTGCTCGATTAAACGATGGAGGCAAAGCTCCGCGATCTAAAGACTCTGAAAAAACCTCATGCAATGCGGCGGCCATATCCTCCTTGAACGCCTTGTAAAAGGCGGCATTAATGCCATCTGGACCAGGTGATTTGCCCATGCCGAGATCATCGATAGCCTTCTCAATTTCCCCTATACTAATAGACATTTCCAATAAATTTGTGTCCTCAGCTTTAAGTGTCGGCATTTCTATCAAGAACTCATCTACAAAACCCGGCTCCTTTGGTTCGCGATAAGCAAACAAGTCCTCATAATAGTTTTCAAAAGCTTTCATAATATCTTTATGTTCTTTCAATATTTTACCATTCCATTCTATCTCTAGTATGTCGTGAGCTCGAGCATATGCCTTTTCATCTGACAAGGCTCGCTTTGTCGGGGCTTCACCTACGAGGTATCTCTCAGCTCTTGCTCGTATAATTGCGCCTTTATATTTATCTTCTTCAAGACATTCAATCTTGTTTTTGACAACCTGCAGTTGATGTGTGAATAAGCCCGGGTTTTCTGCTTCAATATTCATTAAATCATTTAGCTCTGCCCGTAGCTCACGTTCCTGTTTTCGAGCTTGATACTGCATGTAGCAACCACACTCTATTGCATTCATTTTTATCTTTTGCTTAAATAATTCCCATCTTTCCGTGGCACTCCTTTCTGCGTTTTTGAAAAAATTCTCGATTTCCTTCTTTGTCTTATCTACAAACCCTTCGTGCGTAATTATCTTAGTATTCAGTTTCCATGTTTCCCATACAACCTTCTTTTTGCACTTTCTACCTATCTCAAACAAAACTAAGCAATGATCACTGAAGGAAACAGCATAAACGTCATAGTTCTGACATAAAGGTACTATTTCAGAACAAACATATGCTCGATCTAGTCGTGCGTGACTCGAACCTTGAAAATGTGTGAAGTGCTGGCGACTGCCACCCATCGCAAACAGAGCTACGTCATGTAAAAAGTACTTATTAAGGCTGTCTCTAAGCAACCCAACGCTTTCGTCACCTAATTTAGCAGTATACGTGCAATCTTCTTGGGTCAAAACACAATTGAAGTCACCCAACAGAACCACACATTTCTGACATTCAAAGTACGCTTGAATTTCCCGAAAAAACAAACATCTGTCTCTCGAATTCGTAGGTGCGTATACACAGATAA
Organism: Rhipicephalus annulatus; assembly: GCA_013436015.1. Classification (NCBI taxonomy): domain Eukaryota; kingdom Metazoa; phylum Arthropoda; class Arachnida; order Ixodida; family Ixodidae; genus Rhipicephalus; species Rhipicephalus annulatus. The sequence continues at coordinate 674,606 of WOVY01000615.1, forward strand.
CTCTAAATTTAGTGTTCCCGTAACAAAAGTCACACAAAACAAAACGCCCATGTAGGCAACTTTTGACCTCTTCCACTACAATACCAAGAGAGTTCTTGACAAAAATAATACATCCGGCTGATGCTCCCACTGCATAGCTCACACACGCATTGTACCGCAATGAAAATTCTGCTACCAAGCTATCAGTCGCGTCCTCAGTACTAACTTTAGTCTCCTGAACCGCGAGCAAGTCAAGGTCTTTTTCTTGCATCAAGCGTTTCAACTGGTACTGTTTGCGACGCGTTCCTAGACCACGTACATTCAGCGTACCAATGCGTAAAGGCGCAGTCATGCCAGCCATGTTGATGACAAAGATGGAAACTACAATCCTGCGCTTACCGTGTCTCGTACACCGTGCAGTGGGAAATCCAGGGTCTTACGCGTCTAGATCCTGTCCCCGAACCGGCGACGATGACGCCGACCGGGTTTCGAGGGCATATTTTTTACTCTTAGCGCCCGTGACGCGATGCCACAGACGCTCCGAGCGTTTCAGGTTGCGTTCCGTGCTCTCCACTCGGCAACGCTTGCCGCGTCCCGTGGTCGCTTCCGGAGACTCTGTGCCGGCCGCTGGCGTAGCGATCTCGCCACTGGCACCAATATCTTCCTCCATCGATTCTTGAATGTCCTGCTGGCCGTCTGTTGCGGCCAACTCCTCGGATTCTTTCGTTGAGTTTTTGTCATCTTGCGTTGTCGCGTCGGCTGTCTCTTCTCCAGTTGCCTGAACCGCCGCGTCGGGTCCCACGACGTTGCTGCCAGGGGCCAACTTCTCAGCCTCTTCGGCGTCCATTAGATTATCTTGGGCGACGTCTGTTGGCAGCACGGTCTTCGTAACTCTGGCATAACTCCTGACGCAATCTTGACTTTCATGACCAAACGCTCGGCATACACCACAGCGGGGAGTCTGGCAGTCTCGTCGTATGTGTCCTTGCATGTGACACCTTAGGCAAAGCGGTGCCCGAGCCGGGGCCACAAGAAGGACGGTGCCCCCTCCAATCTTAAAAAGGTGCGGCAAGTCTTCTAGCACCACGCCTTCCTTCAGTTTCAGTCGCACCACCCTCGTCGTCGATATCGCGTGTTCAAAGCCCGCGACGGTCCAGTTGTCATTGGAAACCTCCAGAACTTCACCAAACTCACCCAACGCTTGTCGAATGCTCTCATTCGAGACCGCAAAGTCAACCCAGTGAATTTTCACGGTTACATCATGTTGGATAGGGTCGATGATAGCACAGAAGCCACCCTTGACTCGGAGTCCACCTGTTTTGAGTAATGCTTCTTTGTCATCCTTGCTTCACATCTTCGCTAGCCAGATGTGATTCATCTGGAAGGCTCCAATGCCAATGATCGCCTTGATGAGTCCCACTTCTTCCAACGGGGCCCGAAAGTCTTCCAACCGGTATGGTCTTTTTTCCAAATCCCCGTGCAGAAACACACACTCTTCCATACTGTCATCCCGACGGCAATGTAGGCAACAAAAACCGGTAATCCGATGGTGCAGAAGGGAACCTAACACCGCGGCCAGCAGCGGCCGCCGAAGCACCTCGCACGGAGCGAGCCATCACACGTCCGTCTCCCACCGAAGCAGAACGCAGAGTGACCACTACACCACAAGCACAGCTGTGCAGAGCTCTCACGAATGAGTCTTTGTTCAATGACGTATATTGAAACTGTAAAAAAGAAATGCTCTTGTGCCTGCCAGGGATCGAACCTGGGGCCTTCCGCGTGTTAGGCGGATGTGATAACCACTACACCACAAGCACAGCTGTGCAGAGCTCTCACGAATGAGTCTTTGTTCAATGACGTATATTGAAACTGTAAAAAAGAAATGCTCTTGTGCCTGCGAGGGATCAAACCTGGGGCCTTCCGCGTGTAAGGCGGATGTGATAGCCACTACACCACAAGCACAGCTGTGCAGAGCTCTCACGAATGAGTCTTTGTTCAATGACGTATATTGAAACTGTAAAAAAGGAATGCTCTTGTACCTGCCAGGGATCGAACCTGGGGCCTTCCGCGTGTTAGGCGGATGTGATAACCACTACACCACAAGCACAGCTGTGCAGAGCTCTCACGAATGAGTCTTTGTTCAATGACGTATATTGAAACTGTAAAAAAAGAACTGCTCTCGTGCCTGCCAAAGATCGAACCTGGGGCCTTCCGCGTGTAAGGCGGATGTGATAACCACTACACCACAAGCACTTTTTTTCCATTTATTGCCTGCTTCGTAAACAGTACAAATCAATATAAGAATACAGTGCAGTGTCATGTGTAAAAGTGCTGTCACGACTTCCAGCACATAGGGGTTAAAAAGGCAGACGCTCTATGCCCACCAACTTATCTAAACATGGCAACCACTCTGGCTTATCTTGTGCCTCGTATGAAGTCATCAAATACTATACACTTTCTATGAAGTACTCTCGAGCGGGCCGGGGATTCACGTCTACGTTTGGCACTGCCATCCGTGTTCCCCACATATATTGAAGAACCAATACCATGAACATATCGTAGGGCACACCGCCTACATTTATGACTGGCAAAAAACGGATGCCATACTGTGTAACTGGCAGGTCTTTCTTCAAGGTCCTTTAAAGGATATCCCAGAAAAAGACCGCATCAGTACAGTCTAGAAAGATGTGGTCAACTGTCTCAAGTTTTCTGCAGATAATGCAATCAATTGACGCACTAAACCACAAGCACAGCTGTGCAGAGCTCTCATGAATTAGTCTTTGTTCAATAACGTATATTGAGACTGTAAGAAAAAATGCTCTTGTGGCTGCCAGGGATCGAACCTGGGGCCTTCCGCGTGTTAGGCAGATGTGATAACCACTACTCCTCAAGCACAGCTGTGCAGTGCTCTCACGAATGAGTCTTTGTTCAATGACGTATATTGAAATAGTAAAAAAGAAACGCTCTCGTGCCTGCCAAGTTTCAAACCTGGGGCCTTCCGCGTGTTATGCGGATGTGATAACCACTACACCACAAGAACAGCTGTGCAGAGCTCTCACGAATGAGTCTTTGTTCAATGACGTATATTGAAGCTGTAAAAAAAGAAATGCTCTTGTGCCTGCCAGGGATCTAACCTGGGGCCGTCCGCGTAATAGGCAGATGTGATAACTACTACACCACAAGCACAGCTGTGCAGAGCTCTCACGAATGAGTCTTTGTTCAATGACGTATATTGAAACTGTAAAAAAAAGAAATGCTCTTGTGCCTGCCAGGGATCGAACCTGGGGCCTTCCGCGTGTAAGGCGGATGTGATAACCACTACACCACAAGCACAGCTGTGCAGAGCTCTCACGAATGAGTCTTTCTTCAATGACGTATATTGAAACTGTAAAAAATGCTCTTGTGCCTGCCAGGGATCGAACCTGGGGCCTTCCTCGTGTAAGGCGGATGTTATAACCACTACACCACAAGCACAGCTGTGTAGAGCTCTCACGAATGAGTCTTTGTTAAATGACGTATATTGAAACTGTAAAAAATGCTCTTGTGGCTGCCAGGGATCGAACCTGGGGCCTTCCGCGTGTTAGGCGGATGTGATAACCACTACAACTCAAGCACAGCTGTGCAGAGCTCTCACGAATGAGTCTTTGTTCAATGACGTATATTGAAACTGTAAAAAAGGAAAGCTTTGTGCCTGCCAGGGATCGAACCTGGAGCCTTCCGCGTGTTAGGCGGATGTCATAACCACTACACCACAAACACAGCTGTGCAGAGCTCTCACGATTGAGTCTTTGTTCAATGACGTATATTGAAACTAAAAAAATAAATGCTCTCATGCCTGCCAGGGATAGAACCTGGGGCCTTCCGCGTGTAAGGCGGATGTGATAACCACTACACCACAAGCACTTTTTTTCATTTCTTGCCTGCTTCGCAAACAGTACAAATCAATATAAGAATAAAGTGCAGTGTCACGTGCAAAAGTGCTGTCACGACATCCAGCACATGGGGGTTAAAAAGGCAGACGCTTTATGCCCACCAACTTATCTAAACATGGCAACGACTCTGGCTTATCTTGTCCCTCGTATGCAGTCATCAAATACTATACACTTTCTATGAAGTACTGTCGTGTGGGCCGGGGATTCACGTCTACGTTTCGCAGTGCCATCCGTGTTTGCCACACACTGTGAAGAACCAATACCATGAACATATCGTATGGCACACCGCCTATATTCATGACTGGCAAAAAACGGATGCCATACTGTGTAACTGGCAGGTCTTTCTTCAGGGTCCTTTGAAGGATGTCCCAGAGAAAGACTGCATCAGTACAGTCTAGAAAGATGTGGTCAACTGTCTCAAGTTTTCTGCAGATAATGCAATCAACTGACGCACTACACCACAAGCACAGCTGTGCAGAGCTCTCATGAATGAGTCTTTGTTCAATGACATATATTGAAACTGTAAAAAAGAAATGCTCTTGTGCCAGCCAGGGATCGAACCTGGGGCCTTCCACGTGTAAGGCGGATGTGATAACCACTACAACACAAGCACAGCTGTGCAGAGCTCTCACGAATGAGTCTTTGTTCAATGACGTATATTGAAACTGTAAAAAAATGCTCTTGTGTCTGCCAGGGATCGAACCTCGGGCCTTCCGCGTGTAAGGCGGATGTGATAACCACTACACCAAAAGCACAGCTGTGTAGCGCTCTCACAAATGAGTCTTTGTTCAAAGAAGTATATTGAAACTGTAAAAAAAGAAATGCTACTGTGCCTGCCAGAGATCGAACCTGGAGCCTTCCGCGTTAAAGGCGGATGTGATAACCACTACACCACAAGCACAGCTGTGCAGAGCTCTCACGAATGATTCTTTGTTCAATGACGTATATTGAAACTGTAAAAAAATGCTCTTGTGCCTGGCAGAAATCGAAACTGGGGCTTTCCGCGTGTTAGGCGGATGTGATTAGCACTACACCGCAAGCACAGCTGTGCAGAGCTCTCACGAATGAGTCTTTGTTCAATGACGTATATTGAAACTGTAAAAAAGAAATGCTCTTGTGCCTGCCAGGGATCGAACCTGGGGCCTTCCGCGTGTTAGGCAGATGTGATAACCACTACACCACAAGCACAGCTGTGCAGAGCTCTCACAAATGAGTCTTTGTTCAATGAAGTAAATTTAAACTGTAAAAACAGAAATGTTCTCGTTCCGGAAAGGGATCGAACCTGGGGCCTACCGCATCTTAGGCGGATGTGATAACCACTACACCACAAGCACAGCTGTGCTGAGCTATCACGAATGAGTCTTTGTTCAATGACGCATATTGAAACTGTAAAAAAGAAGTGCTCTTGTGCCTGCGAGGGATCAAACCTGGGGCCTTCCGCGTGTAAGGCGGATGTGATAACCACTACACCACAAGCACAGCTGTGCAGAGCTCTCACGAATGAGTCTTTGTTCAATGACGTATATTGAAACTGTAAAAAAGGAATGCTCTTGTGCCTGCGAGGGATCAAACCTGGGGCCTTCCGCGTGTAAGGCGGATGTGATAACCACTACACCACAAACACAGCTGTGCAGAGCTCTCACGAATGAGTCTTTGTTCAATGACGTATATTGAAACTGTAAAAAAGGAATGCTCTTGTGCCTGCCAGGGATCGAACCTGGGGCCTTCCGCGTGTTAGGCGGATGTGATAACCACTACAACACAAGCACAGCTGTGCAGAGCTCTCACGAATGAGTCTTTGTTCAATGACGTACATTGAAACTGTAAAAAAGAAGTGCTCTTGTGCCTGCGAGGGATCAAACCTGGGGCCTTCCGCGTGTAAGGCGGATGTGATAACCACTACACCACAAGCACAGCTGTGCAGAGCTCTCACGAATGAGTCTTTGTTCAATGACGTATATTGAAACTGTAAAAAAAGAAATGCTCTCGTGCCTGCCAAAGATCGAACCTGGGGCCTTCCGCGTGTAAGGCGGATGTGATAACCACTACACCACAAGCACTTTTTTCCATTTATTGCCTGCTTCGTAAACAGTACAAATCAATATAAGAATACAGTGCAGTGTCCATGTGTAAAAGTGCTGTCACGACTTCCAGCACATAGGGGTTAAAAAGGCAGACGCTCTATGCCCACCAACTTATCTAAACATGGCAACCACTCTGGCTTATCTTGTGCCTCGTATGAAGTCATCAAATACTATACACTTTCTTTGAAGTACTCTCGAGCGGGCCGGGGATTCACGTCTACGTTTGGCACTGCCATCCGTGTTCCCCACATATATTGAAGAACCAATACCATGAACATATCGTAGGGCACACCGCCTACATTTATGACTGGCAAAAAACGGATGCCATACTGTGTAACTGGCAGGTCTTTCTTCAAGGTCCTTTAAAGGATATCCCAGAAAAAGACCGCATCAGTACAGTCTAGAAAGATGTGGTCAACTGTCTCAAGTTTTCTGCAGATAATGCAATCAATTGACGCACTAAACCACAAGCTCAGCTGTGCAGAGCTCTCACGAATGAGTCTTTGTTCAATGACGTATATTGAAGCTGTAAAAAAAGAAATGCTCTTGTGCCTGCCAGGGATCTAACCTGGGGCCGTCCGCGTAATAGGCAGATGTGATAACTACTACACCACAAGCACAGCTGTGCAGAGCTCTCACGAATGAGTCTTTGTTCAATGACGTATATTGAAACTGTAAAAAAAAGAAATGCTCTTGTGCCTGCCAGGGATCGAACCTGGGGCCTTCCGCGTGTAAGGCGGATGTGATAACCACTACACCACAAGCACAGCTGTGCAGAGCTCTCACGAATGAGTCTTTCTTCAATGACGTATATTGAAACTGTAAAAAATGCTCTTGTGCCGGCCAGGGATCGAACCTGGGGCCTTCCTCGTGTAAGGCGGATGTTATAACCACTACACCACAAGCACTTTTTTTTTTTTCTTTATTGCCTGTTTTCGGCTCACGTAAACAATACACACATTAAATGATACACAACACAATCCAAAACATTGTAAAAACCGTGGCTCAAACGATGTGACCACGCATCTGTTAAAATGTTTTTATAGTCGATAGTAATTCGACGCGCGGCAACCATTCTGGGGGGAATTCCTCCAACTTTTGTTCATCCACAAAATTTCTTATATACTCTTTGAAGTACTGCGAGGATGCTCGTGCATCTACATCAAAGTGCATGGCTGCCATCCTGGATTTCCAAATGCTATGAAGAGCCATAAGCATTATCATATCATATGGGGTGCCGTCGTCACTTTGTATTTGCAAATAGCGGATGCCATATGCATCAATGGGGAAATCTTTTTTGATCGTGCGCTGGAGCACGTCCCAAAGAAAAACAGCATCCCAGCAGTCAATGAATACATGCTCAATTGTCTCCTCCTTTCTGCATATTATGCAATGCGTGCCCCAAGGAACGTAAAACCCCTTTGCAGCCATCCAGGTTTTGACGGTCAGCGTACCGGTATGTAATTTAAAAAAGAAATTCTTAGCACCTGGCGATATTTTCATCGCCTTGACGCGCTTTAGTACAGTGTGGCCATGGCATACATTGTAAAGGGACCGATACAAAGGCACTGGTAAAAACACATCACATAGGTCCTTGTACAACTTTCTTCGTCGGACTTGACTCAAGTATTCCAGTGAAAACCGCACTGACAGAAACCTACAAGAAAGTACAACTTCGCGGAGAAAGCCATAAACACCACCAGGTACGCTGCAGGTTGATACAACCATGTTAGGCAAGTGTTGCCCCAGGCGAAGTTGACAGACAGTGCGAAGGAATGGGTTGTCGACGTCTCTAAAGAAACAAAATCGATTGACTACCTGTCTTAAAAAACAAATGCGACAAGCCGAGTCCTCCATTTCGCACTCGAAGAAATAAATTGGTCCGACTCGATCTTTCCAAGACGATTCCCACACAAAGACAGCGAACACACGGTGAAATTTTTGGATGTTTACCCTTGAACAATGTAAGACTTGTAAGATATACCAAATTTTACTCACTAAGAATATGTTGCAAATTGTGGCTTTAGAAAACATAGACCAATTCCAGCCATTCCACTTGTTCACTCTTTCCCGCAGGTTATCCACTTGGCTCCTCCAGTACGAGTCGCTGTCTTTGTAGCATTCGAGGGGGGCACCCAAGTATTTCACCGGTGTCGTAACAAACCTTATGCTGGCAAAACTGTCTGGGGTTTCTGCCCAGTCACCGTGCCAAAAGCCAAGGCATTTTCCCCAGTTTACAGCGCTGCCACTTGCAGCACAGAAGTTAGTAACGCATTTGACAGCCTTTGCTATGCTGTCAGAGTCCGCGCAAAAAATGGCAATATCGTCCGCATAAGCCAACAGTCGGACTTCAACCTCGTGCAGCTTAAACCCACGGACACAGTCATTCTCTATGACACTCAAACAAAAGGACTCTATGTACAAACAAAACAATAACGGTGAGAGAGGACAACCCTGACGGACCGAACGCTTGACTGGGATGCGCTTCCCCACCACCTTGTTAACGATTAGCCGCGTTGAGCAGTCTCGGTACGCCATGACAACCCCCTCTTTGATTATTTTCCCTAAATTCACATAATCTAGGATGCACAGCAGAATTTCATGAGGCATCCTGTCAAAAGCCTTCTCGAGGTCGATTTGCAGCATTGCGACTCGCGCACCAATAGCGTCGCAACATTCGAGGATGCTCCGGGCTGCGTGTATATTCGTAAGGATAGTTCGACCTTTAATGCCGCATGTCTGATGCGGCCCCACGAGCTCCGTAATGACTGTTTGCAACCTTTTAGCTAGGGTTTTCATAAATATCTTGTAATCTCCATTAGTGAGGCAGATTGGGCGGTAAGAATTTACTTTGCGCAGTGCAACGGGGTCTTCCGATTTTGGTATAAGAACAGTGTGAGAGGATGAAAAGGACGGGGGTAATATTTTCAGCTCGAATGCCTCATTATAAACGTCAGCTAAGACTGGTGTTATTTCAAACTTGAAACACTTATAAAAGGCGGAAGTCAGACCATCAGGGCCAGGAGATTTCCCGGGATGCATACTTTCAATAGCACTGTAAACTTCCTCTTCCGAAATGGGTTCCTCCAATAATTCTTTTGTGTCATTGTCAAGCTTTGGCATCAGCGGTAAAAATCTTTTTTAAAACGATCGACATCAACTGAGCTGGCGGCGAATAGACCATTGAAGTGCTCAAAGAAAGCACGCTCGATAACATCTGCGACATCGCTGACCTCACCCTCGTGTTCAATTTCTGTTATCTGATTACGACGCGCATGCCACTTTTCCGAGCCCAACGCCCTTTTTGACGGTGCTTCTGCCGTTATCAGTCGCTCGGCTCTTGCCCGAACCATAGCACCGCGGTATCTTTCGACATCGAACCGCTCAATTTTACTTTTCAGCGCGCGAATATCTTCAAGAAACATGCCGGGCAATCTACATTCTTCGAGGAGCAATTTTTCCAGGTTTCTGCGCATGAGCTTTTCTTCTGCTCCTTTTTCTCTGCTTATAGCGCTCGAGCGTTCCAAAGCTTTCAATTTAACGACCTGCTTGAAGTTCTCCCATTTTTCTCTAAACGTCTTTTTACTGCGAACTTTCATTTTTTCAACTTCCGTCATTACTTCCTCCATAAATTTTTCATCACTCAGCAGATTCGAATTCAATTTCCATAGTTGCCACTCGAAGGCCCTTTTCGCTTCTTTCGTGCTAGCTACTACAAAGCTAACCAAGCAGTGGTCACTAAATGAAACGGCGTTAACACGGTATGCCTTGCAAAGCGGTACCAATTCTACACTCACGTACGCCCTATCTAGTCGGGCATGGCTGGCTGCCTGAAAGTGGGTGTACTGCATAGTCCGGCCACCACCGAGACATTCGGCCACATCCTCCAAACCATGTTCTCTTACTATATCGCTTAAGACAGCCGTACTTGCATCCCTGTAATGTCGTTCGCTAGTTTTGTCTTTGGCTGAAAGGACGCAGTTGAAATCGCCAATAATGATTAGGAGCCTATTACATGTGGTATACTGCTTTAGTTGTTCGAAAAATATGCGTCTTTCGTCAGTGACAGTCGGTGCGTACAAGCATATTACGCGCCATTCCAACCCCGAAAACAAAAGATCACAAACAATGAGCCGACCAGACGGACATGACGTTGAGGCTTCTACTTTAGCACCCAGACTCTGTCTGACCAACAAAACGCAACCGGAAGAAGTCCCAATGGCATGGCTAACTATAGCAGAATACCGCGGCAAGAATTGGCGCACCATGCCCCCAGTTTCAACGTCACCATGGACTTTAGTCTCTTGGACTGCCAGTATGTCAAGTTCGAGATTCAGTTACTAGCCGATAAAGCTGGCATTGTTTTCTCCGTGAGGCCAGGCCACGCACATTTAAAGTGGCCACACGGATTGAATTTTCTATTTGCATCATTGTAAGGCTACGAAAAACCCAGGGGCATGGCGCTTACCTTACAACTGCATTTCCTTCCTGAACGCCTTGTCCCAATACAGTCCTTAAGTTTGGCGAAGGCGGCGTTTCCGCCGTCTTGCGCTCCGACGAAATGTTTGGCCGTGGCCGGATGGTAGGCCGCCGAGCGGGAGTCGTCTTGGCGGGTGGTTCGTCCGGCGAGGCAGCAGTGGTGCCCTTGTCTTTTTTCCCTTCGTCACGGGGACGCGTCCCCGTCACAGTGCCACTGTCGCTTTCAATCCCAGTCATCGGTTCAGCCTCGGAGGGGGTCTCGTCTGCTGAGCCAAGACACGTGTCGCCGGTGCTGCTTGCATCCACCTTTTCACTACTTTCGCCTACGCCTTCGTATGGAAGCCCGGCGTCGGGCTTACCTGGTGCTTCACACACGCCCTCTTCTTGACGGACATGACGACCCATCTTCCACAGCAGAGTTCGGGTTAACTCCTGCTGTTTCTTCCGAGTCTGCTTCGTCCATGAGGTGCTCCAGTGCATCACTTTCCTGCGCTGGTCCGGTCACACTGGCATATGTCTTCGCGCAGTCGGCGTCATCGTGGCCGAAGCGGCGACAACGACTGCAGCGGGGTACTCGGCAGTCGCGACGTATGTGTCCGGTACTCTTGCACCGTAGGCACAACGGTGCACGGCCCGGAACGACAACGAGAGTCAGCTCTCCGGCAATCTTGAGCTGGTGCGGAATGTCATCCACCTTGACGTCGGAGTGCAGCTTTAGACCCACAGACCGCGTCGTTGAGCCCTTTTCTGTGATGCCTGGTGCTCGCCACTTCTCCGTTTCACTTCGAACACTTTCCCCGTAGGGAGTCAAGGCAACACGCACGTCTTCGTCGGTCACGCCGTGCAGCAACCAGTGAAGCTTCAAGCGAACCTCGCGGTTATTTGGGTCAATGAGCAAACATGGGCGATCCTTTACCTTCACATCGATGGCGGAGAGCAACTTCCGAGCAGCCTCAGCACTCGTCAGTGTCACAGCCCATACGTGGTTCATTTGATACGCCCCCAACGCCAAAACGTCGTCGAGCGCACCAAGCTTGGCCAAAGTGTCCCTGTAATCTTCGACGCGTTAAGGCCGGGCTCTCGGATCACCATGCATGAAAACGGTGTTCGCAGCGATGCGTCCGGAAGGCAGATTGGGCAGAATCACCTGATAATCGTCGGCGCTAGGCGCAGAAGAAACCCTGTTACCGCGGCCCGGTCGGGCCGCTGATACTACACCACAAGCATAGCTATGCAGAGCTCTCACGAATGAGTCTTTGTTTAATGACGTATATTGAAACTGTAAAAAAGAAATGCTCTCGTGCCTGCCAGGGATCGAACCTCGGCCCTTCCGCGTGTTAGGCGGATGTGATAACCACTACAACTCAAGCACAGCTGTGCAGAGCTCTCACGAATGAGTCTTTGTTCAATGACGTATATTGAAACTGTAAAAAAGGAAAGCTTTGTGCCTGCCAGGGATCGAAACTGGAGCCTTCCGCGTGTTAGGCGGATGTCATAACCACTACACCACAAACACAGCCGTGCAGAGCTCTCACGATTGAGTCTTTGTTCAATGACGTATATTGAAACTAAAAAAATAAATGCTCTCATGCCTGCCAGGGATAGAACCTGGGGCCTTCCGCGTGTAAGGCGGATGTGATAACCACTACACCACAAGCACTTTTTTTCATTTCTTGCCTGCTTCGCAAACAGTACAAATCAATATAAGAATAAAGTGCAGTGTCACGTGCAAAAGTGCTGTCACGACATCCAGCACATGGGGGTTAAAAAGGCAGGACGCTTTATGCCCACCAACTTATCTAAACATGGCAACGACTCTGGCTTATCTTGTCCCTCGTATGCAGTCATCAAATACTATACACTTTCTATGAAGTACTGTCGTGTGGGCCGGGGATTCACGTCTACGTTTCGCAGTGCCATCCGTGTTTGCCACACACTGTGAAGAACCAATACCATGAACATATCGTATGGCACACCGCCTATATTCATGACTGGCAAAAAACGGATGCCATACTGTGTAACTGGCAGGTCTTTCTTCAGGGTCCTTTGAAGGATGTCCCAGAGAAAGACTGCATCAGTACAGTCTAGAAAGATGTGGGTCAAACTGTCTCAAGTTTTCTGCAGATAATGCAATCAACTGACGCACTACACCACAAGCACAGCTGTGCAGAGCTCTCATGAATGAGTCTTTGTTCAATGACATATATTGAAAACTGTAAAAAGAAATGCTCTTGTGCCAGCCAGGGATCGAACCTGGGGCCTTCCACGTGTAAGGCGGATGTGATAACCACTACAACACAAGCACAGCTGTGCAGAGCTCTCACGAATGAGTCTTTGTTCAATGACGTATATTGAAACTGTAAAAAAATGCTCTTGTGTCTGCCAGGGATCGAACCTCGGGCCTTCCGCGTGTAAGGCGGATGTGATAACCACTACACCAAAAGCACAGCTGTGTAGCGCTCTCACAAATGAGTCTTTGTTCAAAGAAGTATATTGAAACTGTAAAAAAAGAAATGCTACTGTGCCTGCCAGAGATCGAACCTGGAGCCTTCCGCGTTAAAGGCGGATGTGATAACCTACACCACAAGCACAGCTGTGCAGAGCTCTCACGAATGATTCTTTGTTCAATGACGTATATTGAAACTGTAAAAAAATGCTCTTGTGCCTGGCAGAAAATCGAAACTGGGGCTTTCCGCGTGTTAGGCGGATGTGATTAGCACTACACCGCAAGCACAGCTGTGCAGAGCTCTCACGAATGAGTCTTTGTTCAATGACGTATATGAAACTGTAAAAAAGAAATGCTCTTGTGCCTGCCAGGGATCGAACCTGGGGCCTTCCGCGTGTTAGGCAGATGTGATAACCACTACACCAAAGCACAGCTGTGCAGAGCTCTCACAAATGAGTCTTTGTTCAATGAAGTAAATTTAAACTGTAAAACAGAAATGCTCTCGTTCCGGAAAGGGATCGAACCTGGGGCCTACCGCATCTTAGGCGGATGTGATAACCACTACACCACAAGCACAGCTGTGCTGAGCTATCACGAATGAGTCTTTGTTCAATGACGCATATTGAAACTGTAAAAAAGAGTGCTCTTGTGCCTGCGAGGGATCAAACTGGGGCCTTCCGCGTGTAAGGCGGATGTGATAACCACTACACCACAAGCACAGCTGTGCAGAGCTCTCACGAATGAGTCTTTGTTCAATGACGTATATTGAAACTGTAAAAAAGGAATGCTCTTGTGCCTGCGAGGGATCAACCTGGGGCCTTCCGCGTGTAAGGCGGATGTGATAACCACTACACACAAACACAGCTGTGCAGAGCTCTCACGAATGAGTCTTTGTTCAATGACGTATATTGAAACTGTAAAAAAGGAATGCTCTTGTGCCTGCCAGGGATCGAACCTGGGGCCTTCCGCGTGTTAGGCGGATGTGATAACCACTACAACACAAGCACAGCTGTGCAGAGCTCTCACGAATGAGTCTTTGTTCAATGACGTACATTGAAACTGTAAAAAAGAAGTGCTCTTGTGCCTGCGAGGGATCAACCTGGGGCCTGCGCGTGTAGGCGGATGTGATAACCACTACACCACAAGCACAGCTGTGCAGAGCTCTCACGAATGAGTCTTTGTTCAATGACGTATATTGAAACTGTAAAAAAAGAAATGCTCTCGTGCCTGCCAAGATCGAACCTGGGGCCTTCCGCGTGTAAGGCGGATGTGATACCACTACACCACAAGCACTTTTTTCCATTTATTGCCTGCTTCGTAAACAGTACAAATCAATATAAGAATACAGTGCAGTGTCACGTGTAAAAGTGTTGTCACGACTTCCAGCACATGGGGTTAAAAGGCAGACGCTTTATGCCCACCAACTTATTAAACATGGCAACCACTCTGGCTTATCGTGTGCCTCGTATGCAGTCATCAAATACTGTACACTTTTTACGAAGTACTCTCAAGCGGGCCGGGGATTCACGTCTACGTTTCGCACTGCCATCCGTGTTTGCCACACACTGTGAAGAACCAATACCATGAACATATCGTATGGCACACCGCCTATATTCATGACTGGCAAAAAACGGATGCCATACTGTGTACCTGGCAGGTCTTTCTTCAGGTCCTTTGAAGTATATCCCAGAAAAAGACCGCATCAGTACAGTCTAGAAAGATGTGGTCAACTGTCTCAAGTTTTTCTGCAGATAATGCAATCAATTGACGCACTAAACCACAAGCACAGCTGTGCAGAGCTCTCATGACTTAGTCTTGTTCAATGACGTATATTGAAACTGTAAAAAATGCTGTTGTGCCTGCCAGGTATCGAACCTGGTGCCTTCCGCATGTAAGGCGGAGTGATAACCACTACAACCACAAGCACAGCTTGCAGAGCTCTCACGAATGAGTCTTTGTTCAATGACGTATATTGAAACTGTAAAAAATGCTGATTCGTGCCAGGGATCGAACCTGGGGCCTTTCCGCGTGTAAGGCGGATGTGATAACCACTACACTACAAGCACAGCTGTGCAGCTCTCAGGAATGAGTCTTTGTTCAATGACGTATATTGAAACTGTAAAAAAAGAAATGCTCTTGTCCTGCCAGGGATCGAACCTGGGGCCTTCCGCGTGATAGGCGATGTGATAACCACTACACCACAAGCGCAGCTGTGCAGAGCTCTCACGAATGAGTCTTTGTTCAATGACGTATATTGAAACTGTAAAAAAGAAATGATCTTGTGCCTGCCAGGGATCGAACCTGGGGC